>PVJH01000768.1:70662-266034 GCA_004026705.1 Nesogale talazaci | reverse complement strand
GAAACCTTGGCAAGTTACTTACCTTTGGGAAAATTATGAATCTCTCTCTTCCCTGCATTTCTCATCAGTAAGATTGGCACATTGCTAGAGCAAACTCATAAAGGCATCACGGTCACTAAATGAGGTGATGTACGACACGTTTCTAAGCATAAGGGAAGTGCCTAGTAAACATGGATTTAAAAATAATTGAAATGAAGAAACAAGAAATTTATAGCTCAATAGTGTGGAGCCTAACACTTTAAATAAGATCATGTCTCATGGAATTATGAAAGTCGCTCACAAAATACTACTTGTAAAACCCAGTACTACAGAAACTATGGGGCACAAGTAGCTAAACATTTTGCTACTAATGGAAAGTTTGGAAGTTCAACTTCACCCAGGAGAACCTTAGAAGAAAGGCTTGATCATCATTTTTTTAGAAATTTAAATCAACTGGTGATAAGTGATGATGTTAAATCATACTGGAAGCCCAGAGATTAGTACTATGGTGGGACAGGCTATGGCATGATTGCTTTGGGAAGCTTGGGTAATTTAGTTTTTATGTATAAATTAAGTTCTGTGTATATTTTAGTAGACCTAGAGTCATAAATATATCAGAGAACAAACTCTCCAAAACAGACTCTTTTAAACTCATTACCTGGTGCTCCTAAATCGTCATTGATGGTTTTCATTAAATGCTATTTGAACAAAAGGAGTTTTAACTGTCTCTCTCTCACCACATTTCTAGAGCTTGCACTTGTTGATAATAATCTAGTCACTCCGTTCCCTCCCTAGGCCAAGTTTACCTAGCCAATCACATTTCCCCTCTTCCCATTCACCAAATGTTTCTTAATCTTCGAAGATGATTTCTTAGGCTTGTTAATTCACCACACAAGCATTTTGCTACAGATAAGATGCTAAGCACAGTTGCAAAACAAAGCCTTTCCTTGTGTTTTATGTAATAAAACCATTGATCACCAATAGAGAGTCAACCAGTTTGATCAGGAGCCCCTGATTCCCAAAGGATTTATTCAAAGCGATAATACTTTCCTAGAGGAAACGAGCAGTTTCTCTGCTTTGCCAGCTCTGGCCAGTAATGCCCTGTGCAAATGAATTTAGAGATTTTCTCAGCTTGTGTTCATATGCTACAAAAGGGAAATAACCCAAATTGCACCTACTTGGGACTGAATTATCAACTTCAGCTTTGAAGTGCAAATGAGCTGAATGAAAACATACTTTAGACTGCAACACAGAAACTATTCCGACTAGCTGATTGATGGCGCATTAACTGTCTTGTAAGAAAAGTCTTGTATTGCTATGGATTTGTAGTCCCCTGTTCCAATTATCCCACAGATGAAGGCAAACACCATCCACTGTATAAACCAATCAATAGTGGTCATTTCTTAAAATTCTCTACTTTCTCATTTTTCCAGCCATTCGAGTTACTGGATCAGCCATAAAATAGTCCTTTCATGGTTTATCAGCCCTGCTGTTTCTAAAGCTAGACTTATGGACTTGGGCTAGGAAAACAAACTGCTATAAACAACTTCTCAGTAGGCTAAAACCATCAGTATTTATTGTGGATGCAAACGCCATTGGAAGCTTCTAATCACTATAATCCATCTATATAAAAATAATCCTTGACTGAATGAATATGTCTAGAAGGAAAAATGAACAGAGCATTTATACGACCACACAAAATGCCATGTGCAAATTATTAAAAGGTCTTGAATTTTTTTTCACATATCAAAAAATGGGCTTTTGAAGGAGTCTGAATATATATGATTGACTTTGGAAAAATAATAGGAAGACTTTTACTAATTACTTTCAAAAATCATTGTGATATAAATGAGTATAAATATGTTCTTTGTTCCCTTCACATTTTGTGTCTTCTTAAATCATGTATCAGATGCAATCAAGAGCTCAAGTAATCTCAGTTATAATCTCTCAATTAAATGAACAACCTGGAGTTTGTTTCTTTGGGTTAGAGTGCATAGATAATATTTAGCTCTTGTCTATGATGATGATACTATAAAAACCCAATTTAATGGTTTATTCTTTTTAAATATAATCACACATTCACCCTTACTACTTATCAAGAAGGCATCTTCCCACTCCCATATCCAATTATGAAGCTGAGTTTTGGAAGAGGGGCCAGTACCTGGTGAGAAAGAGAAATAGTGGAGGTGGCAACCATTTTCCCTGTTTTGAGACTCCTGTTGGGAAGAATTGCAAGTATTCCCTTTCAAAGGTACTGTCGATATAAATATGATAGACAGACTCTCAAGAAAGATGCAAACGCCAAGACTGCTTTCCCATTTATAGAGCCAAAGAGAAAATCGAGAATTAATAAAATTAATGCAAATCTTCAAAATGCCTTGGATTTCACCTTGTCACCTCATGCCCCTCTCTCCTAGCAGAGTTGAGCAAATTTCCTACTGCTCTTACACACAAAGAAAGGCCAGAACAAAGGGGCCTTCCTAGCCAACAAATGAACTAATCACGCTCCAAATAATTAGCTGCCATCAGTTCAGTGGTGCTGAAGTTTGAATTCTTTCGCAAAGGAGTAAACTTATCACGTAATGGGAACCAAATGAGAAAGAAGGAAAGCAGATGAACCCATTTAACTATAAAATTGTACCTGAGCCATTCCCCAAGATTAGATAGACCCAACCACCCCCCTTTTTCTTTTTGCAGCTTCAAAGTGCTTTCAGAAGTTTTTATTATTATCATTGTTCAATTTCATGCGTCTCTGCACTTGAGTTTCCAGCCAGGAGCAGGAGTCGAACAGCCAGAAACGCTGTAAAGAAACAGTGTTATTTTATGGCAAGCCAGCCAAAAATTTCAGGCCCAGGAGGTTTGAAGACACATCCAAACTTTTGAGTGCTAATCTGATTTGAACCTCTGTAGATACTAAGGGTTTTTTTCCCCTTCCTAATCAGAATCAAATTACAAGCTGAGGAAGCAGGAGAACAAAATAGAATTTCAAAAGGATTTTTTTTCTGTACTGGATCCAATATCTTTAGGCCTCCAGATTTCCAGTATGTTCCTTCTCTATTTTGAACATTAAATGTAATATCTATAAAACTAATTATGATGCATATTATCAAGAGTGACCAGTATTTCTTGCTAATAGCCACTTTGTGAAATTTCAATCTCTATTTGAATGAGTATTCAGTTTAACAAGAAAATGTATATGCTTAATGATCACCATAAAACAGCTGTGTTCCATACAGAACATATTAAATTATCATTTAATTTATCTGGCATTATAGGGGGACTGGTATTTTCCAGATAAGCAGACCTAGTTTCACAAGTCAAAGATGAGCTTATTTCAATATACTGTGATGAAGATCTTTCTAAGCTGTCGGATCACAGAAACTCTGGCACATCATTTAGCTATTCCTTGATAATTCGCTGTTACAACTCTGATTATTTTGGCGCTATCTGGGAATACACACTGTATCTTTAGCCTAAGTTTTTGTCTAACACATTATTGTTATTAACTATAATTTCTTAGAAATGTCAATCTACCTGTCTCTAACAAAACCTCTAACAAAAAGTGAGCCCTAATTTGAAACTTTAAATATGCTCTGACATCAATAGGTTGGTAATTAAGCCTGGTATATTAGCTTGACACCATTAGGATGTGAAAAGGGTGTCTACATACCTGTACCTGTCTTTTTACTCTGGAACTTTTCAGGCAATTAATTTGCATTCCAGAGGATTTCTTTCTCTGTCATTCTTTTTGTTTATTTCTAGAAATGAGTTGACATTCCTAAGAGAAAG
Organism: Nesogale talazaci; assembly: GCA_004026705.1. Taxonomy (NCBI): domain Eukaryota; kingdom Metazoa; phylum Chordata; class Mammalia; order Afrosoricida; family Tenrecidae; genus Nesogale; species Nesogale talazaci. The sequence continues at coordinate 262,266 of PVJH01000768.1, read as the reverse complement.
GTTTGCATTTAGCAGTCATCTATCTCTCTCTTTCTCTATCATCTATCATTTATCTATCTAGCACACGCGCACATATACACATACATTATTTAGCAGGCTGGAGTTACAAAGGTATATTGAAGGAGACTTCAAACTCCATCATGTTTTAATTTTATTGTTCTACCCAAGTTAGAAAGCTCCTTTGTACTTACATTTGACCTGGTGGAATTGAGTCTACTTGAACAAAAGCAAAGAATGCAAGTGATTGCAATGTGCTGATGAGCTGGCAAGGTCACATCTATCCCTGTTCAGCTTGTAAGAGTTCCTGGTCATGAAGTTGTTATCAAAATACCTCCTCTTAATAGTGACATTGACCTGTCTATACATAGAGGGAAGCATTGTCTTCAAACAATTAAAATTATCCCACAAAGATTACTGTTCATGGAGTTAGCTTGAGTTCACATGCTGACTCAAACCCTTCCTCATTTAGAACCACTTGCAAACAATCCAATGCTTATTTTTTGTCATTTTTGTGGGATAAAATAATGTAATTTTTACATTGCTGCTAATAAAACAGTAGACTTGAAAACAAACAAACAAACAGTAAACTTGTTCTCTTAGGGTCCAAGCAACAGGAGTCTTGATGGCTGCTAAGTGCAAAGTCAGCAGTTTGATATGACCAGATGCATCATGGGAAAGAGATAAGGCTTTCTAATTCCACAGTTCGTTGTTTCAGAAAACCCACACTATTTATAGTCATTATGAATGGGAATTGACTTTGAAGTTTGGAATCTTTGGTATATGTCAGACATTGTTCTTGAGAACCATATATTGAAAAAAATCAATCACATAACAATCCTAGTTAGTAGGTAATATTAATTTCTTTAGTCCAAAGCTAGGGAGGGAAATTGAGGCACAAAAGAATACATCCAATGAACATGGCTACTATAAGTGCAATAGTCTATATTTGAAAGTAAGGGAGTACAGCATCATTAGGAGAATATTGCATAAATGAAAAAAAATAATCAATGCTGTATTAAGAGATAATGTGACTTAATTCATTATCTTTTCTCATGGCCTAATTGGTGCATGCATTTTTTAATCAACTGTTTCCTTGAAGAGAATTTGACCTTAGCAAAAGTGGATTGGGAACCCTTTAATAAAGATTCTAGGCATACCATGGGAAAATGCATTGAAAGTGAGCAGAATAAGGAAAGAAAAGAAATAATAGAATTTCAGTCTGAAGATGGATTATGAAAGGAACATTGGGTGGATTAACCAGAAGAGGTGAGAATTTGGAGAAGAATGGGTTCATATATTTTAAGGAAATGGAAAATTCCCCAAAACTAACATTTTCTTCATCATAAACTTAACAAATTTTAGGTGTACACATAAAATCTTCACCTCTGCACCCATTTGATAGTCATGACATAAGTTATAGTCAACACATTGGGCATGTTAGCCACATCTAATCCCAACAGAAGGTGCCCTGCTGGATGGTGTGTGAACCGCTTGGGCTGCTAACCCCAGTGTTGGCGACTCAAACCCACAAGCTGCTCTATGGGAAAAAGATGATGCTGTTTGCTCCTATAAAGATGGATAGTCACGGGCCTTTAGGAACAGGATGACACTGTCCTACAGAGTTGCAATGAGTCAGAATATATTTATGTATTAACATACATACCTATCTATATATAATTTTTACTCTCTACTTCTTGCCTCTATTTCATTTTTCTTTCTTCCTGCCCCAGTGTCATATTCGATCATTGTTCATCTCTCAGAAATTCCTCTCAAGTACATTACAATTGATCCAACACAACCAAGATTGCTATACTCTCCTTGCAATGGATTTTCAGGGCCTTGCTATTTCCCTTTCCCTGACATTATTGGCTCATGTTTCCCCTCCCCCAGTCCTGTTCAGATAGATAGATGACAGATAGATGATGATAGATAGATGATAGCTAGCTAGATAGCTAGATGATAGATGATAGATGATGATGATGATGAAAGATAGATAGATAGATAGATAGATAGATAGATAGATAGATAGGCAGATAGATAGAAAGGTCTCTGATCTTCAAGCAGGAAAATACAGGAATTCATAGAATTCTCATAAGACCATTCCCACAGAGAGGCCTCATTAGCTATGATTAATTGACAGACTAGGCTTCACCCTTTCACTCTTAATTCTCTCAAGTCCCAAAATAACATCAGATAATGTAACTACCACAGATGGCATGGAAAGAGAGAGGGAGTAAGGGGGAAAAGGGGAACTGATAACAATGATGAATGTATAACCCTACTCAAGGGGGTTGGGCTACAGTATTATAGGTGAATGGCTACATTGGATGGTGTAAAATATGAAAAAATAATACATAGTTTATGAAGGGTCCATGGATAGCAGGGTGGGGAAGGGAGGTGATAAAGGGAATCTGAAAACAAGGAGTTTAAGAAGAAAGAAAATTCATTGTTAATGATGATGACAACATATATACAATCATGTTGATCTTTTGGAGATATAGATTGCAATAATATCTGTAAGAGCTCCTAATACAATGTTTTTAATGAGTCTGAATAGACTGGACAACAGTGTTTATTTTTAATTCCAATCTCCTACTGATATATTTTAATATAAATTATCTGGGTTTTAAACATATATATGTATATATGTTCATTAAAATAAATTAATTTAGCATTATAACTTATATTCACAAAAAAATTGAATTTAGGATTTGAATTTGAAGCAAGATTAGACATAATGAGGAACTTTATATTATAATTTAAATTCCAAAGTAAGAAAGCAGAGTCTATCAGTGATATAAAATGCTCAGTATTCTACTACCAACTATCAACAGAAACACTTTCATTACCTTGAAAGAAAGGGTTGACAATCTTCTTCCAGCCTATCACAGCCTCAGCCGCTCTGTTGATCACAGTTTCTCCACAACAGATAGAACTGCCATGGATTCCCACTAACTCAATGCTGATGGATTTCTTTTTTGCATTTGCTTTTATGAAACACAAGCACTCATTAACTATAGTGTGCAGCTATTACAAGCCAAAATTAAGATATATTGTAAGAAAAATACCAGTAAATACCAGAAAATACCAGTAAAATATAAACACATAAATATAAATAGACATGGTTTTAGTGCAATGAGCATTTTATCTTTTGTAGTCTGATAATAGGCACCCACGGGAAGAGAGATCCCTGTGAATTTTAGAGCAAGCATAGAACCCTGTGACACCTCCAGAAATGAAGCTCACCTAACTTCATGGAAACAGAGTCTGTTGCCCTTACTCAAAGGGGTACCGTATTCACTTTCTAATTGCCACGAAGTATCCCTTTTCCTTCTTCATCACCTTACTATTCAAATCACTGTGAAGAAAGGGACACTTTAACCATGACTGAGCAATAAGGGAGCAAGACAGAAATACTATTTCAATTCTTTTCATTTTTGTCTTCAAATATTGTTTATTTCATGATAAGCTTTTAAATTTTACTTAAGCAGTAAATTGACCTAAGGGTTTCAAAATCCAATGAACATGATTATAAAAGACCTACATGAGAAGAACATGTATTTCTAGATTTTGCTATCATGTGTGCCCTAATGAAAGGGTAAAGTTTTCTACTTGCTTTAGAAAGATGTGCCTAAGTAAATTTCTTTCAGTATCTAATTTGCAGGAAAGGGTCATGGAAATATTAGCTCCGTGGGTATTAGTAACCTGGAAGCTGAAGTAATTCTTGGGGAAACCCTTTTTATCACTTTTTGACATGTTCTATAGTCTTTGTCCTTGCTACCCATCAAATGAGTCTATGTAATGATGGCATCTATTTGGATTTAAAATCCCTAAAAGGAAATGGAAAAGATGTAAACTATGATAGTCTATTAGGACTATTGGCCAAAAGCAGACGTTCATGGGTTGTAGAGTTGATTACAAGTGTATCGAGTACCAAACATCAGATACCTCATGTCTCAAACAAGCTTCCTTAACAGGGTTCTTTGACTCTCTAGCATCTCATAAACTTCTCCTCAACTAAAATAAAACATCATCATTGATTTTGAAATGTACTAGACTTGCTTAGAATGGCAGTCTCTTAAGCGAATAAAAAGACAAGGAAATATATATCTATATATATGTATATGTGTGTATATATATGCAAAACACATATCTAGTAAAGGATTTGTATCCAAAAAAGTACAGAGAACACTTAAAGTTCAAAAATAAGGAAAAATTAAAAAAAGACTTAGTAGAAGGTGTGAATAGACACTTTATCAAAGAAGATGTACGGATACCAAGTGAGCTTCTTCAAAAACGCTCAACATTAGATGCCAATAAACCAAAATCAGAGTTGTCCTTGACTTGATTCTGACTAAAGGAGATGCTAGGAGACAGAATTAAAGGCATCATTAAATTTCCAAGGTTGTCAACTTTTACTGAAGTAGCCTGTCACATATTTCTCTATCGGGTTTATAGTGGGTTCAAAGTGCCCGTTTCTTGGTTAGCAACCTAGCGCTTCCCACCGACTGCCCAGAGTTACTCTTAGATTGTCATTGCTAGAGGTTTTCAAGCCATAGCAACCCTACCCACAGCAAATGAAATACTTTTGCTCCAACTCTATCCTCACAATGGTAATCTTTGGAAACATGGTCATAGGAATTGGATCAGCCAATTATGCAGAAAGACTTTATCTCTTTACTGCCTTAATACATTTCCAATCACGAAGTCCTTTTCCAGAAAATGGACCCTCCTTATTACAAGTTCAAAGTTCCTGAGTTGAAGTCTCACATCATGGCTATACATTGTCCAAAACAGATGTGCCTGTCCTTCTGCCTGTCAATGTTCTAATCCATATGAACCAATTCTTCCCAGGTCTTTTTATTCATTGCCCATCACTAAATGATAGCCCATATTGTCCCTCAGTAACTTGAGGGTCTTCCATGTTGCCCGGATACAGGGAAACGACACCAGGGGTGTTTCAAAGAAGAGCAAAAACACTCAAGGCAAAAAGATTTCAATGGCACTTCCAGACTGGGAGCAGATGAGGAATAAGGAAGAGGCAGCACACTTCTGAAAAATCAGCAATTGAAAACCTTATGAATGGCATCTGGCATTAAGCAGTTGTAAATTACAAAAGTAATGAGATATCATTCTGCTTCTATTACAGTAGTAAAGATATAAAACAATGACAATACCAAATGCTGGCAATCATATGGAACAATAAAAACTCTTATTTATTGCTAGAATGAATGTAAATGTGACAAGAACTTTGGGAAAGTCTGAAAATATCTTAAAAATTAAAAATAGTTCTGCCATTGCATTCAACAGCATACTCCTAATAATTACCCTATTAATGACAACCATATAAGGTGTGTTAGTCTGGGTTGGCTAGAGAAACAAATCCCAGATATATGAAAGAGCTTTATATAAAAGAGTAATTGTATGTCAATTAGGCACCCCAGCCCAGTAAAGATCAAGTTCCTAAGTCAGATATTAGCCTATATGCCCAATACCAGTCCATAAGTCCCTCTTCAGGTTCACACAACATAAACAACGATGTCGAAAGAAGGATCATAGGTGAGTGAGTAGAAATTCTAGTGGCAATAGATGCATTTTAGTGCTGCCTTGCAGCTCCACCTGGCTCCTCCAACTCCAAGGCTCTGGCTACCATCAGCATAGCTTCGTACGCCTTCACAACAGGAATGTCCCAGAGGGAGTGAATGTGTCTGGCCTCCAGTGAGCTATGTATATCTATCATGCCTCCAAATGAGGCCACCAAGTTGTGTGCGTGACCTGATTGACAGGCTAGATTCCATCCCTTCACTCTTAATAGCCACAAGTAGACGCAAGATTATGTAACTACCACCTGTATATTCACATTAAAGTCATGTGAATGCCAGTGGGCACCCCAAATCAAACCAACTTTCTATTGAGTTCCTTCTCAGTCATACTGACCCTATCAGTTTATAGGGTTACGGAGCCAAAAATCTCAATAACCGATAATCTCAACTTTCTCCTGAGAAGTGGCTTATAGGTTTGACTCCACCTTTTGGTCAGCAACCCAACACTTCCCTGACAGCATCAACAGACTCTGAATGTCAATAGCACATTTTTTTCTTTTTTATAGACAGCTTTATTGACGAACATTTCACATATTGTGCAATTCAATAGTTCAGTCATGTTTAAAAGAGCGGTACAATCATCACTATAACTCTAACCATCCTATATTTCACATGCATGAAACATAGAAAACAAAATAGAGAAAAATGAAGCAAATTATATAGAGATATGGATATACATCACTTATGAGAGCAGGGCTGTTTAAACCCCTTGTCTATGCTCTGAGGGAATTCACCAGAGGTTTAGTCCACAGAAAATCCTGTGAATATATTTTGTGCTCCCACTAATATCCGTAAGCCTATCCCAAACCAATTGGTCACAAATTAAGCCTCAAAACCATCCCCCCTTCAGAATTGGATTGTACCATTCACAATCCTTGGATCACACATCTTGGTGTGTTTCTTCCATGTGGGCCCATATCATGCCTCACAAGAATGGTTTCTTCTTCAAAGACACGCCTTTATAACCCCAGAGGGTGTTAGAAAGAAGAGTACCAACTAGATTCCTCACCACATATTGATAGTGCAGCCATATTCTCAGTGATCTCTTTTTGAGGACAAGTATCAATCAGGGCCACATCATAAGAGCTAATTGCTTTTAGATCTGGCCTAGGATTAAATGAGCGTCCCAAATCTGTGATTTATATATGTGTATGGTTTACTTTAGAGGAATTGCTATCATTTTATGTTAGGCAGCACATTCCTAAGGCATAAGGTAATTCTATTGAGTCTTTTTAAGCATTGTAAAGAAAAAGGGCATAATACAAATGTAGGCTAACTATATGTGGTTTTTCATCTTATATCCATTAAACTCTTAATTGAGTGGACATTATATAAATGATGATGGTTTATAATAAAAATTTCAATAACATTCATTAACAATGATAAAACCATGCTTATCAGCTTAGTACATGACAATAAACAAGGCGAGCATTAAAAAAAACAAGTACATGATCATCTCTGGGCACCATAAATTGGGCATGCTTACAGAAAGAGAGCTGGCCCCAAATTCACTGATTCCTAGTTCTGAAACATTAGGATAGCAGTTATCTGATTCGGTAAATGGTCAAGTTTGGGGTAAATCCTAGTTTACTTGGTGGGTTTTTCACACCAAGCCCTTTTTGTGTCATGTATGGAGGATACTGTGCATCTTGAAAGAACAGAGTCACAGGTCCCACTAGTAGACGACACAAGGCCTGGACTGTTGAGGACTGAATAATAAGTAGGTTCAAAGTGTCTCATAGAAATAGAGATCCAGGGCTAATCTCCCCTTGGGGTCTATATAAACATTGGTAAGTGGGTGTGGTGGTGGTTTTATCTCCTTAGGAGGTTGCTCCTTCTTGTTTACCCACCAGTAGACACATACCTGCCTTCTCTACATCCTGTGTGCCCCAGCCTCCTGTATCCTGACTTGCATGTCCAGTGAGGTTCATGGATCTATCTGGTACGAGCGAGCAACTGTTGCTTTGAGGTGACCTCAGCATACCGGGGCGTGGTAGCCCTGATCCCTCAGTCTGCTCCCTCAGCCCACAATCCAAAGAGTTGATTCCAGTGGAGGTGAGGGCTCCTGGAGGAAGCATCAGGCATGGCCATAGAGGCAAAGCAGAATGCCGATAGCGACTTTCTTAATGGTTCAAAATCAAAAACTATGAGGATGTCTTTCAATGTGTAAATAGATAAATGGCATTCAATCCAGCCTATGTGATGCGATTCATCTATTAAAAAAAATGAGCCATCAAGCTGTGAAAAAAAAAAACTTTAAAAACCTTTACTATGTGCATCGCTCAGTGACAGAACTCCATCTGAAAAGCTACATTCACTATGATGCCAACTCAGAGATATTCTAGACCATACAAAAGCGTGGAAATAGTGGCAATATCAATGGCATTTCCTGTCAGTAGATGAGCATATGGAAGGTGACATTTTTAAAACTGAAATCAAACTCACTGCTGAGGTGTTAATACTAACTCAAGGGGACTTCTCTGCTGAGCTCTGAGACTCCCACTATTGACAGGAGGAGAAACCCAGTGTCTGTCCCCTGCTGGCTGCTGGTGGCTTCACACTGCAGACCATGCGGATGTCAGCCCTGCATGGAACGACCACACCCACAGGGCTCACCGGATGTTTTTATAGGACAGTGATATTATTCTCTATAGTACTGATGACAATTTAAGGGTAGAAACATGAGTTTGTACAATTCTGGCTTAACCCATAGTAAAAGGCCAAAAAAAAAAAAGAACTGTGCTGGAATTATGTTATTGTTTTCTTTCTTATGATCATTCATATTAGGTGTTATCAAATTGATGTTGACTTAGAAATACCATGGGACAGACCCTATAGAGTTAAGTTAAAAATGCTCTATCAATACTGTCTGCATGCACGAAACTCACTGCTATCTCATAGATTCAGCTCATAGCAAGCTACAGGCCAACTTCTACTACTTCTACTTCTACTTCTACTTCAGCAGACCTGCTTGTATGGGTTTCTAAGACTGTACCTTTTATGGAGCCAGAAGTTCGTAACTTTCTCTTTTACTTGTGGGTTAGAATGACTGACCTTTCAGTTACGAGTCTCAATGCAAAACCCAGTGTGAAACCACTCGTCCTTTAATAAGGATAAAAACCAAAGTAATCTATCAACTCCGATTCAGTAAAGGGACTTTGGGGAAGTGGTTAGGAGCCGAGGGGCAAATAGCAAGTCAGTGATTCAAACCTTCTAGCCAGTCCACTGGAGAACACTGTGGTGGCCAGGTGACCTTGACAGCATGGCCCTGGGCACACAGCCACAGGTCTTGCCTCATAGGCTCACTGTAAGTTTGAAGCAATTTGTTGGGGATGCTTTTGTTTGTCTGTCTGTCTGTTTGCTTTTTGGCTCCTTTACTTTCTGTTAATTTTTTCTTGTTTCAAAACTTAAAAAATGACACATGGTACTAGAGCAAATGGTCATCTTTAATTGCTTTTGCTTTTGTTTTGCAAGCCTTGCACCGTGCTAGCATGCAGAGATGGCCAGTGACTCTGTCTTTAATGAAAATTAAATAAAACTGTGAAAAGAAAAAAACAAAATAAACAAACCAAATAAAATGAACACACAATAAGAAGGGCAACAAACAGCTCATTCATTTTAACTAATTGGATTAAATAGCCTGAAAAGTAAAGTCTGCTTGTCAGAATGTCAATAAATGCTGCATTTCTGACACATACATAGTAGAGATAACAAATAACAGGTATAGATGCAGGGAAGGAAATCTGAAAGAACAAATAACATTTTATAATTAACACTTAAAGCTAACAATGAAATTCAATTTAAGTATATATGCACATATGTGTATATATACATGTATACATACACATTGTATATGTATACATATATGTATTACTCTGATTTCTTTTCATGCACTTTTCTGTGAGTTTAATTAAATGCTGATGATCCTGAGCCAGTCCTTTTTTATCATACATTTTAGCTGCTCATGACCAATTCAGAATATTATAACAGTAGCTCCCAAATAATGGGAATATCAGAGGGGAGCTATTTATTAGATTTTATAGAGTTCTGCTCATTTGACACTTCAGGACTCTGCTACCTTACACAAGTGGAGGATAGCAGAGGCATGGAGTGGATCATGTCCCTTATCTAGATGGCATAGGAAAGGATCTAAATGGACACTTTTCCTGTCCTCCTATTCATTGCCCACACTGTCCCCAAAGCATTCTAAATCATAGACAGGGACATTTTCCCACTCCTGATTCATAGGAGGCACAAATATTCAATCTTCCTTTAGACAAAGCAGATCAGCAAACAACTGAACACTGGCTATTATGTAGAATAGCTTTACTTGAAATACGTTTAGCATGGTTCCATCAAAGAATACTGAGAATTTATATAAAATACCTTGCTGTGCTATATGTCACTGCAGTTGCTACAAGACTGTATGTGTGTCTTATTGTTTGCTGGTCTTTATAGTGCCTCCTTCAGACACTGCTTGTTTTTAGACTCGGTTTGATATGGCCACCAGCCAGCATCTTTGGCAATCTCAAGGTTCCGGGAAAATCCATCTCTCGGGGAAATGTCCAGTTGTAGCAATTATTATTAAATAAGATGAGAAATTGCTATAACTGGACAAGCCCCCAAGAGTTAAGAAGCATGTGTATGAGACATGTATAAGGCACTCGAAAGCTGCATTGTTGTCAAATGTTGTAAAACAGCCCCCAAAGTGCACCAAATACAGTTAGAATGGTTATTTCTGGCTTCTCAAATCAAGAGAAATAAATAGCCAATAACACAATGCCTTCTGTCACAACTTAAGTATTCACTCCAAAAATTAGCGATCTTCCAGGTCTTGTGATTGTGAACTATATTAGACAGATGATTTATATAGTCAAAACAAGCAAATAAACAAAAGCAGTATAATTTAATGTCTCCCTGACCTTCGAACTTCAGTGGTCGTTCAACTCTCTGATACGGAGGAGGTTAGAGAACAATCACATGTCATTACTTGGGAAAGTAACACAATTTGAATCTCTTCTGGACCTAAACAAGCTCACCTAATGTTATATTTATGGCCGAATTCATAACCGAACTCTATACAATGCAAATGCCTAACTTCAAAGTTCAGATGCTACTTAGTAATGGCAGAATTAATTTACTTGATTGCTAATCCATCACGCCTAAGTGTGATGCATGTGGTATCAAACATGGGTATTTCTGCTATCATTAATTGTGGCATATTGTCACAAATGATAAGGAAATGCAGGAAGAAACAAAGAGGAGAGGCCCAGTTATTGGCAGTTGAGCCTTGTTTCCCCATAAGCCATGGCAGGTAGAGTCAGAGATGTAAAGGGAGCGACCCTTGTGATTTGCAGGAGAAGAAAAGACTGGCAGTCAGAAGCATCAATCACTGGTGAGCCTTGTTCTCCATTTGCAAAACTGCTGTTTATTGGGAGATCATGACCGATAGGGTCTGCACACATGCTTACTGGAGGTATTGGCACTTAGGTGTGACATTTGCTGCAGGGATTCTGCAGGGATCAGGGTAGCTGGCTTGAGGACATTCTGAGAAAAAATAGCATCAATGCACTCAAAAGAGGAGCAAATAATGAACTCTGGGTTAAATGACAACTAAGCAAAATTGCAATTATGAATACCAGGCAGATTACATGCCAGAGAAGAGAAAATGGAAAAGGATAGTACTATAAAAATTATCCAGGGATATTTTAGTAAGGGCAACATTTAAAGCAGCCCTCTTTTAAAAAGTGTTTTATTGTGGTTTGGGAGAAAAATTTCATTCAATAACGTATATGTATTTTCTTTCATGACAATAGCTATAATTGCCTTCAAAGTAATAGCGTTATTCCCATTTCCCCCTTGAATGCCATCTCCATTCACCCAAATTCCCTATTTCTTTCTTCCTTGTTAACATTATTGAATAATGTCTTGAATAAATGCTTTGGTTTGGGTCTTATGTGATTGCTTATTTGCTGCATAGTCCGGGCTATTGTTTGGCTGAAAGGTGAGCCTCACAAAGATTGCTGAGTTCCAGGCTTGACCCCTTCCTAAGGGCTATTGTTTTGGAAGCTCCACCATGTTCTATCTGACTAGCCAGTCTAGTCTTTCTTTGTCATTTGGAATGCTGGATTACATTTTCATCCTAATCCAACACTGAGTTTCTATGGCAATCCCAAGCAGAGTCAACATTTGGCCATGGTAACTAGGCACCAGCTCATTCTAGCCTCTGCTGGTGGAGACTGCGGCTTGTTTGGTCTATTAGTTCTTTGAATAAAATATATCCTTTAGGTATTTTCCCCCATAATGCATCTTTATTAGGACAGGAAGAGACCACCAACTGCATAGATGGCTACTCAAGTTGTTAGGATTCCAGTTGCTATCTGCCAGAGTAGGAGGTAGAACATTGTCTCTGAGGACAATGATAATGACTATTGATCTGGATGGTTATGGTCCCAATCTACAAAGCGAACTGCCTCAGTTCCTCAAGGATTTTCATTATAATTAACTTTTCTTCATCACTCCGGAGCATATATAAGCTATTGTATATTCCCAGTACAATTTAAACTTATGGAGTAATATAGAGAAATATTCTCTCCCAAACCTATACAGTAGGGTAAGTCAGAAGGAATCAACAGCGATTCCATTTAGTATAAATTTGGGTTTATTACAAATGAAACATGATAAAATATGTGTCAGAGATGAAGAAAAATCATGGAGACTTTCTAAGAAAAAGTTCTACCAACACTGAAAATTACACTGGTAAGAAAAAGTCTAGGAAATTGTCCCAAGGAATTTTTTTTCTTTCTCTTAACATGACAATCCACTTTATTAATCTTCAAGGTTATCAATGCCTACTCTGTAATAATTTAAGAAACTATACCATACCCACCCTGTATCCTTGAACTTGCCAATTCAGACTTCTTTTTGTTCCCTAATCTGAAAGAATACTTTAAAAGTAACATGACTTGCTTTCCTTGAAGACACCAGAACTGTGTCCTACCATGGTGTAACATGAATAGTGAAGGATTCTGGGGGGAAGAACTGGGAATAATCACCCTGCGTACATATATGGAAACCTAGATAAAGCATATGCCAACAAACTTTAGTTTCAAATTTCTTTTTTGTTTGACACAGATTTCCATGCACTTTTTAAAATATAGACTTTATTGGGGGCTTTTACAGCTCTTATAACATTCAATACATCATTTGTATTAAGCATATCTGTACACATGCTACCACATTAATTTCCAAATGTTTTCTACTTGAGCCCCCGACATAAGCTCCTCTTTCCCCCTTTCCTCTAGTTCTTTTTTTAAGTCCAGCCACCCATATTTCCCTCCTTGCTCCTCCTCCCCCATGAACCCCTAGTAATTTACAAATTGTTATTACCTCTTCATATTGTACACTGTCCAATGTGTCACCCCATCCACCCCTGGCAATACCTTTTGACTTAACTCTCTTGCTCTGGGTGTCCTCCGATGCACAATCTTGCATCTGCCCAGCTTACATTTCAACCTAAAAACCCCATGAGAGAGGATTGCTCTTGTAGGGTTGGGCATGTGACAGCACTTCCCATGCCTGCTTTATGCTCCTTTGTATCTCCTAGTGGCCTCTTTTACTTTGGTCACGATGTCAAGCAGCCACTATTTCATTGGTCTTTTTGTTTGATACTAGTGTGCGTGTCAGAAAATAAATTCGTTTCAATTTTACCTTTCCTCCTTTTAAAGTTACATAGACAAAGATTTCAGTCTAATTCATAAGAAATCTGTAGAGCTTTTAAAGCTATAAACTCATAAAAAAAGATATTTCCCCCTCCAATTTAATCTATGTCATGAGTTGTTAGACAGACTTTATATCGTTTTTTTCAAGGATGTATACTATTCCATTGTTACTACAACCAGGTCTTTTTTATCTGTTCTTTCTCACACTGGGTCTTTAGTTGTTTCCATCTTTTTGTTATTATAGACATTGCTTCAATTCATGAGCATATGTCTGTTTGTTCTTTAGTTCTTTAGCTTACATACCAAGGGAAGACATTGCATGATAATAAGGTATTCGTATTTGCTTAAGAAAGAGCCATACTGTTTTCCTTAGTGCATTTACAATTCTACTCTCCTACCAGCAACATACAAGCATTCTAATATCTCTACATTCTCACCAGCATTTACTGTTTTCTGGGTTTTTAAAAAAATTTTCTCTCACAATATTAATATAAGGTAGTTTGCTATAGTTACTTTAATTTGCAATTCTCCAACAACTAATGAACATAGACATTTCTAAAGAAGACTGTGTGTCTCATGGATGTCATCTTTACTAATTTGTCTACTCATGATGTGATGATTTTATTGGGAGATTGATTTCTTTTGGGGTTCCCCGGACTTCTTGGATGGTTGTTTTCTGTCCTCACGTTGAAGAAATTCTCCTTTAATACTACAATAATTTCCTCTACAGTTAATATATTTTCTTTGAGTCTGATATGTTTAGCAAATTTAGGTTGTTACCTTTGGTAGTGTCTCATAGAATCCCTATTTTTGGATCTTTTTAGATCTTCTTATATTGTCTGGCGATTAGTCTTTGCCATAACTGACTCCTGCTTCTGTTGTTTCCATTCTTCTCTTTTATTCTTTCAAAATGCCATTCAGTTCTATTATTTTAGTGTCTGCTTTATGAATTTCTATTTCGAGTTGTTGGATCATGGCTAGGATTTCATTTTGTTTTGTTGAATTGGTGTGGTAGTGCTTTTTCTGAGTTGTCTATCTTTTGTATTTTTATCAAATAATTCCTTTCTTCATTTAAAGCAGCTGAATATCAAGAAATAAAACATTCTCTTCCTTTAAGGCTTCTTCCATAGGAACATTCTATGTATTGGACTTAAGTGGGTCTCTCTCTCTCTCTCTCTCTCTCTCTCTCTCTCTCTCTCTCACACACACACACACACACTTTTCTGCATACGCACATTGATTTGCTGCTGTCTCAGAGATAAAATGCTTGATATTTGTCTGTGGATGAACAGCAATCCCTGAGCCTCAGATCCAGATGGGTCAAGTGTGACGAGTCAGTTGCTCCACTCAAGATCATGGTTTTGTAGACAGCCTCTGGGTCCTCAAGGTTTACAAACCAAAGATCAGCAGAACTTCTGGAAATAAAAAGAGATTATGCAAGATACGTATTTCTCACTATCGAAACTGTGTTCACTGGCTTTGTATTAGAGTAGGGTCCAGAATCTCCTTCGATGTAGGCTGGTAGGCAGGCAAATAGTTGATTACACTTTGACCCCTATGTCCATGGAGAAATGCAGTTCAAATGCTCCTTTGCTGATTTTCCACTGAAAGTCCCACCTAATGCTGTCCTCCCCAAAGGCTGCCTTGCCCCCTGGAACTCTGGATAAGTGTTTCAGAATCCTGCCCCAAGAGTTGCAGCCAGAGAACAAGAGTCAGCCAGTCATTCCAAGTCTTGCACTGGGAGCACCTGATTCTCAGGGAACCTCCAGTTTTTCAGGTAGCAGCAAGTATATAAGCTCTTTCTAGCACCTATGCACTCTTCTCTTATCTAAGTCCAGCTAAACAATTAAAATGAGTTTTAAGAATTTGGGGCAAGGGAGGAGATATGTCAAAATTATGCACAGTTTCCTTATAGTCATTGTTCTATATTCTGTGCATCCTCTTCTAAAATCTCCTTCACAGCCTTTCCCTCAGTTAGCAAAAACAGTGTCCCTGAATTCTGGTCAACAGGTACTGCAGAGATGGGAAATCATTTAAGCTTGGCTTCATAGAATCCTCTTTGAAAATGATCTGTCAGTGAATGGATGACCACATCCAGCAATGACAAAATTGTGAATGACTCCACTGTTACTATCATGAAAAATTGTTACAGAGTAATGTGCTTACTGTGAAGAAATTTAACCTCAGATTGTGTCAGGACCTTTGGGGAGGGAAAGTTGGAGGAAAACACACATGAACCGTATGAGAGTACTAAACCCCAAAACTCTAGTAATTGGAAGTCAATGAAAAAGATAGCAGTATAGTTTTAGAAGCAAAAAGGGCTAGAAAAATACAGTCATAAAGAGTTGGAATCTGTTGCTCAGGGGGTGGAGTTAGACCACAGTGTATCTCTCTCTCATTTCATCCTAACTTCATTGACAATGCAAAAAAACCCCACACTTTTTAAAGATAAAAGGTCCACAGCAATATTACGGAATTAAGAGAAAACTAAGGCATTTCAGTTTCACAGAAGCCCCTTTAAGGGATCATGAAATAGAGTCCATTCCCATCAAAAGTACCAAACTGGAATAATTATTCATACAATTGTCCTTATGTCAAACTACATCTATGGGATTCTGAAAATAGATTTTTCTTCTGTCATAAGTTTCAAGTTAATTGTAAGTCAATTTCCTTTATGGTCTGACTTTTCTTTGAAAGATTTAAAATGTGAAAAATAAATTAAAATAAATAAACAAGACATAGGGAGAATGAAACTTTTTATATTTTAAAAGTTGAAAAATGGATTTCCCAATCCATACTCAATGAAAATACCCATGCTGGGGGCCCGTATCCCATGTTCAAATACTCCTGGGGGTGCTTCTCTAGAAGATTTGCTAGAGTTTTATTTTACAGTGATAAAGAACCCTCATGCATTCCATAAAACCCTTAACCACATCCAATCATCTCAGGCCCCCTTTCATTTAATTCATGGATGTTGGCGTCAATTGAACAATATTCTGACCTTTTTTAAAGGGCAAATATAATACTACATCAGCTTGGTTTACTGAACTTTAGACTCCTCTGAATTGGAGAGTATTTGGGAGCTCCTGGGTAGATTTCACATATAATGTCATGGCAGAATTAAAGATTCATTTCTTATAGGAATTACAAAGGTTTACTTCTAAACAAGTATATATATATATATATATATATATATATATATATATATATATATCCATTCAGACCTATTGTTGAATCAGCAACCCTCAGGAGAAGTGGAACTAGATTAAAAATAAAACAATGATTGGATCAAGGAAAATATGCAAGATCAAAGGCACATTGTTCACAATTTTAAGGAAAGAACAAGAGTGGCTTCGGGCACGAACAGAAAGTGACTAGTTCTTATCAACAATGTGAAACATACTTTTTTGCGTCCTTCACTTCTTTGTTCTCTTGGTTAAAACCCATGTCCTCTTCCCAGGGCCTCAAACATTTCAGAAAGTTGGATCCTTCCTTACTAAGCCTTACTCTATAAATCTTTTGTCTGATTAATCTTGGGGTATCTGTTATGATAAATTACACATCACAGCACCATCTTTTTCATCATGATCACTTTCACAACTATTATCTTGGTTACATTTTTTAGTTGACAGACTCTTATCTCTTTAAGTCCTCAGATTCTATCTGTGAAGGTGGGTGTTGCTAATTTATTCATTTTAAAGTTAATGCTGAGAATGCATATGCAATTCTGATTATTCTATCTGACATACATGCTTAAAAGGGAATAGATATTAATTTAATTTCACTTTATAACTTTTCATGACATAGTAGAGGAAAAGGAAGTAGGTATCTAAGAGAAATAATTATTCCCTTTTTCCATGTAAAGAAAATACGATGTAGTCCCAGACATATTCAAGAAGACAGAGCACTTCAAATCCTGGGTGAAGCAGCTTCACAGAAGATTATTGTGGCAGTCATGTACTCATGTGTCAATTTCATGATTGGGAGTGTAAGGGAGGAGTCTAGTCTGTCAATCTGAAAGTAACCAATGAGGACTTTTTGTGGGCATGGCTTTCTCTGCAAAATTCTGGGAAATTTCCCAATATCCCCCCATGGAGATTAGACTCAGTTCCTTGGAGACAAACTGCTGACAAAATGAGATGGCAGCATGCTGATAGATCCTGATTCCTGGAGACTGGAGTCACCCGGAGAGAAGTCACATGGACTTACCCTGATGGAACCAAACCTCTGAAGCTGGAAAAGCCACATGGAGATTCCTGCCAGTGCTGAGATGCTTGAGAGGCCACGAAGAAACCCTACCAGTGCTGAGATGCTTCTCCTGCCAATCAATACTGCTGATGGAACCTGAGTCCTGGAAACGAGGAGCCATGTGGAGATCTCTGCTAGCGCTGGGATGCTTCTACTGCTGCTGGATATACAAGACTCAGTACTGCCTGTCCTGTGATTGTCCTGGTGTCATTTCACATGCTTCATAAGTCATATGGAGACTTTATAGACTGGTATTGGACACATAGGCTAGTATAGGACTTATGACCTTGGACTGGACTGGGTCGGGATGCCTTCTCAATGTTCCATTCCTCTTGTTTATAAACCTTTCCCTCATATCCATATAGGTGTCTATGAATTTGTTTCTCTAGTCTACTCACACTAACACAAATATGAAGCTGATGGTGATTAACTATATCAGAGAAGGAACTTTGTGAGGTCTGGTGAGAAGAACAAATAAAAAAGTAATAGGTCTACTACTAGCAAGCTCCCAGACTAGCCTGGGAGCCAACGCACATCAACATGGAAAATAAAGAGCACAAGACAAAATACCTGCCATCTTGTAAGTAATAAATAATTGATAAATGAATGGAAGGTGGAGTCAGTTTAGGCTGCAGGGCTGTTTTGAAACCAAACTTGGAGAAGGGGAAACCTGCACAAGGGGGAACCTGGGAAGTGAGCAACAAGAAACCATCCTAGAAAGTCCTGTGCTGTGATTAGTAGGTTTCTCTCGGCTCATTTGTTGGCAGTTGATCACCAGGCCTTCCTTCTTTGTCTTTGTCTAGAAGCTCGTCTGACAGTTGTCCATCTCAGGTAACCCAGCTGGTATTTGAAATACTGCTATCCTGGATTCCAGAATCATAACAACGTGCAAGATACCAGAATATGCCAGACTGACAGGGGGTACTGACATCTGAGCTGCTGACATGGAAAGACATTCAACACAGCTATCACCGTGGACTCACAATTACTTCCAACCCTGGATATGCATCTGTGCGGGGGGCAACATTCTGTTTTGTGAGACATAAGATCTGTGTGAGTCAGAGCTGACTGGATGGTTACTCTTAGCAGGGGCTTGGACATCTCTATGGTCTCATAGTCCACTGACAGTGTTAGGAGTTACAGTGGATTGAGCAGTTTTACTGGTCCAGGAATACTGCTGTGGAATCTTCCCTAGACCTTTATTATTTTGTTTGTTTGTTTGTTTTTTACCAAAATCCACCTTCTTTAGATAAAGTTGGCAGTATTTGAACCCACCAGCACAGGGTAGTGGCACAAGCTGAGAAATTCCTCGGCCATGTTGGCAATGCCAGAGGGCAAAACAGGTGTTCAGTACCCTCTAAACCACTGGCAGCTATTGTCATGTATTTGTGAAAGTGTCAAATAATACTTGTAAATAGTTGGTGGAAAGAAACAGATAATAGTAAAATCATGTGAGAGTAGTAATGAATTAACTGTATGTTGGGGAAAATTTAAAGGGGGTGGACGGAAACAAAAACAATTACTTCCATTGGGACCTGGCTACATGCAGAGAGCTTTCATATTGAGAAATACAACTAAAAACCCAAAGGAAAATATATATTTCTGCCAGATGATGATACTACCTCATATGGCTTTGCTCCCCAATAGTATTGGGGGTTGATAAGACCTGCTTTGTAACCTACTTCCTCCATAAAAAAGTTGTGGGTTTAGAGAGGCGATCTTTGAAATGCATGGTAATATTGCTTTTCAATAAATAAATCAAGTTGGGAAATAAAATATAGGGACTATTTGAGTATGGGGAGTTTAAAACAGTGACAAAAATGAAACTATAATGACAACAGATATTTCGATGTTTAAGGATTTGTGACCTAAGGATTTTCAGACAACTGACACTGAAATAAGCTAGTTTTAAAGGAAGCTGGAAAGATCCTCTTATAATTACCACCCATCTCAAGATTTCATATTCATGCTCTTACTATAACTTAAAATTTTCCCAGTGGAAAAGTTGGAATTACATTGGTGTGGTTGTTAGGTGCCCTGATGTCAGTTCTGACTCATAGTGAGCCTTTGTACAACTAAACTAAACTCTGCCTGGCTGGCCTGAGTCATCCTCACAATCGTTTTGTTTGTTTGCTTGTTTGTGTTTAAGCCCATTGATGCAGCCACTGCCAAGCCATTTGTTGAAGGTCTTCCTCTTCTTTTTTTCTTAACTGCCCCACCTCTTTACCAAGCACAATATCTTTTTCGGAGACTAGTCTCTCCTGACAGCATGTCAAAAGTGCGTGAGATGATATCTTGCTATCTTTGCCTCTAAGGAGCATATTCTTCTTAGTTATTGTTGTTGTTATTGCTGTTGCTTTTGGTAGTCCCTGGTGTTTTCAATATTCTTTACCAACATCAGAGTTAAAATATACTGATTCTTCTTCCATCTTCTTCATTCAATATCCAATTTCCACATGGAGATTGAAAATACTGTGGGTTGGGTAAAAAGCACCTCAATACTCAAAGTGCCATTCTGGCTTTTCAAGACTCTAAAGAGGTCTTGTAAAAAAAATTGACCTAATGTAATGTGAACTTTGATCTCTTAACAGCTGCATCCTTGAGCGTAGGTGGTAGAGCCATTGAAATCCTTGATAACATTGATGGTTTCTCTATTTACCACAATGTTGTCTGTTGGTCCAGGTGTGAGGATCTAGGTTTTCTTTTCCTTGCATTAAAATGCATGCTGAAGGCTGTTGTCCTTACCTGTATTAGCTGATGCTTTAGGTCTTCTTTGGTTTCAGCAAGTCTGGCTATGCCATCTACATAGCACCAGTTGTTAATAAGACTTCCTCAAATCCCAATGCCAGAGACTTCTTCATACAATCCAGCTTCTCTCGCACATATAATCCACCCTCATGGCATACATAAAGATTCTGTAAGCATGGTGAAGGGATACACCCCGTCATAAAACTTTCTTGATTTTAAACTATACATTATGTCTGTGTTCTGTTCGTTCAGCTGCTTTTTGATCACACTGAAGGATTCCTATTCTTCTCAAGGCTATCCATAGTTTGATATAATACCACTCAGTTAACTATCTTTTCACAGTCAAAATTACACAAATAAATACATCCTGATATTTTCTGTTTTAGGACAAGCTCCATCTGACCTCAGTTCAAATCTGGCCTGAATTTCTGGCAGCTACCTTTAAATGTACAGCTATAACCAATATTGAATGATACTCAGCAAAAGGTTCATTGCATGTGATATTCATGCTTGTATTGTTCTGTACTTTGTGCATAAGTTTGGTCACTTTGTGGAAAGAGCACACATATTGATCTCATCCATTAATTTAACCAAGTAATGGCTCCCAGATTTCTTGGTCTAAGTGAATGAGGGCTTCCAATGCTTCATCACCTTACTGAAACTTGTGAATGAATTGGTATTCAGTCAACTTTTGAAGCCTTGTTTTTTGTTTAATTAATTCAGTGCAGCTTGATCTACTTCCTGAAAGTTCTTGCACTTATTCTACCTCCTGAAAAAGGTTGAATGTCAACTAGTTCTTTTTGGTAAAATGACCATGTTTTCTTGAATCTCTTCATGCTGCCTGAACCATTCAATATGTTTAGTGCTTTGTTGTTACGTGTCACCAAGTCCGACTGACTCGGAACAACACAATGTAAAACAGAAGGAAAGCCTATCAAGTCTTTCTCCATCCTCACAACTGTTCTTTTGTTAGAACGTGTGTTTGCAGCCACTCTGTCAATCCATCTCATCATGGCCCTTCCCCTCTTTTGCTTTTCCTCAGTTTTACACATCAGATGTCTTTTCCCAGACATTGGTCTCTCCTGAGTGCATGTGCAAAGTATGTGAGATAAAATCTCTCCATCCTTGCCTCTAGGGTGCATTCTGATTGCTATTCTTCCAAGGAAGGTCTGTCTGTTCTTTTGGCAGATCCTGGTACTTTCAGTGTTATTCTTCTACACTAAACCATTATTCAAATCCAAGCTTTCTGCAATATTCCTTATTCAATGTCCAACTTTCACATATGTTTGAGGTGATTGAAAATGTCATGAATTGGGGCAGATGTGCACTAGTCTTTAAAGTACTGTCTTTTCTGTTCACTCAATAGGTATTGTAACAGATTACAATCTGATGCACACCTCTCCTGATTTGTATCATGCTCTAGTGCCTGTTTCTGTTACATAATTGGCCCTTGATCCATGCACTGGTTCTGAATAAGTACAATGATGTATTCTGGAATTTCCTTTCTTCCCAAGGCTATTCGTAGTTTATTGTGATCTACAGAGTTGACTACCTTAGCCTGGTCAATGAAATATATGTAAACATCTTTCTGGTAATCTCTGCTTTCAGCAAAGTTCTAACTAACTTAATTAAAACTTATGAATAAATTGAAGAATTTTGCCAGTGTTTTCTGTTTGAAATAGATTAAGCATGCAATCAAGACACATGGATGGTGAATGGAATGCAAAAATTGGAAACAAAGAGGAAGGTGTGTTCATTGGAAAATATTATTTCGGTGATAGAGATAAGGCGTGAATTTTGCTTGTTCACAGTGAACACTTTTTAAAACATTTAAGTTGTCATATAATTACAGGTTAAGACTGAAGAAAAATAAAACATTCCATACAAGCCCAAATCTAAGCTTGAGTATATCCTACCTGATTTTCAATACCATTCAAGAACAGATTTATTGAATTAGACATTGATGACATCACAAACATCATACTTGAAGAAAAACAGGGGTCATTGAAAACAGATAAGAGGTAAATTACCAGAGATTTATTTTCTATGTACATCACACAAACTGTATCTGGGACTCGCACTGTCATCTATGGCCTCCTATCAACCAAATTCTCACTATTTAGATGTTGATGCCATTCCTTCCTTCAACTTTAGGTTACATTATAATTAAAGAGAGTGCACTGGAGAGATGGCTACAGGTCAGAGGGATAAACCTGACCTGAAAGAGAAAAATCCAATTAATTGATACTCCCCGATGCACCTTATTCCTGATCAGGTTTTCAGCATCTTCTGTATTTTTAATGTCTTTTGTTTGTTTGTATAGGGGTTTATGTCAGATGCGTTATCTTAATGGAGTAGCGTTCTTGAATTTTTGTAATATGTCTTCCAGTGTGTGCAAGCTAATATTGATGAAGCTATAGGGACAGCAAGAAGAACAAGGATTTCTGGGGGTGATGCACAGAGGCAGCGGCATTAGTAGAGAGTTGATGTTAAGGAATTCAGGAAGGAAAACCGTGTTTTGAAGCTGACTGTGGTAGCAGTTGTACAATACTGCTTGATGTGATTTAACCATGGAATGATATGATAGCTGTATGAATTCCCAATAAAATGGTCTTGGAAAATAAAGACAGAAAAAAAAGAAAAGATTAATTTGGATGTCAGATGTGACCTCAGAATTTCCTTTACATCATACAGTAGAGACGGCAAATGTTAGAAATGCTGAAGTCAAAGAGCGAGAGAGAAAATTATCAAAGGGTAGCTCTAGAAGACTAGTCAAGATATGCTGTGCTCTTTTTTGGTGTTCTAACTCTAGGTCTTTGCACATTCCATTAAGATATTTTATTAAATAAAACAAGACATTGTTTTACTTTCCTTCCACTCTGCAGGTAAGAGCAAGCTTCAGTCTTTCTTACATCCAATTTGAGAGAAAGCTTCAGTCTTTCTTACATCCAATTTGACATTTTCTTTTCCCCCCCTCTCTTTCCCTGATCTTTTGCTTTCTAAGTGTGTGATGTTCTTAATTTTATCTCTCCAGTCATCAGGTTTTCTATCATTAGTGCTCAATGAGTCCAATCTGTTTTGAGATCTCAAAATTCAAGTGTGATAAACTAAAAGTTGTATTTTGGGTCAGGTGGGTTGGTTTTAATTTTCTTCATCTTCAACCTGAGTTACATATGAGCATTCGATGGTCTGTTCCATAGTGACACTTTTCCTTCTTTTAGCTACTGATATTGCATTTCTCCATGGTCTCCTACACCAAATACTGTCAATTTAATTTCTGTATAATCATTCTGGAGAAATTCTTGTGTTTAATCACATTTTGTCTCATTAAAAAAAGGTATTTGTGATGTACAAGTTGTTAGTTCAGTAAAATTACATCACGAGCTCTCTAGTCCCTTCTATCACCAATGCCAAAATTTCTGATTGCTGTCATTTCCATGTTCTTTCTAACTTTTACTTTCCAATTGCCAGTAATTATCAGTGCATTTTGGCATCATGTTTGATCAATATCAGACTGAAGACACTGATAAGATTCTTTCATTTTTGCATCACAAGCTTCAGAGATTGGGGCATAAATTTTAACCATAATAATATAGGCTGGATTCCTTGCAAGAGAGTTGACAATATCCAATCACAGCATTGTACTTCAAAGGATATCTTTAAATATCTTTTTTTGATGACAAATGTCATGCAATTTTTCTTCAATCTGTTACTTCTAGCATACTAAACCATATTTTTGCTGGCCCATAATGGCACCTGACTTTTTCATGTCGTTAATGTTTAGGATTTTGAGCTCTATGTATTCTATTTCATTTTTCATGATTTCAAATTTTCTAGACTCATATTTCATGTTTTCCAAGTTACAATTAATAGTACATGCTTGAAGCTGTTTCTGCTCAGATCTAATCATGGCCCCTCAACAAATGAGAGTTCTAAAGGCTTCTTTTGCATAGATTTTACCTAAGTCATTCTGATTGAGTCGAATTTGAGAAGGTAACCCTCGGTACTCACACTGTGAGTACCTTCCAGCCCAAAGGGCTCATCTTTGACAGTGGCTCTGACACTATTTTTGTTATTCATAAGATTCCAGTATCAGAAGATGCTTCTTTACTTACCACAGATCTTATAATAGTGAATTCCTCTGAAGTGCACCACCTACCCCCAATCCTTGTCATTTCTGAGTCTGGAAGCTTGGTGAAAACCTGTTTTCCTTAAGTGACCTTGCTGGTGTTTGAAACATCTGTGGCATAGCTTCCAGCGTCTTGCAAACATACAAGTCACCCCAGTGTGACAAACTGACAGACAAGTGTAATAAGAGGCTAAAAAAGCAGATTCTGAGTATTTGGGGGCTGCAGGCAGAAGTCCATAACAGAAACCACCAAGAAAAGTTCCCACCAAGGAAAGTTGATCAAGGACTTACTTGGTTTTACCCACAGAGTTTAAATTAGACCTGTGTCTCATTTCCCAGAACAACAGAGACAAGAAAACATAGTCCAGGAAAACTTCAGAGAAAAGTCAAACAAACAGAAGCCTGGATTTGCACATTTCTCCTAGTTTTAAGGCAGAAGACAAAAACAAGTAATGAGATTTAGACCAAATGTCTTAATGAATGTAAACATGAAGTATACTGATTTATGCCATACACTTCTCACCTGCTTTCCAAGAGGGCTATTTTGCCTTCATTTCTGATGCTTCCGAAGTTGGAAGTGTGTGCTGCATGGATAAAGTTGATTTTCTGTCCCTTTCTCTCCCACACAGAAGTGTCTCTACTGGGACCTCCAGCAGGCCCTGCTCTTGATGAGGCTAGCATTCCACATGCTCCTGGTAAATGACTGGAAGAGGCCCTTTTTCTAGTCCAAATCTTTTCAATTATGTGCATTACATTATCTAAGGGTTACAACTTTCTGCCTCAATCATCACCAGATGTCTTGTGTAATGATTACTTGTTCAACTACAACCCCAGGTCAAGGGACTGATTGCCAAACATGGATATTGTTGGAAGAATTTCCCTCTTTTTGTCACCTATTCTTTCACAGATGTTCAGTGCATTGTTTTGTTGATGTACATACAGACATCACAACAGAATTAGAAAGATGTGTGGTTGCCAATAAGATATAAAGAAAGGGAAAACAAAAGGGTACATGCCTGGATACTTTTGAAAAGATGATCTTAATACATCACTAGTATCTACTTCTCTAAATGCAGGTATGGGTAAATATGCAGTCTCTCTGTGTACTTGAATTCTGTCCTCTGATTTTGCATCTTTTTTACCCAGCCCTTTACCTTTGAGTGTTGAAGTCCTCTTCTCTCTCTCTCTCTCTCTCTCTCTCTCTCTCTCATCTTTTATCAGAATGAAAGTGTCATTAAAATCTACTAATTTCCTATGCAAATATGTGCTCAGTGACAAAACCTATTCTAAATGCTTTAAGTGAGTGAGCAGAAGCCCAAGGACTGATTTTGCATCAAAATATGGGAGTCTCACTGGAATTAAAGAAAAAAAAATAGCCCTATGAAGTAAGAAAAGTTTGCGAAAGGAGAATTTAAAAGTAGAGCATGGAAGGAATGGTGCTTTGTATTCTATTACCTAAACCCTAGATTCTACCTCTGCTCCCCTGACTGATCCTTTGTAGATAACAAGGACTTTGTGTTCAATGACTGTTAGTTATGCATGTCCTTAGGTTTAGTTTTATGGAAACTGCCCCAAAGCTAGTAGATATAAACTTATTCTATGGATAGCTAGCATATTTGACTAATAGCTGAACTGTGGTGGCAATGTGAATTAGCAATGTTGCTATTATTGTTTTTGTTTTCCCATATTATGCTGCTTGGGTATGTATATATGTGTGTATATGTGTGTATGTATATACAAGTATCCAGAAAGATCAGAAGAATAAGAGGCCCAGGATCAGTTTATTCTTCTGAGGTATAAAATATTATTTCTCACATATTTCTAGTATTGACTCAATAGCTTTCCCATCACTGTTAAGAGCATACACAGTAGATAATGAAGGAATTGGCACACTAGGACACAATGGGCATAGATTTATATGGCTTAAAATAGATATCAATCTTAAAATCTATTTCTTAATATATACAACATGAATAAATAAGTCAACATTTTACATTATTTCTTCCCAGGTACTTTGAGACATTGATCCATCCATTGAAAACCAAACACCCAAGACTGCCATTGAGTTGATTCTGACTCATGGTCAGGTACATGGAGTATCCAAAGCATTTAAAACTTGAGGCAAGCAGACAGCCTCCGTCATCTCTCAAACACATGAGAAGCTCGAAATTCCAGTCTCTTAGCTGCCATCACAAAGGGTAACAGACATCACCACCAGAGCTCCAAACTTCTTGCTCTTTCTGCAATAGAACATATTACTTTAAGATTTTGTTTATATGCATGCTGATTTATCCATTTATCTAAATATTGCTACCTGACATAAATCAGACAACATCAGCATTGTATGTTTATGACGAATGCTGGGTAATACCTTCTGCAGCAAACTCAATTACACACTTATTCTCTTGCAATCTCAATTTAGTTTCTCACAGCTCCTGCTTTTTGTACAGACTCATAGCTTTCCCTTCATTATCAACACCACTTAATGGATATAAATGAAACTGATCATAAAGAAGTGAAATGTGTATCAGTAAATAAAATTAAAATGAAAATTCTTTACATTTTTTCTCTGTTGATCAGGAACCTGGATTATCTGAACTGAACTGTTTCAAAAGAGACCCTTCCAACATTAAATGCTAATGCAGATTTATGCAAAGGAATGAAGGTTTAAAGTTAGAGTCCTAGACTAATGACACTTTCAGAGTCCAGAGGAGTCTTGTCACTTACATGACTTTTCTATCTCCTTCACATATCAGGCAAACTACAGGGATAGCGTGTGCTTGAGGAACGCTCCCCCACAGGCCATAGCTGCTGAGGAAAGTTCTAGTACAGGTGCTTTCAAACATGATCATAAATTAAGAACGTGACATAGCAGATACCATATCTTTGCAAAGTATCTTCTTTATATTCTATAGACATAAGAAAATCATTATGAAAGTTGGTATCTATCTATAAAGTACACTAAGGAAAATGTGTACCTGGGAGGATACAGTATGGTATTATGTGGGCCAAAATAATACAGTCTTATATTCTGTGAGGGTTCTGAAAGCAATGTCCTTCAAAGGCCCTGATTGAAACATTCCAAATTCTGTCTCCCTAACCATGTCCAGAATGTGTCATGTCTGCCAGCCAAGCATCTAACGGTGATTCATTGAAATGTGTTGCAAATGTAATTTGTGTGGGAGTCAAATAGAAATTAGATTGGCCCCAACCCTTATATCTATATCTCTGTATATACATTTGGCTTTGACATTCATCAAATTACCCTGTCCTAACAAAGCTTTCTTGCACAAAGTAATCTCAAGCGACAGTGCATAGCAATGTGTATATTATGAAAGGCGTTGAATGGCTAAGTAGTCAGTTTGACAGTATCACTGAAATCTTTTATTGCATATATTAGAGAGTTAAACACGGAAATCTGCTTTCCCTAAGGGACCCAAGAACTAAGGAAAAAGCCAAGTTTGCTCAGGAGTAAACTGGCTTTTCTCTGTTTTCATGCCTCAAAAGAAAAAGTCTTGATTAACTTATGGAAGACAAAATTTGCATCTCTGGGCTTACAGGGGTGAAACTCTTTTCCACTAGAAATCCATTTTCAAAAGAATTCTCTTGAGCTAGATATTTCATACCATGCTCTGTCTCCTAAATTAAAAACAACTTTATTATCATTTCTGACTTTATAAGTGGGAATTAAATCCACTTCGTGAATATGACTCATATATGAATCATACACTTCAGGGAATTGCTGAATTGAGAATTCTTTATGTTTGTTGTTTGTTTACTTTGCTCCAGAGGCAACTCTTGTGCTCAGTCCTCCACTCCTGGCTATGTTAGCCTCAACGCACTTTGATTATCAGGTGAAAACACACTGCAACAATAACATTCACAGGTCCAGTGGAAGATGAAGAGGAGAAAAAACTACCAGTTTCTAAAGGACCGCTAACAATCTAGTATCAGACTATGAGTACATTCAAGAAAAACAATAATGATGAAGTAAAAAGATATTGTTGCAATAGTATAGACAACTTTGTTAAAAAAAAAAAAAAAGCAAAGCCACTGCTTCTCCACATACCCTCTAGGTCCATATGCATGGTGATGTTTCATGCTTCTTTTCGATACTTTTCAATTTATTCTGGGTCAAAAAGACAGTTTTCCCATCTTCAAGGGACTCTTCTTCCTCTCCCCTTTCACTCCTCCTCCTCCCCCGCCCTCTCACACACAAACATACACACCAGATACCACAACCTCTTAGAAGACCTCTCTGTCTCTAACTTACCTTATCTATCAGATTCTTTAAAAGTTAATGTTTTAATTAGACCTTTTTTGAAGGTATATTAATTCAAGTAAGATAAATATATCGCTGTGCTCATTTGTCTATAGTAACCCACTGATCGCAGAGGCATGTTGAAAGAAACATTGTGCATGAAAGAAACCCATCATGTATTCATATATAAAATAGAGGACTGATAGCAATACTTATTGAAATGTGCTTTTTTATTCACGGCTTTTAGTTGTACTGTTAGGCAGTATGCCATAAGGTGATGCTTTGCATGCTCCTGTGAAGTTCAAAGTTATGCCAGGTACTTTGCAAAGGTTGTTACGGTCACGCATAGTGGACATATTTTAGAAAAGCTTTTGAACTCAGACTAAGATAAACTGGAAAGGAGATTGGGTGATTATTTAAGACACTGGCAATTCCAGATTCATGAAGATTGCCAGACATTATCTGATATTGGACTAGACGATAGCTCCTCAGAATGGAAGGCACGAAAAACAAAACTTAACAAAAAAAAAATACAGTTTATCCCCAAACTGGATGCAGCAAAGCTACCTGGATCTTCATTTGCGGTAGTGGCCTAATTCAAAATGAGAAGAGAGAGACCTGAAAATGTCCATTAGTGATGAGAACATGGACGTGAGAAGAATGAAGAGATAAGTACAATTGAGGAAAATACTGTTTCAATGATGATGGAAAAAGAACATTTCAGTGTTTAACCTGGAGAGTGACATAGTATGTGATAACAAAGTATCCCCATGCCCAGGAAGAAGACCAGTTAAAGCAATAATTATTTAGACAATAATCAATAATGCCAAACAACTTCTATAGTTTTAAACTGATCAAACATCCAGTGATGGTGAATCACTAATTATTGCTTGTTGCAATGTAAAGACTGGAAACAAAAGCTAGGTAGGAGGAAAATATGGTAATGTTAAATATGAATTATTCTGAATATGAAATGATAGATATAATGCTTAATTTCAAACCTTTGAGGCATTTCTTAGAAGTAACTAACATTTTTCCACAACATAAATTGTGACTATGCACATACCTCAAATGAAAACATATCCAGTAATAAAATATATGACATCTATGAAAAGAGACATTGAAGACAATCTCTATCATCAAACAGAACACATCCAGATGCTGATATTGTTGCTGTTGATGGACCACTAGTAGATCAAATACAAGCTCAATTTGACCCTGAAGAAAAAAAATAAAACTAGTTTGCAAGAGTCAAATTACAAATATGAGCATATTCCACCTGGAATCAGAAACAAACTGAACAGCAGAATTGATGCATTGCCTAGTAATAAAAAATGTGAACTGTCGCATAAGAAATACAAGATTATTATATGTGAAGAAGCCAACATGTCATCAAAATAAAGACCACAATGTTGTCAGAAGACCATCTAAACTATTTCCTAGTGAATAGACACAAGCAGATTTCATAGAGCAGCTCAAAGAGACAAAGTAAAGCATTGACATAAAAAGTGTAAATATCTTCATTTAGAAAACCAATGAGGGAGAACATTCTTCATATTTGTCAAGTTGAAATAATTGAAGGAATAAAGCAATCTGAGAAATGTACTAGAAAAATATTAAACAATGTAGAAAATATCAAATGGAGACATACGGAATACAAGTCACTGCATGAATACAAGTCACTGTACCAAAAAGAATGGCTCGATGCCTAACCATTTCACACAGTATAAGAACCAATGCATTACAGAAAGAAATCCAAATTGCATTGAAAGCTTTTTAAAAAGTAAGCTTTCTGTATTTTTCAATAGTCAGAGTATCAATTGAGATATTTTAAGAAATGAAGGCGTTGTTGGAAATACTCACTAGGAGATGCCAAGCATGACAAGAGAGCATCTGGTCAACCGACTAGAGGTGTGCCATAATTGTATCCTAACCAAGGAAAAATTAGCCAATCTCAAAAATGCACTGCCATCTAGTCAATTCCACCTCAGATTAATGTTACAGGGTAGGGTTATGAGATTAATCTTCCCAGGAGTAGAAAACCTCGTCTTCCTCTTGATGTGTGGCTGGTGATCTTGACCACTCACTGATCTGGTGGTTAGCTGTTTTATGCATAATCCACTAGATTACATCACAGGAAATAAAATGTTACTATAAATGATTTTAAAAGAGTTGTCGTCATAGATCTATAGGGAACTACAAGGAATTTAAAAAGGATACATAGGAAGATATGGACAAAAGTCTATAGAAAGATGTACAATTGTGTTTTATTGACCATGAAATGTAATCAGACTCTGTGGATCATGACAAATTATGAATAAAATCACTTGAATAAGAAATGTATAGATTACACAAATCTGTGAGATACATGTAGAGAAAATTTTATGAAATATACACAGTAGGGAAAAGGAACAATTAAAAATTAATAACCAAAGTTTATATTACATAAAACAAGAGAAGAGAAAATTAATCACAAAATAACAAGAGAGAAGAAAAATATCTCAAACAAAACAATTACAAAAAACAAATTAATTTACTTGAAAAGAGAAAAATAACAGAACAAATGAAATAAAGCTAAACATTCATTCTCTGAGTAAATATATGATTGAGGTAAGCATGGGTAAAGGAAAAACAAAAGTACACATTAAAAGTTCTTATAATGGCATGACAATGAAAGTTCAACATATGAAACATGAGTCCTACGTGAAGCTGATCGTAGTGGACAGTGTATAGCTTTAATTCTGCATTTGAAATTTTTTTAAAAAATTAAAAATATAAAAATCTGCATTTGGAAAGAATGCATTCTAAAATAAATAAGCTCTATGGCCATTTCAAGTCTTCAAAGTAAGGTAAAATAATTTAAAAGAAAGACCAATGGAAGAAAGTAATACACATATCTTATTCTAATGAAAAGAAATTCAACCTACACTAAAAAGATACAAAAGACAAATATTTACTTGTTTTGCTGTTTTGTAACGAGCAGCAATTTTTAAAAATCTCCAGCAATATTTTTTTTGGAAAGGCAAAATGGACAGGAAATGAACCGTTTCAGGAATAAAAAAGGAGATATAATTAAATTTTGCATCTGCTGCTGTGGTTGTAAGATGCTCCCAACATAGTTGCCATTCATAGAGACCAAATAGACAACCAATGCAGTCACTGCCCAGGCTGCACCCTCCTGATGATGCGTGGAGTCCAATGAGTGTTACAGCCATTGCGTTCATCCTTCTCCTTCACTCGTCCTTTTCTTTATCAATGAGAATGCCCTTTCCCAGGGGCTGGTCTCTCTGAGTAATATAGCAAACATACATGAGATAAAATCTCATTTCTAAAGGGCATGCAAAGCAGAGTGGTACACTTTCCAAGCAGTTTTGCTTGCTTGCCTTTTTATTTTTTTTTTATTTTTCGCAGTCTGTGGTCCTTTCAATGTTCTTCGTCAGCAGTATAATCCAAATGGATTGACTTTCCTCCAGTCTTTTTATGCAGTGGGTAACTTCCACAGCACATGGGGCAACTGAAAACACTATAGCTCTCATTAGGTCTCGGAGCATGCAAATTGATATTCTGGCTCTTCAATAATTTTATCATCATTCAAATAGTGGAAATACTGCACACACAACTTATTTCAATACATTTGTAAATTATAATTCAATTTCTGTTTCCAAAAGAATTGAAGAAAAATAAATAAATAAATAAAAACCTCAATGTGTTCACCCATTAAAGAAAATAAACCGGGAAGTAAATTTCCCCTCAAAAGAAAATTTCAGACTCAAAACTGTGAACATAAAATCCAAAATATTTTTAATAAATTGTTTTGAATATTAAAAAGAATTCAATAAAGATAAAGGGACACACTTGTCTGCTCATTTTAGTATTATATCCTGACCTTGGTAGGCAAACATAATGAAGACAAATAAGACAAGATATTGGGGGTGGGGGGGCATCACTGCCTCTGGTGGTCGTGGGTGCTACCCAGAGCTACTCCTGAGAGCCACCGCTGGATTTGAACCCGCCAAGCCCGCGGGTCAATTCAGCAACATATAAGTGAAATAATTCTTGATATCAAAATTGCATCTGCTCAAGAAGTGCCAGAGGGGTTTAACATCAGTAACTCAGTTTAAACTGGTTTATGAAACAAGTAGAATCTGAAGCATAGACTTGCATATTCTTTGATTTATCTCTCTTGTATTGTGATTAATACTTTGCTACTCATTCAAAAATACAATGCCTGACTCTTCTCTCAATATGCTAATTTTAAAACTTTAGTAGGTTAACGGAAAAAGCATGATCTACAAAACAATTAAAATGTCGATGCAGAGCATGCTGCCTTCAGAACTCTTGATTTAATACATGTGGGTGGAAAGAAGAAAATTTTACTTTTAACAAGCACTATAAATAACTTTTATATGTTTTCAATCATTTAGACTGTTGTATAGAATGCAATAGATTCTTATGACTGGAACATTTTAATTCTAATAAAGGAGTTTGAAGTCTGGGGGAAAACTGCTAGCATATTAACCTCATGTTCTGACAATTTGCCAAAACCCCAATATTTTTATTTATTCTGTCCATAGATGCTTTTTTATTTTACATATGGCCTATTATACTGAATATAAATAAGAAGTATGTTTACACCTTTTCAAAGTTCATACTATTTGGTTTCATTTTCTTATTGTCTGGCCAACCCCAGCACAAAATTTAATTGTAGTGATAAATGACATTCTTCTTTAATTCTTTAATTTAAATTTTTTCTTCTATCTAAAATAAAGTTTATGATGAAGATTTTGAAATCACCTTTATGCCTTTTTATTCAAATGAAGACTATTTTATTTGTCTTTCAGTCTGATATCCTGTGTAGTGGCTGATATCTTGCTATGATGATGGCAGCTCCTTCATTGGTATTTCAAATATCAGCAGGGTCACTGAAGAAATACAAGCTTTAGCCATTTCCAGATAAGAGCAGACCACCTCTAAAGAAGAGGCTGTCAATTCTTAAGAAATTACACTGCAAACTGCATGAATAGCAGCAGAATATTGTTGAATGTAGTGCCCAAAGATGCTCTCTGACGTCATCATTTGACTGCAGACAACTACCTTCTTGAAGCAGTCGGGGCCATAATGACTTAGATGAAGTAAAACATCCAGTACCTAAATTTCCTAATGGGGAATGAATCACATTGAGAAGAAATAAATGTAAACATCTCTTAGTAGTTGGAACTTGATGAGTACTAAGTATGGATTTAGAAAAATTCGGAGTCATCAGAAATGAAATAGAGTTGGGACTGCACCCCGGTGGTATAGTGGTAGTGCGTGGGACTGCAGCCCACTGGGATGGAGGTTCAATACCAGCAGCAGCTCCACAGGAGCAAAAGGGTTACGCCTCCTACTCCCACCACCAGAGGGCAGTGATGCCCCCCCCAAAAAAAACAAAAAACAAAAGTGGAATGAAATAGAGTCTACAAAGGTCAAGATCCATGGTGTCACTGATCTGAAAGAGCATGGTACTGACCAATTTTGAATCAGACTACCATATGGTTGCTATATAGAGAATGACAAATAAGAGAAATGTCAAAGCATTTATCATCAGAAATAACAAGCCATTATCTATCTTGATGTACAACAATGTCTGTGATAGGCTAATATCTATATGTCTGCTAGTAGCCCACTAAATATAACAATTATTCAAATAAGCACACCAACCACTAAAGCTACTGATGAAAAGCTAGTTTTGAAAATTCTACCAACATCTTCATTCTGAAATTAGCTAAACATAATGTCCAGATGCATTAATAATTAATGACAATTGTAGTGCAAAAGTTGGAAACAAAAATGCACCATAGTTGGGAATAGTACCTTGGTCATAGAAATGAGCAGGAGATGAATGATAGAATTTTGCAACACTGACAACTTATTCAAGAAAAATTCCTCTTTTTAACAACACAAACAAAAGCTATTCTTGTGAATTACATAGAAATCAAATTGACTACAGAAATTCAGGCCAGATTCTGAAGGAACATGGGATAGACGATGCCACTGCTGATGTCAGAAGAATACTGGCTGAGAGCAGAAAATTCCAGAATAATATTTACTACTGTTTTATTGGCTACGCAAATCCATTCTATTTCATGGATCATAAAAGCTATGGGTAGTATTGAGAAAAAATGAGGATTCCAGAATCCTTTGTCGTTCATATGTGGAACCTGTATCTGGCTCAAGAGATTGCCTTTTGAATAGAACAAGAGGATAGTGCATGTTTTAAATTTGGGAAAGGTGTGTGTCAGGGTTGTATTTTCTCACTATTTCTGTTCAAACTGTATGCTGAGCAGATAGTCAAAGTAATGTG
The DNA here is from genome assembly GCA_004026705.1 of Nesogale talazaci. NCBI lineage: Eukaryota > Metazoa > Chordata > Mammalia > Afrosoricida > Tenrecidae > Nesogale > Nesogale talazaci. The sequence goes on along the minus strand of PVJH01000768.1, from coordinate 227,213 downwards.
TATGGCCAAGTACATGAACAAGATTGAGGAATCAGGATTGGATGAAGGCTTAGTAACACATTTTGATATGCAGGTGACACAATCTTACTTGTTGAAAATGGGAGCTTTAAAACATTGCTGATAAAATAAAAATGGCATAAAAGTTTCAAATATTTTACAACTCAATCTCACCAAAAATAAAAATCTTTTAACTGATTCGGTAGGTAGCATCATAATAAATGGTGAAAAAATTGAAGCTGTCAAAGATTTCATTTGCTGGGATCCATAATCAATGTTCATGTAAGAATAAGAAGAATCAAAGGAGACATTTCATTGGTTTAACCTACTACATGAGATCTCTTTAAAATATTGAAGAACAACGTGTCACTCAGAAGAAAATGCTGCACTTCACGAAAACCACAGGGTTTTCCATTGCCATATATGCATGCAGAATTTGAATAATAAGTAAAGAAGACAGAAGAATCCATGCATTTGATTTATGGCATTAGTGAATAATAGAACAGGGACCATAGACTGCAAACAAAAAAAATTACACAAAGAAATCTGTCTTGGAAGATGTACAACCATAATGCACCTTTGAAGCAAGGACGGTGACTTTGTCTCAAAGATTTGGTGCATCTAATTTGGAGAGGAGACTGCTCATGTAATTTGGAGAGACCAGTCCTTGGAAAGAATATGTTCTTGGGAAGCTAGAAGGGGACATGGTCAATGAAATAAACTGACATCATTTCTACAACAGTGGACTCCAGATGAGCAATGACTGTGGGCATGAGGAAGGATGAGGCAGGTCTTAGATTCTCTTGAAGAGAAGGTTGATATGAGGCAGAACTTACTCGACGTTACCTCACAGTTGGAATAATATTTTTATATATGCCGATATTTTCAGAGATTTTAATCATTAATTTAAATGGGATTAAATGACTTTTTAGTGTGTATTATGATGATTTTAGAAATTTTTATAGAGGTTTGGAAAATACATGAACAAAGAACAGTATCAACACAAGATGTATTATGTATGTATTCTAAAGAAATAACTATAAGAACAAAAATATTTTATAGGAGACTTTCTAGAATCTAGGAAATGGAAAGATGTCTACCTAGATCTATTTTTCCAGTTTTCCATACAAATCAAGAGACGTCTAATTTCTGAGAAATATATTTTCAGTGGAAATCAAGCTTGCTTGACCCTGTTCTACAAAACTGCAATGGGTTTTTCCTGATTTTTTTTGTCTTTTTTTTGTTTTTTTGTGCATCACTGCCCTCTGGTGGTGGGAGTAGGAGGCCCAACCTTACTGCTGAATTTGAACCTCCAACCCAGTGGACAACCCGCGCACAACCACTATGCCACTATGGGCTCAGCCCATCATGTTGTTTTTTTCAAGTGGGTAGTTCAATATCAAATGATATCTATGTTTTATTTATTTAATACTGCTTCACTTGAAAAGCTTGGGAACAAACATAAATAAACACAAAAAAGACCATTATTTAAGGCTACGAGAACTTGAGGGTTGGTTTGGGCTCCACTGTTTCATGATCTCATTTAATTTCATGGTATTCCAGTTTACTCTATATTAAAGAGGAATAATCACATCCACCCTATTCACAATATTACTCAATGATTTGCCTCAATAATGATATGACAGCTTTCAATGTATAACATGCAGCAATAGTTTAGATAATTTGTTTGGGAGGCATGAAGAAGACACTGGAGAATCTGAGAAATAGGTAAAGAGGGAAGATGACACAATTCACAGAAGTAGAGTTGTGTGTGTGTGTGTGTGTGTGTTATTGCCAGTAGTGGGGGTATTGCTTCAGAAGAAAATTTTAGTTATATGCCTCCATTATTGACACCGAGTATCTTAGTTCATCATTCCACAGATGTTCGCTTAAGCAGTAGGTAGAATGGATGCCTCACAGATGTGGAACACAAAGGTAATCTCAACACGCAGCCGCTGTAAAATTAATTCACTGAAAACTCCTGAAAGCCAGGAGTTTCAATAAACTCATAGGCAGCTCAAGCAATTTCAGTGATGAGAGTATTGTTTTGGAGATTGACATGTAGCTTATAAGTATTAGGTGAAAGGAATGAAAAATAAATCTTTATTAAAAAAGGGAATTAATGAAAAACTAATTAAAGTTTTATAGAACACTTTACCTTCAGTTGGAAGTGTCAGGCTTCAGACCTGGAGAATAAACAGGGCCAAGGGGCTGTCAGGGAGAAATGGCAGGTCCGACAGGGAAAATAATAAGGCCCGAGGATCGAATTCTAGATGTGAAATTTGGGATGAGTGCTGGGGCCTCTGCATGATGGGGGTACGGGAAGGACATGAACTGGATGAATAGGATGGTTTGCTGACCCAATCACTGACCTAACATTTATAATGGTTGACTCAAAACCACCTAGTCAAGAAATATGCCCCTTGCTTCCTGTTTTTGCATCCCCAAATTGTCATCTACCCTGTTCCTGAAAGTCACATTTAATAAATGTACTAGAGTCACCTATATATATATATGCATATATATATATATTTATATATGAGGCAACTCACTGCCACCTGTATTACAGGACAGAACTATCCCCTGTGTATTTTCAAGATTGAACCTCTTTACTTGAGTAGAAAATCCCAAGGCTCTCCTGTGCTGACTTTGCAGTTGGCTGCCCCAAACAACTATAATGCCACCAGAAGCCCTTGATAACTTCAAAGTCCTCAATTTGAAACTACGGTAATTCTACATGGGATAAAGACTGGCATAAAGGATTTCAACCTTATGCACAGGGCAACTTTTACCCTGTTATATAGGGTCACAGTGAGTTCGTATTGACTCAGTGAATTTTTTAAAAAAATGAATGGAAAGTAAAAAAAAGTGCAGATCTCCTTGTTTGTTTTTATAAATAGCAGAATGATAGTAAGTACTAAAACAGACACATATATATGCATACATACATACATACATACATACATACATTTTTGTTGTTTGAACATTTTGCCTATGGATTTCAGTGACATTAATGGTGCTTATCCTCCTGTGAAGTTGGATTTTGTTTGTCTAGAGCTGGGTATTCACTTCAGACTGATGCAACAGCTGTTTACATATATTTGTTGTTTTCGTATTGACTGCTCTGAAGAGCACTGCTTTGTAGCCTGTACTTTGGACACGCAATAAGAAGGGAGCAGCCCGTGGCAAAGGACAGAGTGTTTGGGAGAGAAGGAGGGGTGCAGTGGAGAGGAAGATCTCAGAGGAGATGGATTGACACCGTTTGTCTAACAATGGGCCCCGATGCAACAAATGTGAGGCTGGTACAGGACCAGGCAGTGTTTGGTTTTGCTAGATATTGGGTTATTATGCATTGGAACTGACACACAGCACCTAAAAACAACTAAGAGGTTGCTTTAAATGGATTTCATCTACTAGGATTACTTTAGCATGTGTCAGTGTGCTCTAATCTCCCATCCAGCAGCAGAGTTCCTTCTTCCAATCTCAGAAGACAGCATCATGTTCCCTGTTTGCAATGATCAACTCTATACTGGTGAACAATTAAAAAAACAAACAAACCTCACTTTGTTGCTGTTAAACAAATGCACACACTTGTTGTGCAACTATTCAGTGTTGAGTGTTATCCGGTCATTTCAGATTCCTGGCAACTACATACACAAGAAAATGAAACAGAACATGTTTCTGTATCATTCTCACAAAAATGAGATTCCAACCAGTTATTATCCTCCTGGTGTTAAACTTTATCCACTCAAAATCTTCCTCTCTTTTGTACTCCTTTTTGACAAAGCCTGATATCTTTCCTCCAGGAATTTGTCCCTCCTAATGCCATGCTCCAAATGCATGAGATGATGTCTTCATACCCTTCCAGCTAAGAAGCATCTGACTCGACTTCTCTCAGCATGGATTTGCTTTAATGGTTCACACCATAATTCAACTCCATTGATTCTTCTGCTGTCTTCTTCATTCATTGTCCACGTCTTACATGCATATAAAGCAATGGAAATGCAATATCTTGAGTCAGGTATAACTTAGTCCTTAAAATGACATGTTTACTCTTTAATACTGAGAGGTCATGTGTAGCAATTTTGCATAATGTAATAAGACTTTGATTTATTAACTGCTGCTTCCATCAGCAGCGTTTGTAGATTCAAGTAAAATAAAATACTTGACTTGGGGTTTTCTCAAATTATCATGTTGTTGGCTATAGGTTCAATTGTATAGGTTTTTAAATTTTTCCTGTATTGAATTGTAATACATACTGAAGTCTTTGATCTTCATCAACAATGTTGTTAAGACCTCTGCCATCTGAATATGTCAGCTTGTTAATGAGTTTTCAATAATTACCATATTTCCCCTCATATAGTCCAGATTCTTGAGTTATTTAATCACCATGCAGGTTGAATAAATATAGTAAAAAAAAATCACCCAGGAACACACCTCTCCACATTTAAATAAAGCAATATGTTATTGTCCTATCTGAATGGTCAACTCTTGGTCTCTGTACAGGGTCTATATGAGCACAAGCAAGTGCTCTGGGATTCCTATTCTACAAAATGGTATCAATAGCTTGTTAAGATATACACATGCTAATGCTTTTGCAGTCAATTAAATGTAAATATAAACATTGATCAGATATTCTCTACTTTAAACCAAGATCCACCTAACATTGCCAATGATGTCTTGCATTAGGTATTCTCTTCTGATCCTGCCTTGAATTTCTGGCAGTCCATGGACTGCTGCAGCCATTTCAAATGATCTTCATCAAAATTTGTCTTACATGTGCTATGAATGGTACTTTTATATAGTTTTCATGTTCTGTTCCATCATCTTTCTCTGAAATGGGCATAAATATGGATTTCTCCCCATGCATTGGCCAGATATCTCTCTTCAAAATGTTTTGCATAGAAAAAATGTGCATTTCCAGTGATGTATATGTTTGTTAAAAAATTTTAACCAGTATATATATATATATATATATGTATATATATATATATATTTTTAATTAGGCATCACTACCCTTGTGGTGGGAGTAGGAGGCCCAGCCTTTGCTCCTGTGAGCGAGAATTGAACCTCTATCCCAATGGGCTGCAGTCCCACGCACAACCACTACGCCACCGGGGCTCAACCTTTAACCAGTATTTTGTCAATCCATTGAACTTTGTTTAAATGTAACTTGATATTTTTCATTTAATATAATCAGTTCTCAATCATATGCCACCTTCCTGGAACTATGACTATTATTTCCATCTTCTTTTGACTCTTCCTGAGTCATTTAATATTTTGCCCATGAAATCTTTCCATTTTATAACTTGAGGCCTCAGTTTTTCTCCAGTTGTTTCAGATTGAGAAATGCTAAAAATGTTCTTCCAGTTTGACTTTTTAACACCAGTTGGTTTTTGTTGTTGTTATTATTGTTGCTATTTTTTTGCGCATGTCATCACAATGCTTTACTTGGACTTCTGGCGACATCCTTTGATGTAACTCATTTATTCTTTCATTTGAGGGTTACTTCGATTCATTTTAATGAGCCTACATTTTAGAACACGTTTCACAGCACCTCCTAATATCTGCTTTGGTCTCATCTTTATATGCTGTCTTCTTAATGACATTGTGCTTTCTCTGGTACCATTTCCTTAATACCATCTCACAATTACATATGTATGCACCATGAGGAAGATTCAGAAAGCTCATCAAAGTATAATATAAGAATAATAAATGCTACTTAGACACCTTGTCAAAATAGTATGATTTTTCATTCTAATAGAATTCAAATCAGGTTATTTAACAATACTTTGTGTTTGGAGAAAAAAAGAAGTCTGAAGGGGGCATCACCAGGGCTGTGGTGTGGACAGAAGAAGATGCCCTAAAGAATACCCTTGCTGCTCTTGAAGAATAAGTTGAAGTTTTGTCATGATTAACAATTTTTCTCAGCGCAATTTTCATTGCCTTTTTTTAATCACCAAAGCATGTTCAATATCCTTAGATCTTCTCCCTAATATGCCCCTCTGCTTGACCTGTGTTTTTTAAGAAACCCTATCAAGGGAACCCCTTAGAAATCATTTTACAAAATCAAGAAGATTCTCTGAGATGACCTTTGTGCTTTGAATTTAAGTCTTCCATGGGATCCCTTCAGAAGCCTGTATTCTCACTCTACCTTTTTTAAGGTACATTAATAAGACAAAAATAAATGCAATACTGAGAAAACTTGTCTAAATCTATCCAGTAATGGGAGAGACACACTGAAATGTATGTTGCTTAAAATGAACCCAACTGGATGAACCAAAACCCTAGTAGCATCTCTCTCTCTCTCATATACCTATCTATCCTTCATTTATATGCATCTATATAAGTTGTAAGAATTATAAGAAATTAAGTGAGTCTTCTTTTCTCTTTTTATGTTAATGGCATGTGGGAATCTGGGATATGGGCTCCCCTCCCCATTTCTTCAGAATGCCCTGAGAGTGCTCTGCTCTATGGGACTGCCCTCAAGGAGCCAACAGATTACATTCTCTGTAGAGATGCAAGGCAGCTAAATTCTGAACAAAAATATCCCCTTTTTGAACAACGGCAAAAAAAAAATCCTCACTATTAAGCCTTGTACTTATTAGTATTAGTTCCAGACCCAGTGCTAAGTCAAGTATTTTGAGATGCTAGTCCATGAATAATAATGTCATGGAAGCACAATAATTAAGAGAACAGGAGAAAGCTCCCTGAAGAGGAGGCTCACAACTGGAAAGCGAGAGAAGACCTCGCCTTTCAAATATGTCTGATACGGACGCTTGAACTTTGATTTCTGAAGGTGGGGGCAAGGTAAAATGAATTACACTTCATTAGCAATGTGGAAGGAGACACAGCCTCTGGTCTCTGGAGAAGCAGCCTTTAATTGTTCCACTCCCAGCATTCCCTTGTGGATGGCAAGCCAGATTCTCTGACCTGATTTTGCTGAACACAGGTAGCATTTTTTTTCATGATTGGTTATAATTTTCCTCTCCTGTCTGTCATTCTTGCTATTATTTATTAAATTATGCAGCAGTGCTTGTGCATAGAGCACAGGGTGTATGGTCAAATTAGCAGCTGATGAACACACATTCATTTATCACTCTTGAACACTCTATTTCCATTTTGGTTAAGCAATCCCATCACATTATTACTCTCAGCCATCCTGCTTTAAGAGGCTCAGAGTTAGACTCCGTTTTGCACAGCTTCATATGAAGGAGTCCTAGGAGGAGCACAGGCCTAAGTCGGACTATTCAGCTAAAACTGTCCATTCAGACATATTAGGAGACTCCTCAGGATAAATAACTAACAAAAGACTTCTGTAAGGACATGATTATGAACTTCCTCTGGACCCGTGGTTGTCACACACAAGTGATGCACAGGTCACACGAATCTGAATCTCGTCAATGAGACCTGGTTAGTGTCATATGTATAAAGCAAAGGTAATATGTTCATCATGCATATCTTATTTCTTTACACAGTTAATTGGGGGCTGTCTTTAAAAATACAAAGTGAGGTAAGTGATGATAGATTTATGGACAATATTATAATAAATAGACATAAAAAGGGGTAACCAAAAAATAAGGTGAAGAATAGCAAAAAAGAACGAAAGGAAGTAAGGGGAAACTGGTAGTTTAAGATATGAGAGTTTTCACAAAAAGAAAAGAAAAAAATTATCTCTGAGCTAGTTTCAGGAAGCATAAAGGTAAAGGGAAATATTCTACTGGATAGTTCGCAATTGCAATAAGATATCTTATGGTCTCATGGGGCTGAATTGAATGTAGCAAGAATGAAGAAGGAACACAGAGTCTGATTGAGATATTCCTTTCTTCTTGCCAATACATACAAAAATGTGTGATCGAAACTGCACAGTTGAAAGCAATCGTGAGTGTTCCCTATTGCATCAAGAGGGAAGTGTCAGGACAAAATAGAATTGCCCCTGTGGGTTTCTCAGACCAACTGTTTACATAAGTAGAAATCTTCTTGCTCTTGTGAAGGACTGGTGGGTTTGAAGAGTGGGCCTTGGGTTAGTAACCCAACATGGAGTAGAAAACCACATTTGAGGATTTCCATAGGGAACCTAACAAGTGGTTGGGATAATGCCTCATCCCATTGCACCCCATTTCCTTTAACATTAAACCTCTGAAATCAATTTCTTGCAGAACCAAATAGGAGACATAAAATATGATAGTCACTCCACGAGTTTGGCAAAAATGAATGCATGTATGAATGAAATGGAAGAACAGAATGCCAATGGGCTCTTTTTTCATGGTTCGATTGGAATAAAATGCAAATATTCAATTAGATAGTTTGATCCCAGCAGGAGGAGCTGTACAATCCTCTCAGAGCATTATTCTTCTTCTAGAGCTCACTGTTAGCTCCTACTATCCCCTCCACCCCCTCCCATACTCCACAGAAACCATGAATCCAGTTACTGTCTCTGTGGATTCACCCATCCTAGATTTCATATACTGAGAAACATATGAAAAGAGAAGGCACAGGAACAGAAAAGCTAGCAATAATAAGACTATGAAAGAGAGAAAAGCTCCCATAGAAAAGAAAGTTGAAATGATTAAAAACCAGAACAAGTATAAAATGGACAAAGTGAAGATCAAATGATAAGTCGTTACAGTTTAGCCTACCATTTTCCAATGCACTCTGCATGACAGCAAAGCTATTTCCATCCCTGCTGTATGGTCAGAGGGGATTCACAGGAGGTTTAATCCATAGGTTCCCCTTCCTCTCCCTCCTCCCCTTTTCCTAACTTAAACAACATTTAAATGGTTCAAAGGGAAAGTTAAATATTACCTTTTATTCTCACTGTATCTATAACAATAATCTCTACAAGGCTCTGATATGTAAGCTCTTCACTTCCCTTGAGTATGATTAGAGGAGCTGTATGAATTAACTTATGTGGGGATCTTGAAAATATATCTTGGATTTCCATTATGGGCCAAACCTTCTGAAAAGTAGGTGTCTACAATTTAAGGTATGCTCCCCTTTTCAGGTTTGGGTTGTATAATGGGCACTCTTTGGGTCACAAAAGCTGGTTTGCTTTTCCCACATGGACTTTGTTATGACTTCAATTAGATTCCTGTTTATTTGACGATAAGCTATTAAAACCCTGGGTGCTATTATTTTTAAAAATCATTTTTGAGGCATATACAATTCTTTTCACAATTCATATATACATCCATTGTGTCAAGTACATTTGTTGCCATAATCATTCTCAAAAAATGGCTTTCTACTTGAGCCCTTGGTATCAGCTCATTTTTCCCTCCATCCCCTCTCCCCTCTTCCTCATAAACCCTTGATAATTTATACATTATCATTTTGTCGTATGAACCTTCACCCAATTTTTCTGCTGTCTTTCCCCCACAGAAGAGGTTATATGTAGATCCTTGCAATTGGTTCTCCCTTTCTACCCCACCTTCCCAGTATTGCCACTCTCACCACTAGTCCTAAAGAGTTAATCTCTCGTGGATGCCTTGTGTTTCCAGCTCCTATCTACAGCAGTGTACATCCTCTGGTCTAGCCAGATTTGTAGATAGAATTGGGATCACAATAGTGGTGGTGGTGGAGGGGGGGTAGAGGAAGCATTTAAAAAATAGAGGACTGTTGTATGTTTTATCATTGCTACACTGCACCCTGACTGGCTTATCTCCTTGCAACCCTTATGTAAGCAAATGTTCAGTTGCCTACAGATGGGCTTTGGGTCCAATAGCTTTTTTATTTTTTTATAATAAGTCATCACCTAGTTTCTTCATCACACTATGCTACAGCACCCATAACTTCCATGATGTCTTCATATAAATAATATCAAACAAGGCCTTGCCATAATAACTAATTGTTCTTAGGGGCTATAATTAGGTATGTTCCCCAGTCCATTCATATATCTGCAGTTTATATGTGTTTCTGGTTCGCTTTAGAGACATCACTGTCATTTTATGTTAGAGAACATCAACAAGGATTATTAATTTAAGCCATGGTATAGAATTTAAAACACATTTGAGAAAAGGAACTTATACAGGTGTCAGTTGACAACAAGATGAGATGCATGAACCATTAATTTGTACAGATTAAATTTTTAAATGGCTGGACACTATTGCACAAACAATGGGGCTTGATGATAAAGCAAAATGTAAATTCTATTCATTAACTCTGGCAGAACCAGGGACATCAGATCGATACAAGCCTTAACAAAGCAAGGAAGGCATTAAAATAGTAAGTCTATGGGAGTCCCAGGCCACCATTAATTGGGCACCCACTGGGTAGAGACCCAAACTAATGTTCATGGATACCTAGCTTGGTATAGCAGTCACCTGCTTCTTCTCACCCTAAGCAGTTTCAGATTTAAGTCCAAGGGTTACAGGTGAGTTGTAGGTAGAGCCAGGATCACTTACTGGGATTTCCACGTCAAAACCTTCTGGTAGATCCTATGCTGAATGTTTTGTTCCTCCAAAGAACCATGTCTCAAGACCCAGTAGTCTATATTGCATGGCCTGGATCACTTTGTTAGACTGAGTTAAGCAGAGAATTAAATCCAGAGACACTGATATATGTATAGCAGAGACTTTTATAACAATAAGTAATTAAATATCCAGCAAACATTCAGTCTAGAGTTAAGTCCATAAGTCGGATATTCATCCATAAGTCTCTCCTGAGACTCACACAGGCACATCCAATTTATGTAAAATTCAAGAGGACCCCAGGCTAGTGGATAATATGTCTGAGAGATTCAATAGTGGTGGATGCTTCTCCAGGGATGTGAGAAGTCTCCAGTACTTCTCCTAGTGGTTCACCAGCAGGAAGATGAAGAAGATAGAGACAGAGCTACAGAGAGACTGGCCTCAGAGAGCCATTTACCTCAGTGGCCCTCCAATCAAACTGCAACCTGATTGACAGATTAAACTCTGCCCACCTGTTCCTGTGCTCCCACATGCTAATCTAAAACACCTATCACAGTCACCAGGGGCTTTATAGAAACTCGATCAAATGGGTCTAAAGAAGAACATGGAATCTAGAAAATTCTTCTCTTGGGTCCTATGTAAGTATTGTTAGGTGCTTTTGCCCTGATGAGAAGCTGATCATCCCTGTTTTCCAACTGAGAGACTTACACTTGCCTTCTTAGAGATATATATGCCCCACTCCTCTCATCTTGACATGAATTTCCAGTATGATCCACTCATCACTCTGGTGGGCAAATCGCCCCATTTTGGTCATTTGGGGTGTCCTTTGCATAGATCTTCAGGAATTCCAGAAATCCATTTACCCCCAGAAAAGATATCCAAGTGGGGTCAAATAAACTGGAATGGGAGAGATTCTGAAGGGGCCTATGATTGCCAACAGATATGTCACTGAGTCCCTCCAGTTCCACATATGCAGGACCATGACCAGGAGCATCATCTATTTAAATGAAAACTGATACATTTCATTTATTTACTTAATGAATAATATGGGCATTCATTTTAAAATAACACTCTCTTCCTTATAAGAAATCAGAAGCATCACTGGCATTGGACAGGTAGAGCTACAACTAAAATGATAACTGGGTTATGAGAATGAGGGTATGTGATTGAACATAATGAAATGTTTTTAGGTGCAGTCAGTAAAAAGACATTGTAGAAAATACAGTTCAATGATATGGTACAATAAAACGCCCTGGTTCCAACCATTAACCAACTTCCCTCGAAGTGAAGACATCTCCACTGGATGACTGGCCTTGAATTAGCCCATCCATATAATGCACAGTGACATAAATTGCCATTACAAGCAAATGAACATTTACAAAAGTGGGACATGGGGGAATAGTCACAAAGCTCGAAGGCTAGGTCTTGGAACTTTGTATCATATGGAGATCATTTTCATAAAAAGATTGTGGGAATATAAAGTATCAATGCCACTTCTGAAAATGAATTTTAGCAGCAATAGAGTATTTATGTGTGCTGTTGTTGCATTCAATTTATACATGGTCTTAGAAACAACAGTGCTTTTTAAAGAAGTTAAATCTTAATACTGAGTACTTAAAATACTTTTTCATTTTAAAGAATAATAAATCTATATTATCACTAATTATTAACAATGTATCTTTTTTTATTTTAATGCCTGAAAAATCATTCCTTAGAGATATCATAATTCATTGAGCCACCTGAAGGTACTGGAGTAATGGTTCACCATTTTGTTGTACAAACACTGTAAGTCCATCCACTCTAGAAAATATAAATCTGACACCCCTACGAACAGGAAAGTGGATGTGAGTAGAAAAAGGACTTTTACGGGTCTCATATTTGTGAAATAGCTCTAATAGCTCATGCAATTCCTGGTGATGCAAACAGCTTACATGTTTGACTGCTGACCTAAAATTTGGAGTTCCGAGGTCAGAAAAAATCCCGGCAGTCTACTTCTGCAAAATCCCTCAAGGCCCAAACAAAGCAGCAGCTTTCTTGTCACCCATGTGCTATCACTATGAGATGAGATTGTCCCAAAAGGGAGTGGTAAGCGATTACTGTTGCCCTGAGGTGCTGAAGAGCTGTTTGTGATTGATAAGGACCCTATTTTCAACCAAATAAAACATTGTATGGTCCTCAGAATTGTGAGGCTTGAGCTCATTGTTGCAGCAGCTGTTTCAATCCATCTCACTGAGGTCCTTCCTCTTTCTACTGAGGCTCTACTTTATTGATTATGTCATTCTTCCCCAAAGACTAGTCCTCTTGATACCATCTCCAAAGAACTGAGATAAAATCAGAGATGCATTCTAACTGCACTTCTTCCTAAGCAGATGGGTTTGTACTTTTGGAATCTATGTACTTCACCAGCACCATCCTTCAAAGGTGTTGTTCCAGAATAGTCCAATTTTAACATGCATTTAAAGCAATTAAGGGGGGGGGGAGAAACACCTGGCTTGGGTCAGACATACTTTATTCTTCAAAGTAACATCCATTCTCATCAACCAGATGCAACTGATTTACCCAACACAATATGGATTTTTTGACCGCTGTTTTCAGGACAAGTGGTTGTGGATCCAAGTCAAATGAAATCATTCATAACTTCAATCTTTTCCTCATTTTCATTGCTGCATCCATTGGTCTAGTTGTCGGGCTTCTGGTTTTATTTCCAATGAGCAGAAATTCATAATGAAGGCTTTATCTCACCTTATCAGCTTTCTCTTAATCCCCAAATGCTTCAAGTGCTCCCTATTTTCAGTCCACAAACCTTCTCATCTATATATCTCGAGTTGTTAGTAACTTACTAATAGTAAGCCTTCTTCGAAATTAGATGCCACGTTCTTCTTCATAGATTCTACCCTCCCAGATGACTTGCCCAGATACAGATTGAATAAATATATGGAAGAATACAACCCCGACATACTCAGTTTGTGATGTTAAAGCGTGCACACAGTATTCTTTTGTTCTATTTATATGGTCACCTCTTGATCCAGGTGAAGATTCCACACGAGCACAATTGAATGTTTTAGAATCCCCATTCTTAATTTTATCCAAAGTTTGTCCCAATCCACAGAGTCAAATGTCTTTGCATTGCCGATAAAGCACAAGAAAACATCTTTTTGACATTTTCTGCTTCCAGCCAAGGTTAATCTAACATTAACAATAATATGCCTTCTTCCATGTCCTTTTCTGACTTTTCCATATTCTCATGATGCTTTAAACATTTAAATCTTCAATAATTTAACATGTAACATTAATGATATTGTTTAATAACTTTCACATGCAGCTGGATCGACTTCGGAATGGGCACAGATTTGAATGGCTTCTGGTCTATTGGCCAGGTAACTGTCTTCAAAATTTCTTGGCCCTTAGCAGTGAGTGATTCTAGTGTGGTGTCAGCTTGTTTAAACATTTCAGTTGGTATTCCATTGGATGCTGGAATCTTAGTTTTTGCTAATGCCGTCAGTGCAAATTGGACTTCATTCAATTTTGAAATAGTTGTCTTCCAGATACCCTGGCATAGACAAGTACACTGTGCCCCAAAGTGTGTAACACATCCCCTTGGCAGTACTGGAGTGATAGGAGAATTACAAAATCCATTAGTAACACTTCATCTTAGATGTGGGCCCCACGACAGCAGTCTGTCATTGCCAGGGGGGTGATGAGTTGTGTATTGTTTTTGTTTTGTTTCTGAAAAGGGAGGAATAAGTCAAATAAATGCAGGAAAGTTTGATGTTGTAAGTATTTCTAATAATCTCATGATGCTTGGCTCTTGTAGATCTGAGCTCATCATCAAGACAACCTCACAAGCTAATACCTTTCCAAATGAGGAGAGTAGATACTAGAGATTTAAAAGGGGAACACAAGATCAGAAGTATTTCAGGACTGGCACAATGTGTTGCTTTATTTATTTTCTTTCTATATTCTAACCTCATGCTCTTTCCACAGTATTCATGCATTCTGCATCTATGTACTCTAAGGAGATCACTGCAGTTTTCCTATGTGAGAACAATAGAATGCTCACCTACTCCTCAAATTTAATATCTCTCTTCTAGCACTCAAGTTTCTGGGAAACACACACAGGGCAGAAGAAGACAGCAAATACTCAACCATATTTTTCTCCTGAACATCACCCCCTGCCAGCCCCCGAAACCACCTCCTGAACACACACACCACACAAACATTGTCATGTGACTCAACCATTCCCTGGCACCTAGTGCTTAGAGTTTTGTGTGCACAGTAATAGAAGTGTAACCTGCCTGCTTCTGAGCATACTGCCAACTTCTACTCTTCTTTTCTATCTTCATTACACCAAGTGGGGAGCACTCACTGAGAGCTGGTATGTCATAAGACACTCCATTACTATATGTATATTGTGTAATACATATCCAGCTGTGTCTAAGAATATCAGTTTTACAATCACCATTGGCACAGAGGTTATACTGGGCTGGGATCTGCAAGAAATTCAGTTTGAAACCAGCATCCATTCCATGGGAGAGAGAGGGAGCTTTCTAGTCCCATAAACAGTCAGAGGCTCAGAAATTCACAGGATTGGTTCTATCCTGCCCTGAAGGGTCACTACGACTCAGCAGGGGCTTAATCGCAGGGAGGTCCCTTGTTTGTGCTGCTTCCTGAGATGTAAGGCTGTTCAGGTCTACCTCTGGCACCATGGAAGAAAAGCCTGGTGATCTATTTAGGAAAATGAAATCAGCTATTGAAAAGCTCCTATAATGCAGTTGTCTCTAACACACATGGAGATTATTTGAATCAGACAGCAACAGATGGAGTGGTGGTCATGGTGACGGTGTAGTGAATTGAAGACTTACTCATTGAGACACCTTTAAAGAGAATCCAGCAATCACACATTAGCCAGCCCCGCCTCTATCCAACTCCCCACAGCTGAATGGGACTGAACGCATTCGATCACGCTAGATTAAGGAGGACAGAGAAAATGTCTAGGAAGCCAATGAAAATAGATATGGTAGCTCAAGGAAACCCATGTCAATAGATGACACAAATCCTGAAAGACCAAAGTTCAAAACAAGAGAAGGCCAGCAGAGTTTATAAAACAAACAAAACAAAACAAAAGAACTCCCTGTCAGCTAGTTAATTCTGGCTCAAAGTGACCTCATGGGGGCCAGGAGATTTTCATCTACGCCTTTCTGAGACTGTTGCTGCTTATAGGAGAACAAAGCCCATCTCTCTCCCATGGAGCACTTGGTGGCTTGGAATTGCTGATAATGCAGTTAGCAGTACAATGCCTAACACACTGGCTTCCAACCTCCACCAAAGGAGCTTAGAAGTCACAATTTCCAGATGTAGAAAAAGATACTCCGGGTTTGAATAACCTGGAGATCACTGTTGATCATCATTGGATCTATTTAAAGTGCGAAGCACAAGGGAGCATGATGAGATTAAAAGCTACAAAGACAGAAAGTTTGAGCCGAGGGAAAGAAAGCATTTTCCCCTGAAGTTAGAAATAAAGTGAGAATGTGAATAATGAAAAGAAGGATCAGAGACAAGAGTAAGGTTAAGAATGTAAGAATAATTTTAAAAGATAGGTACTGGGGGGGCAAAGTTTAGGAATGGTGGTGTATAATAAGGTCCAGACAGAGTTACCAAATACTGTCTATATCAATATCTATATCAATCAATATACTGTCTATATCTATATCAATTTATTTGTATCTCTCTATCACCTATCTATCCATCTGTCTATCATCTATCTATCATCTATCACTCTATCTCTCTTTCTATCTCTCTACCTATCTACCTAGAATCTATCATCTATCTCTCTGTCATTTGTGTTGTCCTTCTTAGAAGCTGGAGGTTTCACTGAATCCACTATCTGGCCAAATCCCTTACCTATGTAATATATAATATATAATTGATATATATAGATATATATGAACTTGACCCTCTACAGTTGATTAAGAAAACAAAACAAATAAAAATAAATCACTATATCACCAGTGCACCTTTGGTACCTGGGTAGACCCCATTAACTTATCCAGTTTGTCATCCACCCAAAAAGTACATGCAGGCTGATTATGACACAACAGCTTCTTGAGTAAGAAAGTACTGGTGATAAAAGTGACAATAGTATACCACACATTACTATTAGGTAGAAAGAGTCTGGCAAAGGGAAACATGGTGGTGATGGCATGAATCTGGCCAAAATTGTAATCAAAGGTGATGGAGACCCATTACTTTATATATACCTCTGCAACACAAATGGGGAGGTCGAGACAGCTTCCTGGACACAACTGTCCAGTTAAATAAAAAGGCAAAAGGGAATTAAGGCACATTTCTTTATCAATGGAAGCGACCAGAGAAAGTGAAAGCTGGGTGAAGAAAGACAAAATATTCACACTACCTCCCACAATGACTGGATAGACTCTTGCATTTGTGGTGTGAGGCAGGGGCACAGGATTGAGTCTGAAGTGATCTAAGAAGAGGAGGTACACTACAGAGGATCAACCAATAGCTGAAGACACACCAGAAAGCTACCCTATGGTGGCAAATACAAGGTTTGGTATGACCACAAGCTCAGCAGTTTGAAGACATCATCCAGCTTTCCAGGAGAAAGGTGGTGCTTTCCATTCCTGTTAAGGGTGATCGTCTCCTTCTCAGAGGGATAGTTCTACCCAGTCCTGCAGAGTCACTCTGAGTCCCCATCAATTAATGACTGTGAGTTTCAGGGTTCTTTCCAAAGTCTACCTTTTCAGTTCAAGTCATTGCTGTGTCTCTGAATTGTGTCTCTTTCCTGAAGTCTTTCTTGCTAGTAGGATGACAAGAACCAAATTGTGGAGAAGCTTGAAACTCTGAGTCTCCCCCAAGAACATCACCAAAGACATCAATTTTGCATACTGTTATTCTCATCTAGTTGATTTCTTTTTAAATTTAAATATAGGGGTCAGTACTAAGTTTAATCTCATAACCTTAGTAATTATATCCTATTATTTTAGGTTCCCTAGTATCATTTCTTCCTATCAAATATCACTCCTACTGATCCAATTGGCAGTTGAAAGTTGCTCATAATAAAAAAAATTCTGTATTTTCTAATATGCTAAGGAGGAGAAGCCTCTGACACTTTCATAAGCAATTTCAACTATACTTTCTTTTACCTCTCTTTCTTTTTTAGTATGTTTTCATACATAGGCCAAGTTTGTAATTTGTAATAGTAAGGGAGACCCTGTTCAGTGAAAACAGACTCAGCTGCTAACTAAAGAATGGTGGGACATTCAGGTCTACACAGAACCACCAGGAAAAAAGGAGGTGTGATGGATTTCTGAAAAATCCATCCTTGGGAAAAAAATGCATCACTGAAAGTCTTATGGAGCATAGTTCTACTCCGACTCAAACGTAGTCTCCATGACTTGAAGCAGGCACAATGACAACTGTGTAATTAATAGATATGGTAGTTAAAATTGCCTTGATAAAACTTTGCATTCCTGTCTTCTTAAGCTTCTTAAGTTTTAGCTTAAGAAGAGCTGCCATGTAGGAAAATGGCAGCATTTCTTTTCTGTCAGCAGTAGCCCCCTTATTGGTCTCTTTTTTGTAGCCCCCAAAGTTCCAGGTGCCATCCATCTTCAGCGGAAAAGATTGCTTTATTACCACATTCATCAATTTGTACTCTGGGCCCAGAGGAAGAAGTGACTTGGAGAGACAAAACTGTTACCTTCGTTATTGAATATGAAAGTCTTATTAGGATCTACTTTCACTAATCTGATATGAAAGTCACTAATGTGATATGACTTTAACACTGTATAAGCAACATTAAATTCTGATATGATATGAATATTAATACAATGCAATGGGATACTGCTAATATGTTAATATGGTGAGATATTGCTAACAAGATCTTAGGATCTTGATTGAAAAAATTAATATTACCTTGCCATAATTCTCTGGAGTGGCAGTCAACCTTGTTCCAAAATAACCTCTATCTAGATTTTAGGGACACATCCTTTACTCTTTGAGTTAGAAGCAGAATAAAAGTGTTAAGTTCTTTGGTGCCTTACATTGAGAAAAAAAAACTAAACTAATGAAATTATTATTGCTTATAATTTTTATATATTGAAAAATCTTATAAGTCATATGAAATGTTCAGCAACAGCTCAACCAGAAATGTGCACTTCCCTTTCCTTTGGGAAAGGAGCTCTGCTGACCCAGTGTTTAAAAAGAAAGGAAGAAAGATAAAGATAAAGCTCCTGTTGTGATATGATCTCTGAGTACAAACAGACCCACCCACTACCATTGCCATCCAACTGATCCCAAGTCATAGTGACTTTTTCCAGGATGCCGAGCTGGTAGAAACTTATGGGAGTAGATTGTCTAGTCTTTTTTTCTCCCATGGAGAGGCTGGTAGAATTAAATACTTGACCTTGGAGTTAGCAGCCTAACTTAACCCACAGTACCACTAATACTGCTGGGAACAGACAGATATCAATTAGTCACTCAGAGGTCCCACTGCGCTCACTTTGTGTTTTCAGTGCTTTTATTGCTCTTTCTAAATAGGGGGATACGTAGCCCATTTTCCCTTTTAAATGACTCATATCAGTTCTATCACACCTACTTAAGAAGATATTGAGAGAAAAGTTATTGAACATTTTATCATAATCAGAGGATTTACCTTCATCCCACTCTAAGATCTGACAGGTTTTATATTTTTTATTTTATTACAACAAAATGTTTAGACCTCAAAATGGCTATGTTAGCAGACTAAAGAAAAAAGATCTGGTATAGACACACAGACTTTGGTTATCATGCCCATCATGCTGATCAACTTCCTTGTAGATTTAAGCAAACTCAATCACAGATATCACCTTTAGAACATAGCAAGTTAAAATATTAATGAGCATGACCAAATTTAAATATCTGAACATAGCTAACATAATATTTTTTCTTCAAACTGTGTCTAACAAACAAATACATTTAATAGAATGTTATCAAATTAGTGCTGAATAAAAACTGCAGAGGTTAGGGTGATCGAGGCTGACATTCCTACTGTTAATTGATTTTACACAGATATTTCTAACGCAAAAATGTTGTCATCAATTCAGAGTAATAGATTCAATGGGTGTCGGCGTGTTAGGTGATTAAAACATAATAGATATATTTGGAAGCTACTAATGCTATATAATGTGTGGTATATAAGACTGAAGAGTAACTAAGATCTGTATCCAAAGATGTGAAAGCACTCATAAAAAATGTAGCCAACTGCTTGGTAGCAACATTTATAATTGCTATAATCTATAATTCAAATTAAATTTAAGATTAATTTTATAAACTCTTGGGAAAATGTTGGTATATCACATAGTATATCATACTGTATAATAATAAATAATTAGAAATTAAAACTGATAAATATAACAACAAATTATCTCTAAGTAGTCTTTTTTTCCTTATGAAAAAGGAAAGGGAACTGGTATTAAGAAGATGGAATTGCTATTGTGGAATCCTTTTCTATCCCTGAAGAGGAAAAATATGGTTATGTGAGAATATGGCTAAGTTCATGTAGGATTTATTTATTTATTTTGGCTCTTTTCTATTGACCTACTTACTGTACAGGAATTGCATGTTTGTTTGTTTATTTTCAGAAATTGTAATTCTAGAAGCCCATCCTATCCTACAGAAATTGACTTGATGGCAATGACTTGGAGTTTAAAAGTTTCTGAAAATTAATGCAAAATCAATTGCATAAAGAATCTGAAGTATTACTGGCAGTGCTTCCCTATGTTGTATCACATGACTTCAAGACAACATAGAACACATGCACACATTGCTCTTGTCATGTGTACCTTCACATCACATAGCAATAACAAGCTGCCAGAAACACCTGGCTCAGATTACAGTATTTTATGCTATGAATTTCAGTGTTTATATTGTACATGTAAGTTTCTTCTCACAGAAAGATAATACTTCAATTATGAAAACTGAAGACATTTAATAGCTCTCTATCATCATCCCTTAACATGTAAGTATCAAATTAGTATATCTTTGGATTGTCTTGTGTTTGAATATTTGATTGCTGGTGTCTCTGTATTTTTATTAAAAATAATTTTATTAGGGGCTCATACGTCATTTTTCACAATACATAAGAAAACCTATCGTGCCAAGCACCTTCGCATGTCCACTGCTATTATCATTCTCCAAACACCCACCTTTTCCCTTGATCCCTTGATATCAGCTTTTCCATTCTTTCCCCTCTGTCTCTGCTCTCCCTTCCCCATCAACTGTCAATACTTCATAAATTATCATTGTTCTGCCATCTCTTACACTGCCCAATCTCTCCCCCAACCCACTCCTTTGATTCCCGTCCTTCAAATAGGAGCTTATGTGTATATCCTTGCAGTTGGTTCCGTCTCTCTACCCTACCTTCTCTCCACCCTTTCAGCAGCTCCAATCTTCCCACTGACCAGAAGGGGCTCATCCATCTTGGTTTCCCCATATCTCCCGCTCCCCTCTCTACTAGTGTACCTTCTCCAGTCCATCTGGGTTTGTAAAGTAGAGTTAGGACCATGATGGTTGTGGGGAGGAAGGCTTCAGGAACTAGAGGAAACTTGCATGCAACATCACTGCCTGGTTGCACCTTGACTGGTCTATCTCCTCCCCATGTCTCCCCTGTAAAGGGGTGACCAATTACCCACCAGTGGGCCTTAGGTCCCCACCCTGCTCTCCCCTCATTTGTAGTGATGTGATTCTTTGATGCTTGGGTATCTCTGTCGTTTACATAAGCCTTAGGGTTTAATTGCAGCAAGTAAGACAAAAATCTTTAATAATATTTCTTGATCATCACTGCTGTCTGTGTATGTAAATGTGAACATCATTGTTTTAAATTAAGCACAAACAAATGTAATTTCATAAACTAAAGCTAGCGCTTATTTAAAAATTATTTTCAATGTTTATGTATATTTTAGCATGGAAATATTTCTTGGTTATAGGTAAGAGAGACTAGGTAAAAATACTGAAGACAATGTGGCAGAGTTTTCTCTACCAAGATGATATACATCTAAATTGACAAAAATAAAATAAAATAATGTGGACTTGTTTTCAAATAATGACAACTATTTGTAAAAACTTTTTGATTAATCTTAATAAAGTTTTGGCTGCAAAGAGCCAGAAACATGCCTAACTAACTGGACATCTGAATTCTAAATACACAATGTACTGCAATGACTTAAAGAGATATTTGAAACACTTTTTTAAAATATTAAAATAATAAGAAGAAAACATTTTGAGAAATTTGCTACTGTCGATGTAAGTTATGCATTTGCATCTTTTTGTTTTGTTTTGTTTTGTTTTGTTTTGGGGGGGCATCACTGCTCTCCGACGGTGGGAGTAGGAGGCTCAGCCCCACTGCTGGAATTGAACCTCCGTCCCAGTGGGCCACAGTCCCACACACAACCACTACGCCACCGGGGCTCAGCCCTATGCATTTGCATCTTAAGAAGCTTCTTAGAAGTAAAAACCCTAAGTGATCTCTTGTTCTACTATTAAATAGTCAAAAATAGTTTACTTGAAAAGCATGGGCATCAAATTTGTATAAGTGATACCATTTACAAAAGCATTTCTGAAATTAATAATGGCCAATTTCTAAAGCTTATTACCAGGTTTAAGGGAAGTCCAAAGTTAGCAATTCAGTTAGATGAAACAATTGATATCTCCAACATCATAGTTATTACCTTATGTTTATGAAGGAAGCATATATGAGGAATTATTTCTATGTCACCCTTGGGAAGGGAAGACAGGAGGAGGAGATATGTCTTAAAGTGGATGAATTTTTCACAAATGAAGATGTATGTTTGAAAATATATATTGAACTCTGTACTGACTGTTCTGGAGACATGACGAGTGGAATTGTTGGACTGGTAGCAGAAGTTAAAGCTGGTGACAATGAACACATCACTCTTCTTGCTACATGCTCCTTCAAAAGGTTCTCTGACTCCCCACCCCCCCCCCCAAACCACCAGTTAGATGTTGTCCTTTGTGATATTAGAAAAGTTATTAACTTCATTAAAAACCATGCCCTTACCATTATTTTTTTCAAATTTTCACAAATACATGAACTTTGAATACAGAACATTTTAGTACATCAAGAAGTAAGGTGCTACAAAAGTGGGCAAATTTTAAACATATTACTGAAATTAACAAAGTTATGTTTTGACTGAGCAGAAATCTGATTTTGTTAATTTTCCTAATGACTTAGGATTTTCAAAATTGTGTTATTTGTCAGATACTTTGAAAAACTCAATGATTCATATATGTTGCTTCAAGGGAAATATTGTAGCATATTTATGTTATGTTAAAGATAAATTTGAATTTTTTACTTAAAAATGGAATTTTTAATAAAAAATAAGGTGTCAATGTTTCTTTAGAAATGTTTACAGCTACAAATGATTTTATACTTGAAAACTACCTTCCTAAAGATTTAATTTTAAGAATTATATTTATCATGTGAAGTGCTTGAAGACAAAGTTTCAGAAATACTGCTCTGCAAATTTTTATTCATGGAAGCTGTTTGATTCATAAACCCTACATAATTGAAATTAAAATCAGTCATCTATCATTAGAAGTTCAAAAGGATTTTGTTGTGTTTCCTAAAAAGTAAGTTTAACTTTGGGATTAAAAAAGAATTCTAACAATTGCTGAAATGACAACAATTATCTACCATTCTCTGCCACATATTTTTGTGGTGTTGCTTTCTCAGCATTTATTATTATAAAATCAATTATCAATCAATTCTGAAAACTGTTGAAGGTGCTCTAAGACATGTAGTATCAAATATTCTGCCAATATTTAGTTCTTTATGTAAAAATAGACATATACCTCATCACAATCCATCCATGCATTGTGTCAAGCACATTTGTACATTTGTTGCCGTCATCATTTTCAAAACATTTTTATACTTGAGCCCTTAGTATCAGCTTCTCATTTTCTCCTTCCATTCTCACCCTCCCTCCCTCATGAACCCTTAATAATCTATTCATTATATTTACATTATAAAAAATCTGTTATATTTTTTATGTTTTGCAATGACAGATGTCTTCCTTCATCCATTTTTCTGTTATCTATTCTCTTGGGAGGAATTATAGCTAGATCTTTGTGATGGTTTTCCCTATCTTCTCTCACCTTCCCTTCCCCTCCTGGAATGACTACTCTCAATATTGGTCCTGAGTGTTTTTTCTGTCCTGGATTCCCTTTTCAACTCTTATCTGGACAGGGGACATGTTCTGGTCTAGCTGCATCATAGGATACTGCATATGCATTTGTTTAAGGAAGTTCTATACTGATTTCCATAGTGGTTGTTGAATTCTATAGACCTATAAGCAATGTAAAAACATTTCTCCAGAATTTATTATTTTGATTCATTTAATTTTTCTAAAGGTGTCAATGGGAGGTGATAACTTGTTCTAATTTGCATTTATCATTGCTAATAATTGTAAGTATTCTTTCATATGGTTATGGAGTACCAGGATATCATCTTTGGTAAATTTTCTATTCATGAGGTATGCCCATTTTTAAAATTGGGTTATTTGTATTTTTTTGTTAAGATTTTGTAGTTCCCATAGATCTTAGAGCTTAGCTCTTTATATGATATATTAGTGATAATATTTTTTCTATCTATGAGTTCTCTGTTGACTCTTTTGTTGTGCATAAATGTCATACTTTGAGCAGGTTCTGGTTCTTGTCTCCTAGAGTATGGATTTTTTCATTATGTTTGATTGTGTGTGTATGCTTTGTATTAGGGTCATTAGTCTGGTCTATTTTTTATTGATTGTCTTTATAATCAAATTAAATTTTAATGATATTCCTTAAAAATAATAAACATATATCAATTAGAATATTTGCATGGATGTTTTGTAAAGGAAAATTACATGCATATAGGAGAATTGTTTTTAAATGTTGTAGAAAATTTAATTTACTTATGATTCATTTTCAGTAAATGCATGTTTTGTATATCTACTTTATAGACCTCGTTACTCTGGAAGCACAGAGTGTGTACATTTGGTTGCCATCTACAGAGTTGGCAGTTTGAAACTGCCAGTGACACCAGGAAAGAAAAACAGGGCTTTCTCCTCCCACTGAGAATTCCAGTCATGCATTGGACAGTATGCGACATGACTAATCATAATTTATCAAGAGTTCATGAGGGAGGGGGCCAGGGAGGCAGGAGAATGAATGAGGAGCTGATACCAAGGACTCAAGTAGAAAGAAAATGTTTTGAGAATAATGATGGCAACAAATGTACAAATGTGCTTGACACAGATGGATGGATGGATTATGATAAAAGTTGTATCGGCCTCCAATAAAATTATTTTAAAAAAAGAATTGTCGTCATGGAATTTAAAAAACATGCAATCATGAAAACTCACAGAGGCAACTCTACCACGCTTCTAGGATTCGGCACTGACTGGTTGGAAGTGAGCATGACTTTTGGTGGGTGGAGATACCTGGGCTCACACAAAATTCTTTAGGCAAAAAGAGGTGCTGAATGAAAACAGTTTTAGAAACCCTTCTCTTCCCAGCCCCATTAACCATAGTCCCAAAGGCACTTTGTAAAATCTCTAAGTGCTCTCACATAGACCTATTCCATGAACTGTGCAAAAAATTCACTTCCACACATCAGTTTCATCAGGCTGTGAAAATGATCCAAGGAGAAATCCCAATCATTTGGCAACAAAATTCAACGGATCAGAAACCAAGCTTTACACTGTCACCTGACCCACTTCTTCAGAGCAACCCTTTCTCCCAACTTTTGCCTTTGAAAACAACTTTTAAAAGTAAACCCAATTATTCATATATGTTTCCTAGATCTTTTCTTTTTAATTAACAAAGCTTTGTTATTATTGTTGTTTTTAAACCTGAATAAATGGAAAATACAGTTGTATCTGAGAGTCTTGAATCTACAGCAGGAGGAAATGTATGTGTGTTTCTTATTTCACCATCCTCCACATCAGAGGAAAAAAACTTAGGTTCCAAAGATATATATATATATATTTCATTTAACAATGTTAAAATTCAAGTGTTCTTTGTTCACTAAATGAAGTGAGAATAAGAACAAACAAATAACTAATGCAAAATTTTGTTAATGTTAGTATTCTGCTGAGAATTTTTGTGGAATCTATAATTTCTCATAACTGGCCATATCTTCTAAAGACATAACTGCATTTCAATCACACGGCTTTATGGAAAATTTCTATATTGCTTCCCGTGATGGTCATGTGCTTATGTTACTTTCATGATTGAGATATAGGAGGGGTGTTTAGTCTGTTACTTGGAGATAGTCATTGAGTAGCCAATGAGGCCTCTGTGTGGGCATTGCTTTCTCCTGATAAGTCTGGGATGTCTCGAGATATTTCCCTCTTGAAGATGAGAATCTCTCTCCCCATTTGTGGTGAGTTAGTCTCAGAGACGATAATCAAGGACAAGACAAGATGGCAGCGTTGGAGGAGCCAGAGGAAAAGCCACATGACTTGGCCCTGATGGAGCCAGACCTCTGAAGCTGGAGAGGCCTCGTGGGGACCCGTGGCAGTGATGAGTTGCTTCTGCCACCACAGAATGCTGTTGATGGACCCTAAGCCCTAGAAGCAAAGAGTCATGGGGAGAACCCTGCCAGCGGCAGGATTCTGTACCCACTGACCTGTGACTTCGTGAATCAGAAGGAGACTTTATAGACCGATATTGGGCATATAGGTTAATATTGGACTTACGACTTTGAACTGGACTGGGTTGCAATGATTTATCAATGTCCCATTCCTCTTATATAAAAACCTTTTCCTTATATCCATATGCATGTCTATGAAATTTGTTCCTCTAGTCTACGTGGACTAACACACTTCCTATGCTCATTGGGAACAAGTCAAATAAGAACATGTGAGGACCCTGAGAAGCTGTCCTGAAAAGACACACGCAAACTCAAGTGAGAGCAAATTAGTGCTCTAGAGTAAATCAAGAAATTCAGGCATTTCACACTTTTCCCCACATGCACAATAAGTGAAATAGATGCTGTGTTTGTTTTTAATATACAAAGATCTTGTGGTCCAGAGGTGAAATAATTTGCAGTCATGGAGCCCATATGTGAAGATGAAAATCAGACTCGTCAACTCCAGAGCTCAGTTTTATATTCATTGCCGGACAACATCCAAATCAAGGTCTTACACATGTCCCTGAGGAAAGTTGCTCAAAGACAATCAAATACCATCAAGTTCCATATTGGGACCCATCCTTCTAGGTAAGGCCTCGTTGGGTGCAGATGCTTTGGTAAAATTATAGGGTAGAGAGGGCTGTGATCTGAGAGAAAGTTTCATTTTAAAAATAACTGCTTAGATGCCTACCTCACTCACATCACTGTCGTGTAAACATTTTTTCCATAACAGCAGGATGCTACTACTGACTAGCACAGTGCATTTCTTGTTGATATTTTATGCTTGCTAATAGATAATATATGCAGATCTGGGCAGTTTCCATTTGGAAGCAAGAGTGCTGACCCCAACAGGCTAGGCAGCCGAAACACAGGCATGACTTTGCCTAACAGGGATGGAATGGGGATAAAAATAAAGTTTCAAGGATAAAAGGAAATAATCATCATTAAAGGTCTAACCATGTTGTAATTTAGTCATAGTTAAGTTTATAGCAAACCATGAATAAGTTGCTTCCTTTCTCATCTGAAAGATAGGGGTATCTATAACCACTGCACCACATTTATTCAGATTAAATGAGACATAATTCTTGAAAACATTCAACATTCTGTCTTCTTGAGGCTGTACCTGGGGGGAGATCTTGGGCAAATCCATGCTCTCCTGGAATTTTTTTTTTTTTTGCTTAAAATTATCTGCCCATCACGTTGCACTTCAGTTCTAGTAAAGGATGAACTCTCAGGCTAAGAGAGGGATGTGAATGGGCATACGTTGTGCTGGCATCTCCTGGGCTCAGCCTGGGAAAGTCATTTGGCAGGAGGAACTGCAAGTTTTACACCTAGAGAAGCCAAAAAGAAAATAGAAACGGAAATGAAGGAGTCATTGTTACATGTGACCATATGAAAGGAAGATGAAAGACAAGACGTGATCACAGGAAATGCAGCAGGCAGTGGTTTGTTAAATATGAAAAGTAACTAATTTTAGTGAGAAACTTTCTTTGGCTGCAATTACATTCCTCTGAAACTAGCTGTTGATTCAAAGTCAAACGTCTGTAGTGTTAAAATTATTCATGATACGAAAAAAAATCACCCAAGTCTCCTGCCTATATAAATACGTGTGGAAGAATGTAGACTGTATGTATGCACAATAAGATGGCAATGGCTAAAGCTTTTCTCCTAGAGATCTCCCATAACCACCATCATGTTGTACTAACATGATAGATGAAAAAGTATCCAAGCAGAACACAAACTGACAGAAACATTACTTACTAGCAAAGTGTAGAACAAGAGAAGCTTTAAAAGGTTAGTGCCATGTCCCCATGGTGAAAGATGTCTTTCCCTGTTCCAGAAACAAAGAAGAGTCTCTTGAGGGTAGAAGGTAGTGAAGGATCTATAAGCAAAGCATCAGTATGTTGATAAATCTGGTTGGAGAAAAAAGAAACTAAACAAGCCACAACAACAACAAAACCCTAAACAGCTAAAGGACATATATTTATATATCAGGTGAACTATGATATATGATCATTAAAGCTGCTTTTTTTATTCTAGAAATATGTAGGGCCCAACAGTCTGGAAAGAAAGTCATAGAATCCCTCATCATAATAACAAATACAATATAATGAATCAAGAAATAGCAGCTGTTTGGTGAATATAAGCACCTGTTACTTGGGGGCATAAAAATTATTCTTTAATGACCGCTCTAGAATGATCTCTACCTTTGCTAGGGGAGCTCACCTTTGCAATTTTAATGCAAACACTACAAAAGTTCAATGATACCTGTACTCAAATGATAATTCTAAAAGTCATTCTTCAATGCAGGGAAAATTAAAACTCAGTCATTCTTGAGATTTTTTTCTGATGGAATATTATGTTGTTAGGGTTCAAAATACCAAAACAAACTCATCATTCTTGATGAAATAAAATAATCCCAGCCTCACTACCTATCCAAAGGTTTGTGTTTTCCCATCATTCAAAATTATCACTACTCTAAAGTGTGCATATGTGTCCCCATAAATGCTCTTATACATTTTAATATGCATATAATAGGCATATGTACTTATAAATTATTATATTGTTTGGATTAAAATTTATATATATTCTAAACATCTTATGCTTATTGAATTTAAAACACATATCCATATCAATACAAACATTTCTAGATTATATATTTAGTGCTTCATTGCAAGGAGACTGTTAGACATTTATTCATTTCTAGGATAATAAGAAAGTGTTCCTTTTTCTCCAGTTCTACCCAGTGTTGCAATGAACTTATTTTAGCAAAATTCATGGAATATGCTTTTAAACACATGTGTGCTAAGAGGAAATGCCAAGAGGTTGAAAATAAATATAAAGTATAGACAGTTTGAATAGAAATTATTCATTATAGATTCCTTTATGGTTGATTGACATCTTTGCCACATGAATATATTAACTTCCCATTCATTAAAGACTGATTTTATTGCTTTTTTATTTCATGCAATAATTTTCTTAAAAAATTTGGAAACTTTTCACAGATTTCTTATTAGTTTTTTTCCCAGCCATTTTAGAAAGAAAAACAGATAACTTATTAGAATGTATCTATAAATTAAAAGAAAATTCATAGAGTTTAAGTAACCTAATTGTTCAAGAAGAAAAATATCTTACTTGATAAAGTTGAGAGGAATGAAAAAAGAGAAGACCTCAAGGATGTTTACTGAAATAGTGACGGCAGCAATGGGCTCAAGCATAACAATCATGCGGATGGCACAGGACTGGGCAATATTCTATTCTGTTTTACAAAGGTTGCTGTATGTTCAAAGCAACTAGAACACCCCTGACAGCACAAAATTGCTGACGGTAGCATACCAACACTGTCCTTTTAAAGACTGATGTATTTGGTTTCCACAATAGTGGTGACAATTTCTCTGAGCATAATGTATGGCTTATATATCTATTTTGCTGGTATATTATAAGTCAATTATTATAGCATCTGAACATAAAGGCAATTTGTTTTATCTTCAAGTTAACAAACTATGTCTATATATAACTTTTTAATGTACATATGGTACCATCCATGAAAATGAATAAAAATAGTCTAATCCATAGTAATTTTAATCAAATCAAAATGTATAATTGCTGTAAAGTGGCCATCTTTTATTTGCTAAATAATCTCAAAAACCTTAAAATTATCAAAATTATATATGCTCATGCTTATATTGCATTTCTTTTGATGTGGAATTTTTAGACTTTTATAATGATTTTCCTTGCCTGGAATTGTCGGTATTATTCTTAATGTTTCTCCAGATTTATTTTAGTTAGTATGTGCCAAAATACTTCCCTCACAAGTTTATATTTAAACTTTTCCACAGTTATTTATGTTTTGTGTTTTGTTAATAGAATTATCATGAGGACCATTTTCCCCTGAGTAGTAGCAGTTTATATCTCCAGTATAGGTGTAGGAAAACGTAACTCTTATTTGCTGTTTCACTCTGTCCTGCAGGAAGTTGAACTTTTAGGATTTAAGTAGTCTATTATTCATTGGTTTCTTACCAATAGAGCTTCCTTTTTGTCCCAGGAAAATGTGTTTCTTTCTTCCTAACAACCTCTACCACATATTGAACATTTGATCATATTTTATTTGACTTCTTTTATATATTTGTAGTAAGAATATGTCAGCCTTACTTCAGTCCTCTGTTTGCTGAAAATAGCCACTGCAGACTCAGTTCTGCTTTGAAAGAAGACACACCATCCGCCAGCATACTGGCCACTAGACTGGTTGGTGGTGGTTTTTATGTTAGGTGCCATAAGGTCCTTAACAAAGAGCAGCACAAAGACCAAATCCATTTTATCTCACAGCATTGCTGTTAGAGATACTCTCAATGACACTAGGAAACAAGGAATACATTGTTTCCTTTTTTATGTACACAAATGTGGGAAATAAAAGAGAGGGAGCAACAATATTCAGAAAGAAATCCCTTGTCTGTTTGTTCTTCCCTTACAAAGCTCATTGATCAGGAACCAACATTGCTAGCAAAGTGCCTTCTTGCCTCTAGGGTAGAGCCTGCATATTCTACTAGCCCTGTGAGCCACTAGGGGATAGCAGATTGGAATGGGAAGCAGGCACAGTATTGCAATCCAGGTTAATACCCCCCCCCACTTAAAAAAAAGGTCTACACCATCGTCACATTGAGAGTGTACTGCACGTACTCACTGTCACTGAGTCAATTCCAACGTAAAGCTACTCAATCGGAGAGTGGATGGGTTTCTGCAATGGAGATGCTTTGGGGGAATAGAAAGCCTCATTTTTCTACCGTGGTCTGCCAGGAGTTTAGATATAATATTTATTGAACCTACCAGGAATGACTTTAGTTTCTGTTCAGGTGTTGGGGAGATGGAAAGGTAGGAGATCATGGTCACGGATACTTAATGGTACTAGGAAAGCTGAGAGTAAAGTGAAGGTGAACTCTATTTTTATGCATAGAGAGCCCAAGTACAAGAAAATGTATGATTTTAAAAATGATTCAAAAAGCTATTATGGATAATATGCCTTGAACCTCCTTTAAGATTTTAATTTAAATTATTTTCTGTGGCCAAACTAATATTCTTGTCTACCGAGGAGGGCATCAGTCACTAAGTCATTCCTGAAACGTAACTGAGTACTCACTCTGTTCAGTTTCCTCGTCTAAATGTTGAAGGATATGTAAAGATGAATCAGGCCCTCTGATTTCAAGATTCTTAAAATCCATCAGCATAAGTGATATTATAGATGTGATATATGTAAGCATATTATTACCCAAGATTCTGGTTAAAAATGTGCTTCAAGACAGATAGAGATAAAATGTCTTGAAAAGTTTAGAGAAAAAAAGAGCTATGCTCGCTACTGAAAATAGAACAATTTGTATGTGGGGTTATAATTATTATAACTGTTGTTCTTTTTCCTTGAGTAATGACCCAGATATTAAATAAATTGATGAAGAATAACGAATTTTAATGACATTATGGACAAAATGTAAAATCTTTTGACTTCTAAGTGAGCACATCTACTAAGAAATATTAACAGATGCTAATGTGCTTCAAAAAGAATCTAAACAAAGTACATAGCTAAAGGATTTTTAAGGAAATAAGAGCATTTAGCTTAAGATAATATCACTTATCTGTTATATATCTTACATTACAACCAAGGCAGAAAATCGTCTTCAAATGTAACATTTGAAGACAAATCATAATAACTGCCTTCTCCCAAATCATTACCACCAAATGCAAACTCCACCAGCATGGCAACCAGCACCCATCTGAATTGTAATGCACAGATGGCAGGAGTGACGGTTTCAAGGACAGCAACATGACTGAGGATTTTTCAGATGTGCCAGTGCCAGGGCATGCCCACTGGCGATAATGGAGGGTATGCATATCTCCCAAATCTGTGTATCCCATCATGGCACAATGGCCACTTGAAATCAGCGATCTGGGAGTATTTACACCATAGAAATCAGCAAAAGCTACCAAGAGTTAGTTTTTGTTGTTTTGTTTTGTTTAGTTTTGTATAGAGCTTGTTCCCAGGAATTTTATCAACACATGACTTTCTTCAAGGAACGAGAAGACCAAATCAAGTCACCCTTCAAGACCAGCAGCATGTTTTCTCAAGATCTATTTTCTCATCTCTCTACTTCTGTAGCTGGACCATGCCACCAGCACAATCAAAAGCAGCCACCAAACACCATCAGGAGTTTTCTCATAGTGAGTCAGGGTGAAAATGTAATTAGTAAAAAATGCTAGGCGAGAGCATTGTGTGACCAGAACTATTCAATCAGAAAGTGCTGATTGAACATATATAAACACAATCAAAGCCTTTATTTAAATAGGGGTTACAGTCCTAATAAAACACAAAGGGAAGTAGGGGCATAGGCCTCCTCGACAGGTAATGAAAGAAAAAATTAAACTCATCCAATTACATCTGGGGAAAAATCCATTACCTATAACAGAGAGAGGACTGCCCCAGGAAAATTCAGATGCAAAACTAATAATGAAGGCACACTGTCCTTTCAACAGATTCTAAATGAGCTCTAATTTTCTTATATCCACCATTCCCAAACTATATAAATTTCAACTAAGCAGAAAAAAGTGACATGCTAGCACAATTGTTATTCCAAACAGGCCCAGCTGCTTGCTCACCTTAATTAGACCTAATCCCAAAAGGGAGCCCATCTTTCCTGATTTTCTTCTAGGAGCTCACCTGATTCCCCTCAACTTTTCTAATGGATTTGGCTGCAACCTTTCAGCAACTGTCGTTTTAGATACTCTCCCCGGAATCACAATTGTTCCGGTTCATTGGCTGAAAAGAACTTGAGACAAGAGGAACAGGGAGACCGAAAGTTGGGGGGCTGATATGTAGACAAAAGAGAAACCTTGCATGGGATCCCTCTGGATCTCACGGGTACACGTGGGTCGTCTTTGGCATTCTGTAATCGGTTTGGAATATGTGTGTGTGATATTTTAAAATAAAAGAGTAACAAGTCTCTACCTTATGTAAAAACAGAGGGATTCTTATAAGTTGTAAGAGTCGTTAGTCATCCACTCTAAAAGTGGGTATACCATGTGACAATCTTCTTGATATAAGAACAGTAAAATCCTTGAACAGTAAAATCTATGATACCATAAAATCGCATTTCTTTCTTTTTCATTTAGCATAATCATCAGAATCAAAATATTGAGAGAATGGATGGGACTGCATTTGCATATCATCATATAAATTTCAAATTTGATCTGTTTTGTCTATTGTTTACTGTATGCTGGAGAAGTGCTAATATAAAGGAATTCAGGAAAAGAGAAGTAATCGGTGTCCTGAAAAGACTACAGAACTCTGCACCCAGAATGTAAGGTTTAATCAAGATTCTGACATCTCAATAATATTAGAAAAATAACTGGGGAAAGAGGCAAGGGATTGTAAGGCAACCAGATAGGAAACTTGATGGCAGTAGAAGCATCC
Organism: Nesogale talazaci; assembly: GCA_004026705.1. Lineage (NCBI taxonomy): Eukaryota > Metazoa > Chordata > Mammalia > Afrosoricida > Tenrecidae > Nesogale > Nesogale talazaci. The sequence goes on along the minus strand of PVJH01000768.1, from coordinate 193,669 downwards.
TGTGTTCGGGAAGAGCGAAATAACTTAACAAAGCTTTCTCTGACCATCTGGTCTCCACTGATCTCTCAACTAAAAACTGATAGTACCTATTGCTCATCTGATTTATATTCCTATATTGCCATTCAAATCTTGAATCTTTATTCAACATTTCATGCATATATATCATGTCTTCTCAAATAGCAGCCAACTCCTGAGGGCAAGAGCAGCATATAATATTCTTTATGTTCCCCACAAATGCATTATGCATTCCCTCTAACCCCCAATGCATTAAATAAGTAGAAATATAAATATAAGCTGCATTGATTAAAGGACGAACACAAGGAAAGAAGAATACAGAAGAGAAATGCAGAGATAGGGTGGTAAGGAAGGAAGAAGTGTTGTCCAAAAGTGTACTGAGTTTAACCCCAAGGGGTCTGTATGTGTCTTAAATGGTCTGTCAGGAGTAACACAAGGGAGTGAGATTAAGGCAGGAAGGCCAGAAAATAAATAGACTGTAATAATCCAGGATTCCAGAGAAGAAGCAATAGCACACCCTCGCATAGGGCAGCCTGGAGGAGAGTTTTTGCACCAGGGAACAATGGAGGGGGATTTAAGATATGGCCAATATTGCACCTGCCCCGAGCAATGGAGCAGTTTCTATTAGCAATTGCAGTGTTTGTGGCCAGTTGCAAGATATAATTTAGCAACTTAAAACGAACACTTTCATATTTGAAAGCCTCCATGAGTCAAGGCAGACACTGTCATCTTGTCTGCTGACTGAAGAATGAAAAGAAAATGGGGAAAACAATGAGCCCGGGATAGACCACAGTGCATTAGTAAAAGGAAGGTACCATTACAATTTTCATGCAGTGGTGTGTTGTGCTAAGGAAACGAGGAACAAGCTTGGCTTGCATTTTTGACTGATAATATTATATTTTTTTTTGTCTAAAAGAAGAATGTCAAAGGTATGGGCAATTTCAGTGTTTTCCATAGGCACCATTTTCAGAAGATGTATGTCTGGTGACAAGGTGACAGGAAGAGGGAGATTTAAGAGCAAGCTTATGTACTGTGAGCATGCTGAGTTTTCTGGGCTAGAGCTTACTTATCCCTTTGGTCCATTGAGATGTGATCAGAAGAGAGGTGTGGGGAGACTCAGCTCAGGGTGTTATTGCAGAGTGTCTGGCACAGCCCAGAGGGGAGCACATCTGTCCATAAGCTAGAAATGGGTCCTTCTCTTGGGAAGTCATTTGCAGTATGGCTTCGAGGGCCTTGTAGGCCAGGGGCAACCCTGTTGAGCCTGGGTGTGACAGCTCAGTGCAGAGGAAAGGTCACCTGGGAAGCTCAAGGAAGGGGTAATTAAGAGGAGTCAGCAGAGGCAGGGGCAGCAAACCCCACCAGCCTCTGCTTAAGTGCAGGACCGGGCAAGTAGAAGAAACACCCTGGGAAAGAAAGGCTCCTCTCTTCTTCCTGCACAAATGCGGTCACATGTGCTCATCCTTTTGGAAAGAACTTAATTACTTGGTTCTTTATGAATCCGGTTGTACAATATCTATTATTAAAGCCCATATATACAATTAAACCCAAATAATGACTCATTAAGTTGAAAAGCTAGCATGGAAATGCATAGATCTATCAGTAGAAGTCACCTAGGAGGGGCTACACCTACAGTCAGGGGACTTCCAAAAAGTTTGCGGATAATCCAAAGGCAAGAGTGGAATTTTCCTAGGAGATTTTAGATACTTCCTGGTATGCTAGCTTTGTTTTTGCTCTAAAGAGAAATATATTTATCAAGAAAAATAAAAGCTTTCAAAGACAAATCTGCCCCAAATCAGACACCTCCAATATAGCTCTTTTGAAAACACTAGTCGCACAAGCTTCTCTTCCGATCCTGATAACCAAGAACCACAACTCCACTGCTCCCATGTGCACTTTATTTCCCTGCTTCCTCTCTGTGTTCTCCTCTCCATGTGTGCCTCTAACCACATGCTGTGAGCGTCACCTCCACACAGGCAGAACTTCAGTTGGGGCAAGTGTAACTATTCCCAGAGTAAGTCGCCAGACAGGCATTTGCTTAAATTAGCTTTAAAAATTAAAAAAAAATAAATAAAAAAGTTGTCACATCTGTGTATGTGGGATGTCTTTGGAGTGTAGAAAGAGCGAAAGCAGAGAAATGTATTCTTTAAAAAAAACCTGGCACTGTGAATCCCTAACTCCTGTTTTCATATGTTTGCTTTCCATGGGGTGGGGGGATAATGGGAGAGCCTGGGGAAAAAAAGGGATATGAGTAGTTTCACCAGATTCACAAGAAAAGGAAAGAAAATGGGAGGAAACACCCTGCTAACCTACAATACAAAATAAGAGGAACCCCTGCCCCCACACTCCACACAAGCTTTTAGAGAACTAATACAGCCAAGGAGTCTCTTGCTGCTGGGACTGAGGAGAGGTGGAAGCAACAGGTAGCTTGTACATATTCATGACCTTTGCAACCTGACAGTTTGCTGATGTTAAAAGTAAATGAGCATCCAGGACAGAGATAACAGGAAATGAATACAGCTCCTGGAGCCCAGGGGTACAGTTACTGTGAGTTCAGTTGCTAACTTCAAGGTAGCAGTTCCTTCGAAACCACCGGAAAGATGCAACTTTCTACTCCCTTCAAGGGCTGCTTGATAATCTGGGAAACAGAGTGACAGACGACTGTGCGTTGTCATCCACTGGATGTCAGTGAGTTGCTTATTTATGTATATGTAAGTATGTGTATAAATGTAAATATGTGTGTATGTATACATATATATATATATTTGCAGCACCATTGTTTTTAGGATTATTATAAGATACATAAATTGTACTGATGAGTGGATGTCTACTCTTTCTTAGCTAAGGAAAAGAAAAGCCTAATCCCAGTACCAGCAGACAGTTTAGTATCAGAGTGGTCTTACAGAGGAATCCTGAAACTTTAAATCTTTAAGGGAGCAGGAAGAAATATCTTTCCTCTGCAGAGTGCTTGGCCTGTGTTTCGTAGTCCAGCACTTACCCAACAGAGCCAAAAGGGAACCCCTAAGTAAAAAAAGATGTTACAAAATATTTTAGGGCAAAATTTTATCAATGAGAGTATTGATTTGTCAGGAACCATGGAAGTCATTTCTCCTAAAGATTCTGACCTAAAAATTAGCAGACATGTGTGGCAATCATCTACTTATGTTAATTTTATGATTGAAATGTAGGGGTGGAGTCTAACCTGTTAATCTGGAGATAGCCATTGAGATAGCCAATGAGGCCTCTGTGTGGGCATGGTGTTCTCCTGATATGTCTGAGAAATCTCGGGTTTTTTCCCTCATGAAGATGAGAAACTATCTTCCTCAGTGGTTGGGAGCTAGTCTCAGAAACGATGAATCACGGACAATACAAGATGGCAGCCTCCGAGAAGCTGGAGGAGCTGGTGGAGAGACCACACGGCTTTGCCTTGATGGAACCAGACCTCTGAAGCTGGGGCAGCCACATGGAGACCTCTGCCAGTGATGATTTGCTTCTGTTGTTGATGGACCCTGAGCCCTGGAAGCGAGGAGCCATGTGGAGACCCCTGCCAACGCTTGTATTCTGCACCCACTGACCTGTGACTTCGTGAATCAGAAGGAGACTTTATAAACTGATTTCAGGCATATGGGTAAATATCAGACTTATGACTTTGAACTGGACTGGGCTCCATGCCCTATTCCTCTTGTATATAAACCTTTTCCTTATATCTATATGCGTGTCTATGAAATTTGTTCCTCTAGTCTACCTGGACTAACACAACGTGTGGATATTAAGTTCATGAGTTAGATGCAATAATGGGCATGAGTGTAGACATCTGCTCTGCTTTATACAAATATATTCTAGGTGAAGAGGCCAAACACAAATAGAATAATAGGTACGATCATAATAATAAGTGGTAGCATACACTAAATTATCAAACTCAGATGAATGAGACTGAAGTCAACCCACCCCCACCCTGCCCTTGCTTACAGATTTAATCACTTCTCCCAGTCTCTCACAGAAGTCTGAAACTCTCACTTTCAAAAATTTCTTGAAAAATTCATAGCTTTGGGATGATTCAGAAGATGAGCTTATCCTAAATTGCTAGGGTTCTGAAACATCTTGGGGAGAATTGAGGAACTATAGATTTCTGTAAAATAGAATGGCATTGTATTTTCCCCTCATCTCCCTGGACTAGAAGGAAAATGTACAAAGCAACACCTGGGAAATAAATTGGCATTAACACTTGCCTCCCACTTTAGCAGCAGATTAACACAATATCTCCTGCAACCCTGGAAGATAATGACCTGCCCAAGCATTCATATATGAGTATTCTTGTAGATTAATAGAGTTCAATTTCTAAGATTTGATATCATTTCCTTAGAGATTTCCATAAATCACAAACACTATCATGTTTTGGGTAGGTGACATTAAGTCAGTTCTGACCAGAGCGAGCCATGTATAACGAGCGAGCCATGTATCCTGCATATGCTCATATTTTTGTTTTGTTTAAGCCCAGTATTTCAGCCACTGTGTCCCTCTATCTCATCAAGCCTTTTCCTCCTTTTCCCTGTTCTTCTAAGTTACCATAAATGATGTATTTCTCTGGGGTCTGGTCTCTTCTGATAATATGTCCAAAGTCCACGGGACAAAGTCTTCCATCCTAGAGGTTAGGGAACATCTCGGCTGTATTTGTTTGTTCTTTTGACAGTCCATGGTATTGCCAATATTTTTGCTAGCACCATAATTGAAATGTTTCAGTTCCTCTTGGGTCCTCCTCATTCAAGGTTCAACTTTCACACACAGAGGAGACAATCGAAAATACCATGGCTTGGGCTATGCACACCTCCATCCTCAGAGTGATAGCATTGCTCTTCAGCATTTTAAATATTTTGTGCAGCTGATCTACTCAGTGCAGTGTTTGTGGGGCTGTGGGTTACTCCTTGTGCTGCAAGGTCACTAGTACAAATGCACCTGTTATTCTGCAGGAGATATATGAAACTTCCTGGTCCTTTAAAGACTTACAGAAACCCACAGGGGCAATTCCACTCTGTGTTTTAGGATGGCAATGAGAATGAATGTACTCAGTGACGGTGAGACTTTAACCCAATACTCTACAGATCAGTTTCATAATGCCCTGTCTTCCCTTCTCATTATTCCAATAGAACCCTCTGGTATAATAAATATTTATTCAAAGATCTTAGGACCTACCAGTGTGCAACACATTGAAAGCACAGACTGAATCTTTCTTATGTCCTTCCCTGTATCTGGCTTTATCCAGAGTGCTTTCAATATTCAACATGAACAAATAAGTATTTACTAACTGATGGGAAATATACAAGGGCTCTGCATCTAACATTTTACCCATGTTTTGCAAGGTATTAATTAAAATATACCTTGTGAAATGTTTTCTCATGCAATTTTTTTTGAGTCTTGATAGCATGTTAAGGTGGGAGGGGGCAAAATCTCTCTGGAATTCTTATGCAAATTATTTTTGAATAACACTGATTCTAAATTAGTAGTAGCCACTTTCCAAAATACACACATCTGCTATTAGATTATTATCACCTAGCTTGGTGATTCTACACCTACAATATCTATAATTCTACATCTGCAATATCTTGGAGATTCTACATCTGCTCCTTTTGAATGGCTTTGGATAATATTCATGGGAGAACTTTAGTTTTTTGATGTGTAAGCCAACGTTTACATATATGTAAATAATGAGAGTGGCTCCCAACGTGAAATGTTCATAATTACCAATAACCTCCATATAGCAGCCTGGTTATTGAGCAAGTTGAACCAGAGCATACATTTTCAAGGACCCTAGTGCCTTTGAATTTGGTTTTTTAGGTTATTGTTTCATTCATTAAGTCATTTAATGACAAACACATTCATAGATTGGAGATAATCTTTGAAGAAATTCTTCATAGCACCTAACTTAATGACTTCTCAATTCCTCATGGTACTTTCTTTTCCAGATTATTACACGGTTCTTTTATTTCATTCTCTAAATTTGTATATTTGAATAAAGAGGAAACAGTACGTCCATAACATCAAAATAATAGATCTCACCTTTGAGGAAGCTCTAACTGCAGAGACATATGTGTTCTTTGAATCAAGCTGTTCAGCCCATTTAATAATGAAGTGACAGTCAATAGAAGAAAAGCTATGTACAACTTATACTTCATTACTAAATTTTTATTTAAAATAATATTTTAAAATTGAAAGCAATAGCTGTTCAAGCAATTAAAGAAGTCCTTCAAATTCTGAGTAGTCTTGGACTTTAGACTGTACGTGTCTCGTGTTTTTTTTTAAGAGCACAAATGATCTATGGCGGTGCTGTACTGTATGCAGATGTATGTAGACGTGGTAACGTTCTCTTAACTTCAAGGGAGCTCTGGTGGTACAGTGATTAGAGCAGAAAAAGAAAAAAGGCATGTATTGTACAGTCTTGAAAATTCTATAAGACAGTTCTACTGTGTCCTAAAGAACTATAAGGCCTCATTATTCATATGAAGTCAATGGGTACTTTGCTCTGATTTTATATTTAGTATACATATTCTTATTCAAACTTGACAGTTTCTCTGTAGGTAAAAATAGATAGATAAATGATAGATATATCGATGATAGATCAATAGATCGATAGATAGATAAATCGATAGATAGATAGATAGATAGATGAGATAAATGAATGAATGAATGTGTCTCTGTGGGTGCCTGCTCCTATAATGCCTGGAAAACTCTTGGACAGGCCTTAGTTGTCCTATAAAGTGGAAATGAGTCCAAATTGAGATGGAAATGGATTTTCTGCTACTCTCCAAAACACAGTCAGAACTCAATGAGTTCAGATTATGAACTGTGAAATATTAGAAGCATTCAAATAACATATAAAATGGATTATTTGGCACTCCTGCTAAAATGGTACAAAATATATTGAACCCTCAGTCAGATTACATAAAAATATTTAATGAATAGTAATAGTCAATTCATCTTCATCATACCTATATTTTCTTTGCTTATACTTAGAGCTAAGTATGCTAATCACATCTACAAGCATTAGACTCTACTTGATGTATGTTTTGATTTCTTCTTTTCCTTGGTTGCTTCATTTATTTTATCTTACTCTCCCCTTGTTAGTTGCCTCAAATCTTTGGTGAAAGCAGTAAGCCAAAACCAAAACTATTTCCACCAAATTGACTCTGATACCTTGTAAATCTCTACCAGAGCAGACTGTAACATTTTTCTCCCATGTAGCAGCTGGTGAATTTGCACTGCAGGCCTTGCAGTTAGTCAACACTCACCAGACGTCGACACTAGGCTGAATATACTCTGCTTACACATAAAGTCAGTGTGTTAGATTGGATTATCTAGAGGAAGAAAGCCAGTAATGTGCATATATGTATAAGGAAGAACTTCATATCAAGAATTCATTTTAAATCAAGAGGGCACTCCAGCTTAGTGCAATGGAAGTTCATGGGTATGATCAAGAGGGCTTGGAGCCCTCTTCAGACCCAAAGAGCTGCAAGCCAATGATGCATAAAGGTGAAGCGAACCAGGAATATAACAGGCCAGTGGGGGTAGAGTGGTGTGGAGTGTGGCACAGTGTTGACATCTCCCAGGGTTGGGGACCCACTTGAGGCCATCCTAAATGCAGCCACAGAATGCAAGCAAGGAGGAAAGTAAAAAGCAAGAGAGAGAGAGAGAGAGAGAGAGAGAGAGAAATCCCCAGTGACTCTCTCATAAAAAAGCCACACTCCTCAGGAGTCATCATCACCTTCTTGACAAGTTGAACTTTATCCCCTTCACCCATATACCACCAAATGGATGTAAAAATCTAATTGTCACACTCAATGACAATGATTTTGATTTTGTAAGCCAATCCCAGTTTAAAATATTATACCCCAAATTTTCATTGAAAACTCTGAAAATATCTATAACAGGATATTATTTTACAAATGACAACTAATTCATACCAGTGAGCAATATAATTATGAATCATATTAAACAAAAGTAGAACTTGCATTAATTCCTAAAATTAAAAAAGCCACAAAATTGAAAAGGGCACATGGAGTAGGGGCAGAAAGCTTGGGAATGATATGGCAGGCATGATCCTTTTTTTTCTATTTTATTACCATTTATGTTCTTAATGAGACCTTGCAAAGTCTAGTCATGTGTATCTTCTCTTACTCCTTGGTGCTGGACTTGAGGGCCCTTTATTTGTCTTTGGGAAAGCTTCTGTCCTGTGAAAGACAGAGGTTAAACATGGCAGTTCTACCATACCCCTGACAACAGGTTTATTGTTAGTTATCTTCTCCCCCTAACTCTTAATGTTTAGATACTATTGACTTTAATGAACATGGTTTTACAAATTGTGAAAAAGAAAACCAGAATCTGATCATACATTCTGTGGTCATTGCATAATCTCATATCCATCTGAAGGTAGTAAGAGGTAAAGGATGGATTTTAGTCTGTTCATCAGGCTAAACTCCTTGTGGGCATGCCTCTGAGGTCTGAACAAGCCATGCTATGTGTGGAGTCCTGCCCCAGTCCTGTGATGCTTTCACCACTATTGAATCCACAAAAACTATTCACTCACTGACCTGCAATCTTCATGCACACTGCATCATGGTTCTAAAGAGAAATTTATGGATTGCTATTGGACTTACAGGCTAATTAATATCAGACTTATGATCTTCACCTAGACCAGGTGAGAATTTTTTCTTGATATATGTAGCAGTCATATATTCATGTTGTCAATTTCATGATTGGGACGTAGGGGTGCAGTCTAATTTATTATTCTGGAGATAGCCAATGAGTAGCCAATAAGGCCTCTCTGTGGGCATGGCTTTCTCCTGAGAATTCTGGGAAGTCTCACAGTATTTCTCAAATGGAGAAGGGAGACTTGACTCTCAGTCATGACAAGATGGCAGCATCCGAGGAAATAGAAGAGCCAGAAGAGAAGGCACATGGTCTTACCCTGATGGAACCAGACCTCTGAATCCAGAAAAGCCACAGAGAGACCCTTGCCAGCACTGAGATGTTTCTAGCACCAATGGATACTGCTGATGGACCCTGAACGTTGGAAATGATGAGCCATGAGGGGACCCCTGCCAGAGATTCTGTACCTTCTGGCCTGTGACTTCATGAGTTGGAAGGAGACTTTATAGACTGGTATTGGATATATGGGCTAATATCGGACTTAAGACTTTGAACTGGACTGAGTTGGGATGCTTTCTCAGTGTTCCATTCCTCTTGCATATAAACCTTTCCCTTATATGCATATGCGTGTCTATAAATTTGTTTCTCTAGTCTACCTGGATTAACACAATATATAATTGTTCTTAGATGCAAAGTTCTTTCTTATACATTTACAAGGGGATATCCCACCAAAATTCATGCCCATTTGCTTTTTGCTGTGAGGGATCTAGTGCACACAAAATTCCTTCAACTGGTCAGACTATTAATTATGCTTTCTACTTTGTGGCTCTGAAAAAATTGCATAACACTGTTCAACCACAGCCTGATTGGTGGCAGACAGGGAACAGGTTTTGCCATCACAACAATGCACCTGCTGCCACAGCCATCACAGTGTGCCAGTTTTAGGCAAAAAGACACACACACAATAAAACAGCATGCCTCTTGCCCCACATACATTACTCACCTGACCTCCCTCAGTGCAACTTATTTTTGTTTTTGTGAATGAAGGGAGACATAAAAGGAAAACAATTTGATCACTTGAAAGAGGAGGAGAAGAAACAAACAAACAAACAAGGGAGGTGCTGTCAGCCATTCAAACAGATGAGTTTTAAAAAAATGAGTTCCAAGAATGAAATTACAAACTTGATAAATGTATTAAGTGTAGTGGAGAGACTTTGAAGGTGCTAAGGGTATTTTGTAAGTAAGTAAATAAATAATAAATAAATAAATAGCTTTGAAAAACAGCCCTACACTGTTGCATGAGTTTCACAGAATTTCTTTCTCTAATCAATCTGGACTAACACACATTCTGTTTTGGACCACTAAAAACCTGATAATTTTCTCCATACATAAATGGCCGCACAAAGACAAATGTCTGTCATCTTTAAACAAGATATGAATTAAACTAACAATTCTTTTTCTGCAAGATGGGTCTATGGGATGAGCCCTGGTGGCATAGTGGTTGTGCGCGGGACTGCGGCCCATTGGGATGGAGGTTCAATTGCAGTAACAGCTCCACAGGAGCAAAGGCTGGACCTCCTACTCCCATCACCAGAGGGCAGTGATGCCGCCCCCAAAAAAAGATGGGTCTAGATAGTAAGTTTGAGATATACAGGGATGAAAACCGAGATACACACAACTATATATATATATATATATATATCTCCTATATATAACTATATATATATCTCCTATATATAACTATATATATATAAATATATATTCTCCTCTTCAGCCAACCATAGAGGCCATAATAGTCATTTTATTGATTTATTTTCAAAAGAAAACATGGAAGTGGTACAGACAGTAGGCAAAATTTGAAATAATAATAAAAACCCCTCATTGTGCTGCATTAGGATTTCCTCTAAATGGACTTGTGGAGTTTTGTTTCATTTTGTCATTGTCTTAATAGTAATATTTTGTTTTGTTGTTGTTGTTGCTGTGTATACATATGGCGTATGTGTATTGAGAAGTGATTTTGCTTTTTATGTTGTAACAACACTACATAGAATTTGAACATAAATCCTCCCCCTCCAAAAAAAAATTGGCTAATTTCATTAAGGTTACCAGTGTAGAGAAAAAATTTAATCTATGTCTCCAAGATTTAAGAGAAAGATATCAACAGATAGATTATCTAGAAGAAGGCAAAAAGCCATTAAATCAATTAAATTACCAAATGTCCTTATTTTCTCCCCCACATGTGTATTATTCTGGTCAGCAAAAAAGACAAAGGTGAGATAAAACACAAATAAGCAAAACAAACAAAAATACAGTATTTGAAGCTGTCTTTGTAAGGAAGCTTGCAGTTTTCAATTTGTATACTTTTCCAAAACTCAGTGTTAGAAGCAGCAGAAGCTCACGCTGCAATATGTCCAATGTACCCAAGATAAAACACATTAGAAATCCATAAAACCAGCATAGTGTCAATTTTGTTTAAATTATCGCCCTTCAGCATCCAGAGTATCAGCTGTATTTAGTAGCACAGAATAGGGTAAGGTTTTTATTTCCCTGTGACTCAATGCAACTTTTATTTTGTGCTATGTTCTCACATATCAAGTAAATGGTGTTAGCCATAGGGGGAAATTTCAGAGAATCAAAGAGAAATGCATGTTTCATAATCATGACTGGAGAATGGGAGAAGTCATTAGGAAGTTGAAGAGCCCTGCTTTGCCTGAGTTCATAAAATCAGGGTTCTAATTCAAATTTTCAAATGAGCTAGATACTGGCTGACATTAGATAAATGTCTTATCTTCTGGGAAGCTTCAGTGTCTTTCAGAAGAAAGCTACAGATAGACAAGTTATTTCCAGGGAACTCTTTGCATTAATTATTATAGAATAAATGCCCATTCAATGGAAGGTGGAGGGAAGAAAGCAACCTTCAGGGAAGCTGTTTTGTCTTTCTCTACTTTCCTCATTCATGAAATGACTTCTAAGAAAACTAACATTGCAGTTTATCATTTGCATTATTTATGATACCTTGCTCTGATATCTTTACCTCATTATAAAATATATGTGTTTTGGGGGTTGATATTTCACCTTGTTTTCATCATATATATTTGATGCAGTAATAGCTATAGCACATATTGATGCATATAATTAAAAAAGTAAACTCATGGAAAGTTCCATTATTATTATAATTGATTTGTTCCAGAGTAATACAGTCATAGCTATTATTGTGTTGACAAATTAAGTTAAAATATTTATTTTTATTGCATTCTTTACAGATAATTTTTCACTTCTATGGGAAAAATTAAACATTTCTTTGTGCTTTCTGCATGGAGAAAAATTTTAAATTAATGCATTCATGACCTTATTTGTTTCTGTTGTAGTTAAATGTTTAATTGAGAAAGAATAATTTACAGTGCCTAATTACCTTTTTTTCAAAATAGATTAATATTGAAAACAGGCAGAAAATTCTCTTCACAGTCCACCTAGACAGGGCTACTTGACTCAAAAAGTGCCTAGAATAGCACATAGAAGAGGGTTGAACCAAGAATGACAATTTCCTTGTTATTGGCTAGGATGAACTCTTCCTGGAACACATCAGCTATGAGTTCAGGTAAAGAAGTCGATCTAGTATCTGTGTATATACTACGTGTGTGTGGAAGCAATAGAGATGAAAGGCCAGTTGCCTTTACTGAAGTTCATATCACAGACTCAGCTCAACTTCCCATAATCTACAGGGACTTTCAGAAGAACAAATGAATCTATTGCGGAAGAAGAACAGCGAGAAGACTCTTTGGAAGCAAAAATGGCAAGACTTGGGCCATGTTGTCAGGAGAAGCCTGAACCCTATAAAAGGATATAATGTTTGACCACGCAGACGTGCACTGTGGAAGAGGAAAACACTGTAGGGAGAGAAGAACTGAGATCTATCATTAATGAGACCAAATCTTTGTGAAATCAGAAAGCTTCATCTTTCCTGACAGAGGGACTATGGGCTTCAAACTGGCAACCTTATCTTAGGAGTCAGAACACCACCCAGTACACCATCAGAGCTCTCTGTTGCACATCAGTGCTTGAGTCATTGAATGACATTACTGGTCAGGTAGGATTCCAAGAAAGATAATTTAGAGAGTAACCAAGGGAAAAATGTCTACCATCTCATAATGCATTACCCAAGAATTGAAAGAGATATAAAACTTTAATAATTTGGTCATTAAAGGGGACACTTATTTTTTGCAAGGAAACATTATTATCTAAAGTGAGTTCAATTTGCTGAGCCCCGGTGGTCTAGTGATTGTGCGCGGGACTGCGGCCCACTGGGATGGAGGTTCAATTCCAGCTCCACGGAGCAAAGGCTGGGCCTCCTACTCCCACCAACTTGAGGGCAGTGATGCCCCCCCCCCAAAAAAGAAATAAAGTGAGTTAAATTGAGGACACACTCAAAGAACAATACAGAGAGGAGTTGTGATTTCATTTATGAATGTCATTAAATCTGAAGGAACATAAGAGATATTTGAGAGACAAAAGTAAAAGTAGGGCCGATATCCATTCAATCTTCATCCTTGATATCTTGAGTCGCTGGAGAAGGACAACATGCTTGGTAAAGGAGAGCAGCAAAAAAGACAAAGGCCATCAACAAGATGCACCGATACAGTGGTTGCAACAATAGGTGCAGGCATCACAACAACTGTGAGAAAGGCCCAGAACTGGCAATGCTCCTTCTGTGGTGCAGTCTCTATGGGTCTGAACCAATTCTGTGGCCATAAACAGCAACAGCAATGATGTTTTAGCTTCACCTGTTAGTAGAATCTATTAGCTGAAAACAGAATCAATAAGCCCCCTTTTCTTAACCAATAGAACTCTGAATACTTTCAAACATTCAAAGAGCCCATGTGGTTTAGAGAAACCTGAGTTCAGTCCTGGTTTCGGGATTGAATCCCACTCAATGTAGGAAAATGCTGGTGATTCTGTCACTGCTGTTAGTTGTACCTGCGAAAGAATCTAGGCTCTGGTCAACCAGAGCGCGCTGTTTTCCATGCATGGCACTTGATACACAGAAAAATGTTTCTGTAGTCTTATCTTGATGCTTCATTTTTATGAACACAATGAAAATAAGTTTCAGTTCTAACCTGTCCACAAAATGTAGCAGAAATTAAGTCAGCTAAAAAAAAAAAAAAAAAGGACATTTGACCCCTTTAATGATCTTTGATCTTTCAGTTACTGAAGCTTACACATCCCCCTATTTTAAGGTTATTTTATGTTGAATATTATATTGTTACTTCAATTCTTATTTATTCTAGTTTCCAAGATCAAATTCTTGAAGGAATAGCTATCTCCAAGTCTGCCTTACATGAAAAAGTATTAATCATGTTCTCTCAATCAAAATTGGCATGTGCTGGAAGAACTTTGCTAAGATGCTAAATAAAACCAAAATTTTAATTAACCAGAAAACCAAAACAACAAACGTACTTCCAACAAATAGATTTTGACTTATCACAACAGTGTAAGACAGGGTGAAACCACCCTTGTGGGTTTCTGAGACTGGGGTTCTGTCTGGGAGGAGAAAGCCGTGCCCGTCTTCTCTGTGGGAGCTGGAAGCTGCAAACTGCTGACCCTGCCGGTAGCAACCTTACATCTGCATGAACACGACACCAGCCAAGCTCAGTATCAACCAGAAAGTAAATGAGAATTTTTTTAAAATACTGTTTGTGAAATCATTTTATAGGAGACTTGTACAACTCTTATCATAGTCCATGCATGCATTGAATGTCAAGCACACTTGTACATTTACTGCCCTCATCATTCTCAAAATACCTGTGTTATTCTTGAAGTGTAGGTAATAGCCCCTCATTTTCCATTCCTCCATGTTTCCCACTCCTTCGTGAACCCTTCCAAATGTATAATTTACTATTATTTTGCCTTATCTTACACTGTATGATATCTCCCCTCACCCATTTTTTTTATTGTCTGTCCCCCAGGGACAGTTTCCTTATAATCAGTTTCCCCTATCTACCCCACCTTCCTTCTACCCTTCTGGTATTGTCAACTCTTACCAATAGTCCTAAAGGGATCATCTGTCCTGGATTCCCTGTGTTTCCAGTTCCTATCTGTACCAGTGTGCATCCTCTGGTATAGCCGGATTTGTGAGGTAGAATTGGGATCTTGATAGTGAGGCAGGCAAGGAAAGCATTGAAGATCTGGAGGAAGTCTGTATGTTTCCTCATTCCTACACTGCACTTTTACTGGCTTATCTCCTCCTCACAACCCATCTGTAAGAGGGTGTCCAGTTGCCCATGGATGGATTTGGGTCCCCAATCTTTACTCCCTCTCATTCACTATGTTGATATTTTGTTCTTTGATGCCTGATAACCCATCCCTTTGACACCTCCTGGTCACACAGGTTGGTGTGCTTCTTCCCTGTTGCCTTTGCTGCCTCTGAGCTAGATGGCAATTTGTTTGCCTTCAATCCTTTAAGATCCCACACAATATATCTTTAGATAGTCAGACACCCTCAACCTTCTTCACCACATTTACTTCAAACAGCAGTCTCTTTAGTTTAGGATGAGTCAACTTTAACCAACAGATTCCTACTCACCACAGTTCACACTAGGGTTCATTTATTTTGTTATTTTCTCTTGTCTGTACTGTACTCTGAGTCTTGCCTGCTATATTAGAAATACAGTTCTCTGGTTTTCACTATTGCATCATAACCTCTGGCCAATTTAGTTTAAGTAAAATAAAACCAGGACAACATACCTCTACTGATTATGTTGTAAGTGATGTAACCATAGTGAACATTTTAGTCGATGCCATGAAATATACTACAGGAAAGTATATCTTTGGAGTAAGCAGTGCATTCAACTTGCAGCACTCCCAGCTCATCAACTCAGCAAACGCCCAGTGACTTTCAAGGACAAAAGTCTGTTTCTGCTCAATTCGTGTTAGCAAACAATTCAATTTCAGCAAGTTGATGGTGCTCCTACTTCACTCTGAGTGACTTCTTCAAAGAACAGAAAGCTGTTTTCATTGACTAAGAGAACTTTCTATTATTTCCATTATGATGTTGGAATTGTCAGCGATTTTCTCACATTCAAATAACAACAGAAAAAGTGCTTGGTTTCAATAGACTATTTAACTCTACAATGGTATGTGTCCAATAGTTGATAGTGCTCACACACACAGACACACATATGTGTGTGAGCATGTGTGTATTGAAAATTGAAGTTAGACTTACTGGTAGCTATCAATAAAAAGGAAAGGAAATGTACACATACAATAGACTTAAAAATAAATGTATGCATTATTCCTGGCCAATTTCCTGGGGGTTTTGATTATTCATAATCTAACACCTCAATTAGTTATTGGCATGTTTGGTGAATGTCAGTCAGTAAGGTAGGCTTTTGAAAATATTTAGATGATCTTACTAATGGAAACTTAACCTTCCATATCTTTAGGGATACATAATTAATTCCAGATTAAGAAATAACTGAAACATATGCCAGCTGTAGGCAATTTTGTCCTTTGCATTTTTGACTCCCATAGAAAGTTCTGGTTTACCTTCTGACTTTGAATTAAATTCAGTAAATGATATTAAGGACATCTAAAGAAAGTGTCTGACTCTTAAAGGATGATACAGCAGTTCTGAATCCACCAATGCAGTCCCCTGGCTGGGTGTCACTCTCTTCCCTTGTCCTCCGTCCTCCTTTCACGTGGTCTTCATCTGCTACTCACAGGTGGCGTTTCACCTGTACATCACGAGGGACTGAAGCATAAGACAGATAGAAGCTTTCCCTGTCTAGCCTCAGGCTCATGAAAAATAGGAAATTATCTACATATTATGCATAATTTATATATACTTTTATATGCATACATACACAACACAGAATAGATATTTATGAGAAACCTCTAGTAAACAAAAAGATCTAAATGGGAAGCCATTGCTTCTTGACCTATCCTCCATTGAACTCGATGCATTCTTTATTCTTTAGATGCTAACAATGTACAGAATCTTTTTTTATAAGAGTTTTCTTGGCATATTATTCACCTCTCACACACTTCAATAGTTAAGTCACATCAAAATCATCATCAAAATCTGTTCCTGAACAGTTTTTTCCTTTTTATACCCACTGATAAAAGACCCTCATTTCCCTCCACCCTCCTCCCAACTGCACACACTCGCAATAAGCTATTAATCCAGCTACTATTTCTACGAAGACATGCATCCTGGATTTCATAAATTGGAAAACACATACAGCAAAAATGAACAGAAAGCAACAGGAACAACAACAACAAACAGAGGAAAAACCCAATTAAAAAGAATGCAAAAAATATCCCCAAACAGAACATATATGAAATTGGAAAAGGGAAAACAAATGACAAGGTGTTCAATGTTAACCTATGTGGTTCTGAATCAATCCATTTTCAATTGACTTTGCACACTAGCTAGTTTTTGGTTTTTGTTTTCCCCATTTGGGGTCATTGACCAAAAGAATTCACTGGAGGCACAATCCACATGATTTTTCCCTTCACTTTTACTTAAATTAAATAACTATAGAATTGGTCACAAGGAAGATCAAGTGATAAAGTATTATAGTACAGAGTAATTACTTCTGCCAAAAAATTGAGTTTAAAATACTCTCTGCCAGGTAGAAAGGTTATTTGCATCCCTCAACTTTGCATTGTCAGAGTTAGTTAACCCTAGAATTCTAATTGAAATTCCCTTAATTGCTCTCATGCAGAAGTTGTATACAACCAAAAGATAGCTATTTAAGCCGAACAAGTACACTGCATGTTTAAAAATAAAAAAGCATGCACCCGGGATTGTATCCTTTCACTAGATGCATTTATTCTGTCTTCTAAATAAATGGTTTAAGTATAGGGTCCATATAAAGAAGAACTTGGCATCAAGAATCAAAGAAGATTCATTAAAAACCTGCCATATGTAGATGACACAACCTTGCTTGCTGCGGTGAAGAGGACTTGACGCCTTTACTGATATTGATCAAAGACTGCAGTCTTCTGTGTAAATTACAATTCATTGGAAAGGAAACAGAAAGCCTCACAACTGGATCAAGACACATTGTATTGATAGATGGAGAAGAGATTTAAGTTTGCAAGTCTTATGTTGTACTCTGATCCATAATCAATGTCCATGGAAGCAACAGTCACAAAATCAAGCATCATAATACCTTGGTAAAGCTGCAGCACAAGAGCTCTTTAAATTGTTCAAGAATAAAGATGTAACTTTGAGGTGAGGGCTATGATACACCCACACAAGGTTGAGTTTTGTTTGCTTGTTTTCATTTAATCGCTTTATTTGCATGAGGAAGATGGGCGCTACAAAAAGATGACCAGAGAGGAATAAATGCTTCTGCATTTTAGTGTGGCACAAAAATATTGAAATTACTATGGCCTGCTAAAAGAACAAACAAATCTGTCCATATAGAGGGAGAGCGAGTATTTTCCTTAGAGGTCTAAGCAAGAAGAACTAATTTCAAGTATGCTGGACTCGTTTTCCAGAGATACCTTTCCCTGGACAAGGACACCAAGCTTGGTAAAATAAGAAGTCAAGACACAAAGGTAGACTACCTCTGATGTGGATCAATACAAGGGTTATAACAATGAATTCAAACACAGCAGTTGTGGAGATGACTCAAGACTAGGCCATACTTCCTTCAGTTGCACATGTAGACACACATTTTCAGTGAAATGATTACAAAACAATGCACAGTTTTCGCCCCCTAGTTTGGGTCATTTTGCAAAAGTTTATCATCCGCTAATTGTAGACTTGTGTCAGATCTTCTTACATGCAGCCAATAACAAATCCATAGTGAGAGGGATGCGAAAATCGCTGGTGCTCTTTGGGTAAATAATAAACTCAGGTAGGTTTCACCATGAACGAAGCTATCTGGAGGGACTTACCATCCATACATTCAATCAGTGTTCAGAAGAGGATGAAGTTACCCTTGTTTGCGATATGGTAACAAAAGGCTCTACGAAATGAAGAATTTTATTTGTTATCTACTAGAATTGTGGAGACAGTAAGTTATAAAGAGAATTGTTATTTATAATCTTATTTTGTATGACGTATAAGGTAACGCTAAGACTATGTTTTGGTACTAAGTTATATCTGTCATACATCCCCCCCCCCCAATGTATTCAGAGACTAAAGATACTGTAGTGTTTATACATCACATATTATTAGAACTAATTATGGAATGTTTAGGAAGAATATTTCAATCTGGAAAACATTAAAAAAATACCGACTTTCCCTGATGATTCCACTTTTAAAATATGATTATAGGCTCTCAAGGAGATAAAATTAGGGAACTATCATGGAATATCCCTTATATATTTGATATATGGCGTTCTGATGTCAATTGGACTTTCTAGTGCCGTCCTCTTCATCTGTCATCCTCCAGGTCTTTTCTGAACTGGAGCACAAAGAAAGGGATGGAAAATTCCAGGGAGGCTGAACAATGTCCTTTGTTTGTGGTTTTAGGGAGGCAAGTTCCCTGACTCAAGAGTGGACAAATTGGAGCACTTTAAATTACACTGACAGTCACTAACACTCACAAAGAAAACAAATAGAACAGGCACCACAACACAACAGACTTGCTTTGAGCATTAGACAGTAAATTGTGCTTCAAGTTGAAAAGATACCACCGTGTATCAGGTGAACTGTCTCTGCAGCAGAGGCAGGGCCCAGCCCTTGTATATGCATGCACACTCACAAGCAGTTTAAGTGGGTAAAGTGGGGGTGGGGAGTGTGGGAGAAAGAAAAGCAAACAACAAAACTTGTTTATCGGATTCAAGTTGAACCATCTGTTGTTAATGATTAGATCTTCAGCTTCCTATTTTCCTTTGAATGTTATTGCTCATTTCTAGTGAGGCACTGAGGCGCTGCGTTCCCCTGCGTGTGGATTCTAAGTACAATGCAGCTCACACTGAAAGCCAGTTGGAGGAAGAAATCATGCTTAAGGATGTCTGGCAGAGTCTCCTTTGCCCTGAAAAAAGAAGCCAGGGACCCAGGTCAAGAATGACTTCAATCCTTGACTGTATGGAGCACTAGGGTAATGGGTGTTCTCTATAGGGCTCAGTTTCCCCAGCTCAGAATGTGTATTGTTATTTCCATGTTTCCAAGAGCTGAGAGCTGAATAAAAATTAGCTACTCTTTTTCCATCCATTTTAGATGAGAAACTCAACTTCAATGCAATGTTTATGAAATTTAATTCTGGTTGGCCTCTGTGGTAATAAACAAGTTTGTTGGGATAAATGTTTCTTTCCGGGATGGTTTTATGTCTTTGTAACTGTGGTTTGTGAGAGTATCTTAAATCACTTTTTCACAGATCTTATTCACCATTTGGAATTGGTTCTATTGATTACATCTAATTACAACTTTGTTGTTGTTGTTGTTGTTATTGTACTGCATCATCTATGAATGGAGAACAGTAGAAATGGCTCCATCTCTTGTCTCATCTCATGATGGAAGGACTTGTGGGTGTTGCAAATGCACATATGAGGATGCTATTTAGTGTCACTTTCTAAAAAATTTGAATTATCTTTTATTTATCTTTTCCATGAATATTTTGAAACTCCCTCATATCTCCATGTATCTCTGTGCATCTATCTAGCTATCAAGGGAGAAGAGAGAGAGGAAGGATACACATACACATGCCTGTGGTTTCTATATTTACCTACCTGCTTTTCTATTTATGTATCTATGAAGATACTGAGAATGGTAGAAAGGGAATTGCAAATTTTGAGCATTTACTTAAGATTACCTCTATGCCTATATATTAATAAATATACACACATGTGGAGCTTCAAAATTTTCATGGAATTAAAGGGCAATAATTTTTTCTCATAAACAAATTGGTGTCCCCTTAGATACACCAAATATAATGAGCTAAACCAATAACATCTGAGTTAGCTAACATTTTGAATATTTTGAGAAAACATATTCAAAATAAGTGATGAATAGGAAAATCCTCTGACCCCCCAAATGTTATAAATCTGTCTCTTAATCTAGCAATAGAAAAACAATTTGAAGATTAAATTTTACAGTAAATAACCTCCAATTCACAATACCACATTTTATGACTCTGTTGTTTTTGTTGAATTATTCCAAGGTTTGTCCTGTGTTGGGGGAATCTGCTATGTAGGTAAAGAGAAATGATGAACAGTAAATATTTTGATTTTTGAGAATCTCTGGATACATTGGTAGGCTACAATAAATGGGTCATAAATAAAACACCAATGGGCAGGAGAAAACCATGGTCGAAGTGCAATGGAACAGCTACAATTCTCAGCCTGATGGCAGATGTGCTTAAAGATAAATGTAGGTACTTAAAGGAAGTCAGCAGAATGAACTTTTGAAAGCAGGGAAGATTGCAGAAAGGAAGCTCCAAGGAAGCGAGGCCTTCAAGGCTAGAGGAAAGGACCAGCCTGGGACACACACTTGGATCAGCTCTTAGTTATCTAAATTCGCTCTGCTCCATTGTAGAAGAGCTGAGTTACATCACCTTTGTACTCAGTAAATCAAGTTGTTGTTCTCTCCTAACTCTCATTTGAAAGCTTCTTCATTCCCTTTGGCCCTTCAGCCTTTTTCTCCTATTCATACTCGTAACGAATTACAATATCTCCAACCCATTCATATTTCTTTGTTTCTCCTGTTAAATTTAACCTATCTATAAAAAATATTTTTAAAATAAAATTTAGGAAATAAGACATAGTATGTTTAATTGGACATCAGGCACACAACATGTTACAATATACACACCAAAAAAATCTAATGAGCCCCAGAAATGATGTCCTAAGGAATTTTGGAGCTATCCAGCCATCTCAGTGCTAACTCAGAAATAACAGAGTTCTGCTGCCTCAAAATGATCAAACCAAAAAAATTTAAATGAATCAGTAGATAATCTGTCCACATGGCACTTAATCGGAGAATTAACAAAAGGTTTTTGGGGTATTTTCAGGTTTATGGCTTAAAAGTATCGCAGGGCGATGTGTTCTCTAGGTCTGTTCATTGAAAGATAACAAAAGCAGATCAAAGTCGAGTAAGCAAATAGAAGATTTCATTATAATTGCCAGATGGTGTCAGGGAGTACCAGGGCAGGCATCAAGTTGAGTCCTTGGGATGCACAGAGCTCAGGGTTGAAATGCTGTTAATGCTCTTCGGTCCCCTCGCATATCTGTTCTTCTATAAATAGCCTTCCTCACCTTTCTTTTTTTGGGGGGTGCGGGGTGGAGGGAGTCATCACTGCCCTCTGGTGGCAGTAGGAGGCCCAGTCTTGCTCCTGGAGAGCTGCTGCTGGATTTGAACCACCAACCCAGTGGACCGCAATCCCACACACAACCACTATGCCACTGGGGCTCAGTCCCCTTCACCTTTCTTTCTCTATATGATTTATGCTTCATTCCCAGCCCACCTAACAGGGAAGGACATTGTTTTCTGGTTCTATCTTTACCTTTGGGAATAGACGCATATGAAAACAGATACCTTATTTTCCAAATATCTGCAAAGGGTTGTTTAATATTGTATTTATTAGGTGTTTAATTCTGCACCAATCAACCACATATTTGATCATGATGCAGAGACTTGTCTTGTACCTATGAGGATCAGGATAGGTGGAAGAACTCAAAAGATAAAGAAATCCTTATAATAGAAATTTTCTCTTCTGAAACTAATGCATTCCAATAGAACTACACCCAGCCCTAACTTTCTACAAGAATTGCCTGATTATTCCATCTAGATGTTTGCTTTCTGCATTGGGAACCTCAAGGTCAAAAGTTCAACATATAAGCCACTCAATGGGGACAAGATGTGACTTTCTCTTCCCAGGAAGGGTCACCATGTCAGAAAGCAACATGGGCACTTCTATAATCTCTCTAGCAGTCAGGAGTGACAGTGAGAACACCAGGAGGTCAGCAGGAAATGAGACCATTTTGGTGTTATCATCATCTCTCTTCTGTCTCATTTTTATTCTGGATTTTTTTCTTTTAAAATACAAATAAATCCATACATTCACCCGTATCTACATACATACACCCCATGTGTATTTTAAAACAATTCTGTATTGGTCTAGAAAGAAAAATGAACATGCTACCCCAAAATTAATTATCGTGATTTCATTTCTCTTTCAAATTCTTATTAATACCTATTTCAGTTGGTTGATTTACTGATCTGCCTACACAATCATCCATAGAAACAAAGTCTAACAGTGAAGTTCACAAGTCTTCCTTAAGAATGTATGGCAGCCCAGGGCATCAGAACATGGGGGTTTGGGGCTCATTTATCCATCGATTTTCCACCGCAAGTGAAAGTTTGGTTCAGAAACAAGACTAGAAAAGATCAGAAACAAAACAGGAAAAGTGAAATCTTCTCTGACCTTTCCCTGACCTTGGAGAGGCATTCTGGACCATTTTGAATGAAGCTAAGGTTGCTTCATCTGCCCTCCTTTGGCCTTACACCTCCACCCGGAAGGGCAATTCAGTTTACTTACTTTCTGAGATTTAACACTTGGCTGGTGAGATTCAAAATGTTTATGCTTCAAGCAAGGAAACCTTTTTCATTGTTTGCCAATCTGTGTCAGATTCAATCTAGATCTGTAAACACCAGTGCATTTTCGATTCTGATGCAATTTCCGTAAATTTATCCCACAGAGGTTTTGTGTTTGTTTTCTCCCTCCCTCTTTCTCTCTTACTTTATTTCCCCTCTCTTTTTTAATGGTAACCTAAGAATAAAGAAAAAAATCCCTGAACCAATTGGTCAATTGATTAACAAATTAACTGCTAAATAATGGATTGGGCTCTGTCTACATGGTGACAAGGTGCCCAGAATAAAATATATCTCTACACTATTTCCTTGAACACATGCCTAACAAAGCAACACTTGCTTTTCCAAACTAGTTTACACAAATGCCTAGAAACCAAATAGAAAAACATAGGCCGATCATATTTTATCATTCATACAAGCTGAACAGAAATGGGCATTACTCTGAGAAATGAACAAAACTCGTTTTCTTTCAAATTAAATTTTAATGTAGCAGAACTTTACATGATCCTTTGAACATAAATAAATGCAGGAAGACAACAAAATATTTTCCAGTGCTAATTATACCATTTATACTGCACATGGTATAAAAGTACACAAGAAATAATGTTACTAAGTAGACAAAAATTGGAATAAAAGGGATTGCAGGAGGAAGGGGAGGGTGACAAAAATCACATAATGAAGTGAGTGTTATGTAAGAATTATCCTCTACAATTTTTCTTGGCTATTTACTTACAGGCTTTTATTGTGGAATAAAGACGATGTGAATAATCATCAGAAGCCAAGGCTGTAGCTCAAAAAACATAGTCAAAAAGGACATAATATGGAAAAAGATGAGACTGTATATTAAAGGGGGAATTTAGAACTGCTCTTTACTGATAATATTCACACAGCTGCTGCAAAGAAATCATAGAGAAGAACCAGCTCTCTCCCTAACCCCATATTTTCCATTCATCTGGGGTTTGAAGACTGGTGGCTTTTTGGGATGCATGTGAGTTTACTGAAGAAGCAATATTCAAATTGCCACTGTGGAAGATTACCCCAGACTGGGAATTTTGAAGCAGTTCCAATAAAATAAGCAACCAGGTGTCTTTTGGAATCCTACATGGTGATGTAGTTGATTGGCCTAGATAGCTAGAAATAACCTTTAGGGGAAGAAAAAAAATCCACTCTGCTGTCAGGCTTGACCCATATTTTGTTTGCCTAAGGTTATGAACTACAATATACATCATTTGTGTTATGTGTTGAAGGATCCCTGGTGGAAGAGTTGACTTTGAGTTGGGCCACCAGGCACAAGGTCAGCTATTCAAAACCATCAGCCACACCAAGAGAGAATGAGGACACTTTCTACCTCCAAAAATTCACAGTCCCAGAAATCCATGGGAGCAATTACACCAGGTCTGTCCTATAGGTTTGCTATGAGTGTGAATTGATGGATGGCTTGCTTCTTGATTGTTTTTGTTGCTTGTTGGTTGGCGTTTGTTTTGGGGTTTGTTTGCTTGTTTTTTTTTTGTTGTTGTTTTTTTTTGGTTGTTATGTGTGTTTGTAGACTAACCTAGTTTAGAGTGTTTTCTGAAAAGGATGACCTATACTTGGCCTAGAATTATAGAATACATCGGAAGAGAAGATAAATTGACACATATGAACCAAAAAAGCCAGTCAGGGTTTTGTCAGAGTTTGATCTGGCTGTTGATTTCATCTTGGCATTGAGAATGTAGCAAAGTACAATGTGAAAACAATTAGAATAGATTTAGAGGTAAGTATTAGATTTCAGAAAAAGTGTGCCCCCTGAGCATAACTAGACTCACATACACAAACACACACACATACATATGTAATCTTGAGAGAATTGGGAAACTAACAAGAAACCGTAGGATTTGCAAATGCTAATCAAGGGAAAGCTGATATCTGTAAAAGACAGCATGTGCGGTTCCCTTAAAGACATCGATTTGGCCCCTCTGTTGGAAGAAGTGAGTGACAGGTAAAGAGAACAAGCTGCATTGACAGATTTCCAGAAATTGGGGCTCAGCAAAGCCTGTTTTTGTTTGGCTTTGTAGGGACATTTCCATAATCTAACAGGGCTCAGGCCTGGGCAGTGCCTTTTCTCTGTGGTACAGAAGGTCCCCCAGGGCCAGACCCAACTCAATAGTGCCAAACAGCAGCAGCACTTTTTTTTTTAATTTAATAATTTTATTGGGGGCTCATACATAGCTTTTCATCATACATAGTTCAATACATAGTTACATATACTGTGCCAAGCACCCCCACTTGCCTGCTCTGGTCAACATTCTCCCAACATCTGTCTTTCCACTTGAGCCCTTGATATGAGACCCACTTCCTTCCCCTTCCAACCTTTCCCCCCTCCTCTCCAGTCCTGATTACTCTGCAATCATTATTGTTTTATCATATCTTACACTACCCGACATCTCCCCCTGCCCACTCCTCCCTATAGGAGACAGTCTGCAGATCCCCATAGCTGCCTTCCTCTCTCTACCCCAGCCTCCCTCCATGGGCTAGAGTGGAGTTGCCAGCAACACTTTTAAGGCATAGCCCAGATCTCCATACTCCAAACTTGAATGCCTTCAAGTTGATTACAACCTATCCCCATAGGATAGAGGAGAACTGCCCTGTTGATTTTCTAAGACTACATAACTCTACAGATGGAGGCAACCTTATCTTTCTCTTAGCTGCATCCATTCTTCTGATTTTCATTCATGTCAATACTGATACTGTGTTCTAACACTTTTCTGACTTATATTTCCTCTGGCCCCTGCAGTTTATTCTTCATACTCTATGGAAGTTACATAATTTTATGTCAACTTTAAGATATACAACAGTGTCGGGTGGTCACAGTTTGATGGTGACTCTTGTGGATCTGGACTTCTCATAAGAAGAGTCCTGGCAATCTTCTCCTCTCTGCCTTCACCTTCCTGCTGGCTGACTCTGATTGCTGCCAGAACGCTGGAGAGGTGTCCTCTGCCATTGGATACACAAGACTTTGCATTCACCAGTGTGTGGTATGCCTGCATTCTATATCATTGCAAATGAATGTGGATGTGTTAGTCTGGGTAGATTAGAGAAACAAATTTATAAACCCACATATATAAATAAGGGGGCAGTTTATATACAAAAGGAATGGAACATTAAGAAAGTTTTCAAACCCAGTCTAGTCTAAGTCCATAAGAACAATAATAGGCCATATATCTAATACCAATCCAGAAGTTCTCTTCAGACTCAAGAAACACATGCAATGATGCCAGGACAGTCACAGGCCAGTACATGCAGAGTCTTGTATATCCAGTGGGGGTAGAAGCATCTCAGAGCTGGCATGGGCCTCTCCCAGGCTTTTCAAGTACCTCAGCATTGGCAGGAGTCTCCATGTGGCTTTTCCAGCTTCAGAGGTCTGGTTCCATCACGGTAAGCCCTTGTAGCTTCTCCCAGGAAGTCTCACAAGGATCCCAGCCTGTGTCTTGTCCAAGAGACTAAAGTCTCTCACCTCCAAATGGGAAATACTGTAAGATTTCCCAGAATTCTCAGGCGAAAGCCATGCCCAAACAGAGGTCTCAATGGCTATCTCCAGATTGACAGACAAGACTCCACACCTACACTCTCCATCCTGAAATTGACATATGAGTACATGTCCACCATAGCAAGAGTGTGAAGAGGGACTTATGGACTGGCATTGGACTTACCAGAGAGAGCTGGACTGGGATGTTTTCTAGATCTATAAGTACTTCTCAGTATAAATAAATCTCTCTTACACATTTATGAGTGTTACTAGATTTGGTTCTCTAATCAACCCAGCCAAACAAAAACAACATATAAAGTGACTCTTTAAAAACAAAACTGTGTAGGAGTCAATGTTCCTTTCAAAATAATCAAAAAAGACAAGATCTTTAAAGCTCTTTTTTTTAATCATTTTATTGGGGTCTCATACATCGTTTTTCACAATACATAAATAAACATATTGTGTCAAGCACCCCCCCATGTCCACTTCTATTATCGTTCTCCAATCGTCCGCCTTTTCCTTTAAGCCCCTAGTATCAGCTTTTCCATCCCTTCCCTTTTTCTATAGTGGCTTTTTGGCCTTCTCTCCCAGAGATCCATCCTCACCCTCTACACCTGTGGTCTTCAGCTCTCACTCCCACTGTTTAGTTCACCCCCGGAACTCCCCTGCTCTCTCTCTCTCTCTCTCTCTCTCTCTCTCTCTCTCTCACACACACACACACACACACACACACACACACAAAATGAATGGAAGTCTGTCATTAGTTAAGCTTATGGAATTGTCCGCTGAAAAATAACAAATTTTCAAAATACCAATGGTCACAACTGCAAAAAGGGACAGAAATGCCACTCATAGCTGTAGAGTATTATTTCAACTCACCCCCAATAAGAAAATTAATACTACCTGACAGATAGCAGATCTAACATATTTATGTAGTACTGCTTGGTGGTTAAGACTGTCCTTATCTAGAATAAAAAGCTATTTTATTTGATGGGAAATGTTACTCTGGAAAATTTTTAGCATTCTTCAATAAATATTATGAAAGATTGTGTTGACAATTGGCTTTCTTCTGATCTCACCTTCTGAGCCTCAAGGTTGAAATTGATGGAACTTTCTGTGATAGTTACATAATCTTTTTTCAACTTGAGACCTCAGAGTGAAGGGTTGGTGTTTAGCCTGTGGATCAGTTCTAAGCTTGATGATCTCATTTGGAGGTGCTAAGGAGGTAAAGAGCTCACTGGAGGCAAGGCAAAACACACTCTTGACTTGACTTCTTGCAAGGTATTCCTACTGAGAAGCCACACAGAAAACAAAAATGGCAACCAGGATTGGGGAGCTAGAGGAGCCATGTGGAAACCCATGCCAGCACCGATCCACTGGATCCACGGGACTTTCTAACCAGTGGCCTGTGATCTTCCTGCACTTGTCATTGCAAGTGTTTCATGATTCTGAATAAGCATTTGTCGATTAATATTGGACATGTGAGCTAATATCAGACTTAAGAAGTATGGAGTTTCTCTGGACTGGGCTGCTGTGTTTTTCTATATTCAATTGCTCTTGTATATAAAGCTGTTTCTTCTACACACGTGTCTATGTATTTGTTTCTCTAGTTGACCAGGCCTAGCACATCCCCCCTATGGCTATCGTTAGGTGTCATGGAGCTGGTTGTGTGTCATAGAAACCCTATGCTAAATGGAAGGAAACACTGCCTAACCTCAGTCCCATCTTCATAATTGTCCCAAATTTGACCCCCCTTCACATATTTTTTCCAAAATATGACTTGCTTCTTCTCTGGCGAAATGGATACATTCAGAACTCATGATAACACCACGTTGAAATGAGTTTCTGTTCAAGCGACTGAATATTTTCCTTGTTGGCTTCTTGCTTTTCAGGCTTTCATTCCTCTTTTCTACTTCCTTCTCTTCTTAATATATTGATCCTTCCTCCAATTTATTGACTTTAATCCTTGTCTGCTTCATTTTCCCAACCATGTTTTCCAGTGAGGTAAAATATCAATAGTTAAAAAAGGCTAAAGATAAAATACATTAATTCAAATAAATGCCAAAGGAAGAGGAAATGTGATATATGACAATTTGAGTATGAGGTTAAAAAAAGAAACAGATGAAATATTATTCATATTCACAATACCAATGTAGCCAATTGAAAATATATACATTGGTACAGATTGTTTTCTATGTTTAACAAGTGAAATGAATCATCTTTTCTCTAGGGTTTTGACTCTCATCTGGGGAGCTCAGAGGAATCATGCAGGGAACTTGCTATGCACAGATTTCAGGACTCCACTTTGAACTACTGAATTACAATCTCTTGCAGAGGGTTATGCTGATGCAAGTTTTAGTTAATATTTCTCTGGGAGCTTCTGAACACTTGGCATAGTAATTAGGTGTTGGGTTGCAATCATCAAGATCAACAGCTTGAAACCACCAGCGAGCTCCTTGGGTGAATGACAAGACTTTGTACTCCATACAGAAACTCACAGGGACGGTTCTAGCCAGCCCAATAATGTTAGAGTCAACAGGAACTACACAGCTGTGAGTAATTTCAAAAAGACAGATTTCACTCAGTTCCCTGCAAGTTCAAACATATCAAAGACTGCTTACATTGGTGTTCAAATGTAGTGGTTTTATGTGCTTCTATTACATCTTTGGTTTTCAACTCTTTTGTGAGCAACCCTGTCAGTCTGATGAGTTTGCGTGCCTGTTTGATCTGTATATTGTGTCTCAATGGCATCAGTCTTAAAGACCTGGTCCATGGCATCTCTGACATGACTTTCTCTGCCTTATGCCAGGTTTTCACTCTGATAGTCATGGTACTCTCACCCAAGCCTCTCATCTCAGCATTAAAACAAGATGACCCATACTGATGGCAATATTTCTTGTTAATATTGAGCTGATTCTAACACTGTGTGCAGAGGAAAGCAGCTTCATTGAATTTTCAGGGCTGCAGCCTGTGTGAAGCATACTGCCAACCCTTGACTTTGAAGGGGGGTGGGTTTGAGCCACCAACCTGTAGGCTGGCAAATGAGCAGGGAACAACTCGAATCACACAGAAACCATTTAGTCATTACATGACATTTTCAAGGTCAAAGGGTTCTATAATAATAGAGCCAGGGCAAAACACTGGGGGATCAAGTTCTTGGTACAGTGTCCTTGTCACTGCTCCACACTATCGCCGTGATTGTCGGAGCTGTAATTCTTTACTTGAATCCTGTTTCTTCTCTCTCTCTTGTGATCCCTGCAGTTTGGGGAGGTGTCATAGCAGTTGCTTTCTATGACCATTTCCCTTTGGCTCCTCTATGATGCTGCTCTGTGAATACCCTGTGAGAAAAGATGCAGTTGTTCTCCTCATTTTGCATTGGCTTCCCTACCTCCTTCAACTCTGCCAGTGTGATTCCTGCTTCTATCTGTGAGAGTCTTTCTTGTACGCAACATCTAAAATATCTTTGTATAACTCAGAGAGCTATGCAAAAATTCTCTATTGAAATTCAAAACCCACCCAGGCTGACCTCATTTCAAAAAATAAGACCAAATCTCAAGCCAACCAGTTTTTATATTCAAATTATTATTTTAAGTGTATTCTTATTTACTTTTCTAAAAATACGTATTTTTCCTTATGGACATTTACTACTTGCATGAGGGATTTTAGAGTAGTATTGAGAAAGAGGCATAGTCATGTTCTGCATTTACATTTCACTTTATGGTTTAAAACCCTTCTGCAACTATCATTTCCCTAATGTTGGCCTGCAGAGGATATTGACCACACTGTATGGCCCTGGGTTTGGAAGGTAAGTGGTCCAAGGATGCTAGGTTGTTAGAGAATCACACATAGTCCTATGGAAATCGACACACATTCTGAGCTCACCCATTTACTATAAAATCTATATATTCCATTATACTATAACATTGTTGGGCTGTATCTTGTTGGATGGGTTTGCTATGGCCTTTCATCCATCTGGGAAATTCACTAAAGAGTGGATTTGATGTTAAGTAGTGCTTTGTTACTAAGTTCTCATAGGAAAAAAAAGATTCAATAGAATAACATGGCAAGAAGTACTATCTTTATTTCAGGGTGTTCATTCTAGTAATTATATGATTGCTTGTTCTCACCCCTCCCACAATTGATGATGGGGGGTGAATCTACTCCCTCAGCACATTAAAACTTGTCAGCCAATCATAGTTATTGATGAGGTACCAGTCATGGGTATTTCCAGATTAGTAAACAGATTAGAAATATGCTGATGAATTATCTCTGGTCAACTTGATATGAGAGGAAATCTGCTGGAGAACTTCTAAGCAAACCGTCTGTTTCTCTGAAAAGATAAACCAAAAAACAAACCAAAACAAAAACAAAAATCAACTCACTGCCATTGACTATATTCCAATTCACAGAGACCCTACAGAATGGTGTGGGACAACTCCTGTGTGCTATTGAAATTGTAACACTTTATGAGAATTACAAGGAAAACCATTCTTTTGCTGTTGGTCATGGATAGGCAACCTAGAATCAATGAAAGTATGTTGCTACTTCCTTGAAATCCCTGTCTTTATATAGCATACATTTGTTGAGCCAGATTAGAAACCCATGAACAGAATCAAAATGAGAAATTATTTCAATTAAGTTTCCTAAGATAAAAATAGAGTTAGGAAAATTAGAATACTATGTAAGTCAGCTAAAAGGACATATGAATTCGGGGTATGAGCGCCAAGATAGAATGTCCTGGTTTATGAAAGAGTTAGAGAGAAATGCACACTATGTAAAATCCATCCTGTCTAGCTGGAGAGAGAGATGGTGAACAAGGGTGGAACTCGTGCCCACGTAGAGAGAAACAAAGCTTTGAGGAGTGAAAAGTCCCTTGGTATATTAGGCACTCAATAAACAACTGTATATAGATTGAGTCCCTTGAATATTGGTTGATTAGTTTGATTTACTTTATCTTAGTGACTGCCATATCTATTGCAAACTTCAAACTTTGCATTATAAAACAGCTGTTTAAAAAATTGTGATTCCTACTCCCTTGTCTTACCAGCTATTTCTACTGATTATTCCAGATGTGTAGTGTTTTTCTGGATCCTGTGTGTGTTCTTATGGCCTGTGGAGAGCTGAGCATGAGGGATGTGGAGCTCAGTGTCTATCCAAAACGTTTGCTCTGTAGTAGACACACAATCAATCTCAGAGATTTTTTTTTCAAAAAAAAATAATATTATGTTGTGTTGTCGGTGGAAGCTTGCATGCCCAATTAGATTCCCCTTCAACACCCTGTCCACAGATTGTCCAGTGACTTTACATTCTTCACAAAGCTGACATCATCTTTGGTGCTGCTGTTTAAAAACAACTCTTTCTGTAGTTGAAGTGAAAGTGTTCATAGCAACTTTCCTTCCCATTTCTCCATTTCTGCACAGCTTGCTCCATGACATTGGTTACAATCCCATGATGCTCCAGAGCGCTTCCCAGAAAGCATAGGTTCAGAACATCCTATGATATCAGTCTTTTACAGTGGAAACTCACATTCTTCATTTAAAGAGTTTGTCATCCCACAATACTAGACAAGAAAGGCAAAGTCAAAAATGAAGTGAATGTACAGGCTTTGAGTATCAAAAATATGCAGACAAATGATAGAGTGAAGATAATATCAAAATATATACAGAAATGTGTTATTTTGTGATAAGACCATAGCTTGTTGGAGATTCCATAATTGCCTTCTTTCATGTAGGTTAAATATTAAAAGTTAAAATGAAAAAATTCACATCAGATATTCTAAATTAATAAGCATTTTGGATTTAAGTGACTCCTCTGACTATATAAAACTGTCGTCTCTATCTGTACATGTACAGCAATAATTATTTCTTCTATTGCTTTTTAGAGGGTATCAGAATCAAGGACAAGTATGAAAAAAAGCTATAAAAACT
Source organism: Nesogale talazaci (assembly GCA_004026705.1). Lineage (NCBI taxonomy): Eukaryota > Metazoa > Chordata > Mammalia > Afrosoricida > Tenrecidae > Nesogale > Nesogale talazaci. Next base: position 161,040 of record PVJH01000768.1, on the reverse strand, counting down.
GCATGACAATGTCCTTTTAAATTATGTAAACCTCATTTTATGTAATAGTGTCACTGAACAAATAATCAGTTGGTTGAGGAAGATTAGTGGCTATAATTATTTATTCATTTTAATGTTTGTTATTAAGCCTTCCTTTTGCTATTTGTGGTCATTATATGATGAAAGATCAATACCAAGAAAATGAGAAAGTGCAACGATGATGGTTAATTATCAGAAAGGAGAAAGGTAGGCAGATGCCTGGCTTCCCACCAATAATTCCAGTCACCATCTTCCCAAAAAATTGCTCTACTTAATATTTCCCTTGGCTTGAAACATTACAAAAAGATAGACTGTTAACTTTCCCTCTTTCCTACTGGTCTGGCATCTTTCTTATCATAGTAATGGGGTTTCTGGGTGGGGATCTGTCTGTGTTGTGTCCTACTGTACCTCTGTAGTCAAGAGCAATACCTCGCATGTAATAGGCTCTCGATAAATATTTGCTGAATGAATAATAAATGAATTGAAACACACTGAGAAATATCATATCCCATAGACACAACTCAAAATTCACATTAGCATTTCACATACCATGAGGAAATGTGCTATGAAGGAATCCGCTTAGTTTTTCCCAAACCAGGCATTGCTAAGGGAAGTTTTCAACTGTTCATTAGGTAGATTTAATGAAGCCATGTTGGGAAATTCTATTTGAGAGAGTTTACACTAATGTGATAAAATACTACAATTTAATTTCCCAAAGATGTTTTCTACATAGTCTTAAAAAATATATATAGTTTCCGTAAGAGAAATCACAGTCCAAACTGGCATATTAGGGCCTACCTGGATTTCTAATATGTGCTTTTGAATAAAACACAGGTCTTAGTCAAAGCCTTTAGCTACTGTTTGCACCATTTCCAAGTTCTAAATGGTCCTCTCCCATGACCCCTAGGACCATAGCTAAGATGGAGCCTTGCTTCTAGAAAAAAATATTTAGGATATCTAATGTATTTTAAAATCATAAGAAAGAACTTTGATGTTTGAAAATATACGTATATACAAATCCACACAGAGTACATGAAGCTATTCTTATTTAATTGGACTTTGTGAGACAGTGTCTCTCTTACTCCTTCTGTATCTGTGTCCTCACTTCTGGTTCTTGGATCTTAAGTCAATATGCCACTATATAGCCTGATGCCTCTGGGAGCTAATTATTTAATTATAGCGGGATAAATAATTAAAGTGGGCTGTCACATTGGCTGATGGCTGTGGACTCATTCACCTCTACAAATACAAGGCTGATTTATTGACCTTGAATTCACCTGCATCTGTGTCCACTGGCCTGTGGTCTTCCTGATTGCTGGTTCATCAGCCAAAGGCAGCACAAGGAGTTAAGAAAGGCCTCCAGTTTAACATCTAACTAATCAACTTGAGCCTGACTGGGCTTAACTACTTCTGCAACTCTTTGAACCACTTTCTTGATATTAAATTCATCACACACACACACACACACATACACACACACACACACTGATGGGAGTCAATTAATTTAACAAGCAATTCACTGCTTTAATTCATGACCATTTGAACCATTAAATTATATAACAAAAGGTAGTTTAATATTTCATACAGCCAATACTTAAATAAGTGTAATGTAGGCAAAAAAAAAAGAATTTTAAGCCTTTTAAAAATATTCATGAAAAAATTAAATACCAAAAAATAAAATTGATATTTAGCATATTTCCATATTGCTTCTTGATTAGCATCCTCACTTGGATTATTCTTTGTTTTAACCTAAGCGTTTTCAATTATCTGAGCATTATGGATGGTGTGATTCATTCTTCACCATCTTTTCACTGTAGGAGTAGAATCCTTTTCCTTGAGAGGCCAAAGGGACAGTAGTCATTATGTTTTATAGATTAGAAATAGGGGGCTTCTCTGAACATTAGAGGGAGCACAAAGATAATCTGATTTTTCCCAAGATTTTTGTTTCACTTAAAATAAATTATCACCTTCAAAATACTTTCCATTTACACTTAATACTTTTGTCAAATCTGTGATTCCATTCTTAGAAACAATTTTGAAACACTTCTGTTTGGATGGCTGACAGAACCAGTCTCATTTTTTTTCACCTCCTCTAAATCATCTAATCTAGGTCCTTTGATGTTCCTCTTCATGTGGAATGCAAAAAGAAGTCACACGGAGTGAGGTCAGGTGAGTAAGATGTGAGGGGCAAGAGAAGCATGCTGGTTTTTTGTTTGTTTGTTTGCTTGTTTTTTTGTTTTTTGACAAAACCTGGCACAATGAGATGGCTAGGAGAGCAGGGGCATTGCAGTGCTGGTAAAACCAGCCCAGTCTCCCACAAATCAGGCCTTTTTGTCACAGACTGTTACTCAGTCCTTTCATAACCTCTAAATAGAAACCTTAATTAAGAATCTGATCCAGTGAATGAACTCCAAATCACTCACATCAACAAAAGTGCACCATCTTAATCTTTAATTTCACTTGATGAGTTTTTGTGGGTGGGTGTGCGGGGCAAGGTGAATGGCATCTTACATTGGTTTGATTGTTGCTTGATTTCAGGGTCGCTGGAAGAGCACCATATCTTGTTTTTAGTAATGATCTTAGGGGTGCGGAAAGTCTGGGTTGCATTACAGCTGTTTTTCAAAGTAAGGCATATTCCCACTCAATGCTCTTTTTCCTGGACAGTCAGAACCTGCAGCTACCTTTCTCATTCTCAAATCTTCATGAACATTCACTGAACTGAGCTCCAAGAGAGCCCAGATAACTTTCCCACAGCTTCAATAGTCTGTCATCCATGATTGAGTGCATGAATTTTTTGTCATTTTCTTCTGCTTTAGAAGTTGATGGATGTCCAGAAGGAGGTTTGTCATCAATCAACATCTCCCCCTTTTTGAAATGAGACACCACTCATACATCTGAGTTTTTCCCAGTGTTGCCCTTGAAAGCTGGGTTCAACATCACAACAGGTTCTGCAGCATTTTTTTTTTCTGAGCAGGAAACAAAATTTCACACCTGCACATTATTCTTTTAAATCAGCTATCACAAAAAAAAAGGAAGGAAAAAGAAAGGAAGAAAGAATGAGAGAGAATTTTGAGCAAAAGTGCTTTTACAAAAAATTCTGTGATCAGAGAGGACCTACACAGTTGACACCCCTGGGTGCACTAATTCAGAGTGAGACGCTATGAAAGTTCTACCCAACAGAGGTTTTTTCAATTTGGGATTGGGGGCAGTCCCTCATACATATATCACTGGCTTTGCTTCTCTAGAATACTCAGCCTAACACATATCCTAATGCTGGGTATTTCTTGATACCTGGTTTATGACTAATTTTTATGTTCTTCTGCGTGATTTGCTTCATTTTCTACTACCCTTTTACCAAAAAAAGACTTTTATTGCTGTTGACAAAACAAACAAAAAAAAATCACACACATACATATGGGTGCTATTTGCCTGAAAACTGCAGTCTGGCTTGGAAATTATATAGACAGTTCAATTTGATAAGAGTCTTATAAGTCAAAATCAACTCTGTGTCATACAACCACAAGAATTACAGATTCAAATTCAAAAAGGTCTATTCAATTACACACCCAAACAAGTAAAGCTATCATATTTACAATGATTACTTTGATTAGTCATTTAAACACTTAGGTCTACAGCTTCCTTCTCTGTGACATGGTAAAAATGAAATCCACCTCATAGGATTTTTGTGAGCATTATATCAAGTCTATGTAAAAATCTTAATATTTTCATGCTAATATTTCATAATTATCTGTTTGTATTAGTTTTTATATACATGCAAAACATTTCTCAGGGTTGTAAAAAAGTTTTCAAGGTAATGCCATACCTGGCATGTGAATGTCATGCCTAATAATATTTCAGCACTATGTTTCAAGTATTAATTTCATTTTAGTTATAATGAAAGATTCAAGTCCCTTGATTACGGGTTCTGGATATCTATTTCCTTTTGCATTTAATTCAGTCTTTTAAGAATTCTATTTCATACTTCAAGTGATACCACCTAGATATCACCTCCTTAACTCTGTATAATAAATAATGCCACCTATCAGTGGAGGTGAACATTTCCCCATCAACACCTCAGAAGGAAACCCTGCGGATGTATTTTTTAAAAAGTCTATCACTGAAGGCCTGTGGAACTCAATTCTACCCAGACACTAGATACAGTTGCCACAGGAATGAACAGACTCGGGGCCTCCTGCCTTACATTTTACCTAGGTTCTTTGGTAGAATTCTGCCATCCACCAGTTTCAGGCAAGATTGAGATGTTAGACCTGGGGCCCTATCTCCTGGAAGGCATGTGTATGGTTCCAATTGTTAATAGGCTTCAGCAGAGGTTCTAGACTAAGACAAATAAAGAAGAAAATCTTTGTCATCCACTTTTCAAAACCTAGCCCCTGGAACTCTCATGCATCACAATAATCACAAATGTGCTTGAAGATGGAGCAAGATCGGGTAGAATTTTTTTCTTCTGGGTTCTCTTGGTATTGCTGTGAATCTAAGAATGATGACATTACAGGAGTAAAAGCCCTGTGTGTTTTATATGTATTTTTCTTAGCCAAAAAAAAGGGGCGGGGACTAAATTGTGCTTGCTTGATCCTTTTTATCAAGCTTATAGCTAGAGTTTTGGCTTTGCTTTGTTAAAACCTCTATCTTTCAGGAGTTGTGCCCAATGTTTAAGCCACATAGAGTGAACTCATCAAAGAGCACCCTCTTTTGGAGGCCTAAGATAGACATTAATTTTTACAATGCATCGAGTTGTTTGGCAAACAAATTGACATGAAGAATGCTAAATATGTTAAATATGAAGAATCTCTCAACTGCTTCTATTTACTAATTGTCTCTCCTGTATTACATGGTCAGAACCCAGGTTCCTTTTCCCTCCTCAGTATCAGACTCTTCCCTTTTCAGTACCATACTTTGCCAAGTATCCATACCATCATTCTTGCTTTAGTCTTATTGCCTTCCAAGGGGTTCATGTCTAAATTATTCGGTATCATCCTGTTGAAAATGTCAGTTTCACATCTAATTCGATGCTCATTTTCTCCATCGCTCTCTCAGATGAATCATCTTGAGACCTAATGAATCAGAGTATGAAGGACGTCTTCTTGTAGGACACTTTGTTCCTTCTACTTCTCTTTCAGCATATGTGAGGGAGAGCAAGAGGTAAAGTGAAACAAGAAATCATACAGGTTTGTTGGTAGGTGAGCTTCATTTTGACTGGTCGCTGCTGAAGCTCTGTAGCAAGCATGCAAAGGTTCATTTGATTATGTAACTTAAATCGAAATTCATTTTGGTCCCTCCTCACTATATATTTCTCTGCTGTAAGTGGTCCAGTGTGAAATGATGGCATCCAACTGCCTTGACTCCAATCCTTGGAAGTCTGCCTCTTGCTAAAAAGTCCAATTGATCAGGGCCAGTACTTTTGATTTAGGTGCTAGAAAGATGATTCACATATGTATCTTATCCCTTTGTCCCAAGAGAAATGTTATTCCATGTCAAGCCAAATTGAAGAGTTCCACCCTGATTTGGGAGCCTTTTCCTCTCCTTTCTGCCGCCCTCAGCGCTATGGTTCTCCTTTCAAATCAGAACTGATGAGCTGATCTACAGATCCAATTGTCTAAAGAAGTAAAAAACTAAACATCAGACCCTTCTTCCTGCAATAACCTACCATACTGTGTCTCTTAAAATGCTTCAGCATCATATTAATTTTCATTGGGTAGACAGACACCTTCTTCTCAGCCTCAACTCAAGGTGGAGACAATAGACTTGCTGCATTCTTTGAGCAAATATGCCAAATAAGTAGATAGAAAGAGAGGAAAAGGGTGTTAGTACACCTTGAAATCTTACTTTTTAACAAGAACTGGAAAATGTTTAACCTCCTATTGAGGCCACTTGAAAATCCCAGGACAATGGGAAAAAATGCCACCCTTAATATCCTGACCACTAACTAATTGAATAAGCAAATTTAACAAGCTCTCTGTAACAACATATTTACCTAAATATATATAACTCGACCAATCTGCCCTTGTTTCATTTTAACGAGGAGATTTCTTTGTTGAACCTTTATAACTACCCAGCTCTCCTTATAACTTTCAAATGTGAAGAGCTAATGAAACAAGCGCCATAGGTTATTTTTTTTAGCATTTATAGGGCACTTGTATTTGCAAAGTGCTAGAGAATAATTCATTTTTTAATCCACCCTAATAGACCTGGAAGGGGGACCTAGGTATCATCCTGTTCACATGAGGAAGCACAGCTTTGGAAAGGTTGCATGACAAGATATGGAGCTGATTGGATGCAGCTACCAATTAAAATGCAAGGGTCTTGACTTGAAGAAATGCTGTTCATCCTTTGGGCATTCAGGAAGGAGATTTCTTAATAAACCCATGAGTCACAGAGAAGTGGCACAGACTGACTCTGGTTTTATGAGGCTGTTTCCACTGCATCTCATTGATGGCTTAAATCATCTTAGTGCTGCTGAACTCTTTTCAGCAATAAAATAAAAAGTGTATTAAGTGCTAAATTCTGCCCATAACTGGTATTTCTCATTGACTGCAAGTTTATGGAAGTTGTCAACTTCAGAGACAAACTTATATGAAGGCAATCCAGCCTCTGTAGGTAGATGAATTGATCTAGTCAGAGATGATGAAGATAAAATTAACAAATTTACCCAACTTTTGGAGCTAAGAGTACATTTGCCAGTTTTCATACGTTAGCACCATCTCCCTACAAAGATTCCGAGTGAAAGCATTCATCATTCTCACATTCTCACCTGCAGACTTGGTTACCTAGCTACCTCAGTTTTAGTTGCAAGCTTGAGATCACTATAGCAACCAATTAGTATTTATGTTGCTCAGACATAGATGCAGAGAAAGGGTAAGTAGAATGTGCTTACTCATTTTGATGCTATCTCAAAGAAGAAAGAATAAAATGCTGATTCCGGTTTCCAAATTTCCATCGACTCTTCCCAGTCTAAATCATATACATATTTGTTAATTTATTGGATAGCAAAGTAGTTTGGGAACAACAAACACAAATCTGAAAGCAATTGTCAACAATGTCCAAAGAGGGTCAGACGGAGGGGCAAAATCATTGCATTTTTTTGAATTCTGATCAATTACAGGATTATTTTATCCCTAATATCCTGGAATTAACAATAGTTGTCTGTGATTAATACTTTCTAAAACTGGTGCTATCGTTATTTACTGGCATGCTAATTTCTGTCCAAAGATTAACAACTTAAAACTGCTATCCATCCTTTGGGAGGAAGAGAGGGTGTTTTCTAGCCCTGTTAAGATTTATAGTTTTGGACACTGATAGGGACAGTTCTATCCTGTCCTATATGATCATCCTAAGTCAGAATTCACTCAGTAGCAGTGAGTTTGGCTTGAAGTTTGGAGAAACTATATACCCTTCCTTTGTTCTTTAATGACACAGGAACAGCACTGATGTTTATCTGTGTTCAGTGGTCTGTTCTCATCTTTGCTTTAAATATGACTGACCTGAGAAACAGAAAGAACATCTGATCATACTAATAGCATGAGTCAGATTTAGGTTTATCCTTCTACCAGAAAGATATTTATGTACTTGCCTTTGCAAAGACATTTAACTATGTGGCTCAGAACGAACTATGGATGACCATGAGAAGACTCAGAACTCCAGAGCACTTAATTGTGCTCACGCAGAACTATATGTAGATCAAGAGACAGTGGTATGTCCAGAACAAGGGGATTTTCCATGGGTCAAAATCAGAAAAGGTGTGTGTCTGGTTTGTGTCTTCTCATCAGACTTATTCAATTTTTCTGGTGATTGAATAATCAGAGAAGCTGGAATATATGAAGAACTGGAGAGAGGTTTATTAAGAACCTGCAATATCCAGATGACACAACCTTGCTCGCTGAAAGTGAGGGAGAATGGAAACACTTGCTGATGAAAATAAAGGATTAAACTTTCCATGTGGATTACAACATAATGTAATTGGGAAAAAAAAGACTGACATTGTCAAAGATTTCATCTTGCTATCATCCACAGTCAAATCTCATGGAAGCAACAATCAAAGATCTAAGTATGCATCACATAAGGTAAATTTGCTCCCCAAGATCTCTTTCAGTATTGAAGAGCAAGGAGGTTACTTTGAAGACTAAGATGCACTTGACCCAAGTATGATGTTTTCACTCATCTCATATGAATGTGAACACTGGACATTGAATAAAGAAAGCCACAGAAGAATCCAGGCTTTTCAATTGCGGAGTTTGTGAAGAGTTTTGAAATGACCATGGACTGACATGAGAAGGAACAAATCTGTATTGAAAGAAGGGTGATCAGAATGCTCCTCAGATGGTGCGATTGCATCTCATATACTTTGGACCTGTTGTCAAGAGAGACCAGGTCATGGAGAAGGACATCATGCTAGATGGAGAGATGGATTGGCACAGAAGCTGCAACAATGGGTTCAATTATAAGAGCAATCATCAGACTAAGGTTGGTTCTGGTTATGTTGTATTCTGTTATATAGAAAGTCCCTTTGTAATGACATCTAACAACAACAACAAGAACAACAACAACTACACATCCTCATTGGTCATGGAGTCTCAGGCAAGCCACCAGCCTCTGTAGCTCAGCATCTTTAAAACATGTCCAAGACTTCATCCTTAGCATAAGAGTGAGGGTCTTGTGAGCAGTAGAAGGTCACTGCTCATTCAAATTTAGATCTCTTGTGTCAATTATTTTCTTTTTTTGTGTGTGTCAATTATTTTCTAAGACTGTGTAATTAAATAAGACAGCATGCTCTGGATGTGCTTTCTGCATTGGACATATTGTTCCTTTTTAAACTGCCAATTTCTGGGTGATGTTTCATATTATCCAAGAGAGTGGGAAGCAATGTTGATTCTTGGTTTAGTGTCCCCACATGATAATGGATGCCAAACACCATAGCAACAGTGCTTTCGACTAGGTGAACATGGAGATGTGATTGCCACCACTGATCTCTGGCAGACTTGCAAAAGGACTTCAAAAAGTTCACAGACAATTTTAATAAAAAGATCATGAAGTTTTTCCCACAAAATTTTTGAAAGACCCTTACACTTTCTTTTGTGCATCTTCTTAACATGAACAACAGAACAATGCCTTAAGCAGCAAACTTCTCCCTAGATTCATCCTGAAACAGCTCAGTACCTTTTTGAGTTAATGAAATAGACTAAGAAGCTATTACTCTGAAAAGCTAAGTGTCTACACAGTTTGGATAAATTAGGTAAAGAATTAAAATTTCCCTTCCATTCAATTTGTTCTAGATGGTTTTAATGGTAAATAAACAGGTAAAACTCCATTTGTGTGCCAGATAGGAGATGGCGCAATCTTTTTGGTCTGGTCTATTTGACTTCAGTCTCTTTTGACAAATCAGGTTAAGGGAGTGACACAAATGACATGAAAAATCTTTAAATGTGGCTCTGTTCATGTCTCGGTTGCTCTAAATAGATATTTCCAATAAAACACTGCCTCAAATTCCACACAGAGTAAAAAGCTAATATACTGAAATATATCATGTCTTGGACCATCAGTATATATGGCTGTGTCCCATAAGCTACCTGCTCAAATTGACTGGAAAGTTTTGAGGTCAGCTTCAAGATGTATATTTCTTCTATCCATGCCCAACTATTGCTAATTTCACTATATGTAATAGGATAATTACTGGTCTTGCTTTTTGTTTAATTTGTTTATTGAATAGATTCATTGATCTATAATTAACATATAATACAATTCATTCATAGTTCATTCATATTCATAATCATCGTAAAATTGTCATGGAAATCAACTTTGAAATATTTTCCTCTTTCTTGTACCCTTTACTGTTGACTCTCCATTTGCTCTCACATCTCCCTTTGTGAGCTATGTAATTATTCTCTTCATAGATTTATCCATACTAAATTTGAAAGTGGCTCAAAACACAGATGTAATGACAGGATATTATATCCCAGTCTAACTAAAAATCAAACCTGCTGCCAAGGAGCTGATGCACTTTCATAGTGACCTCTGTGTTTCTTGGACTGCAATTGTCCTTCTGGCAGGGAAATAAAGCTACACATTTCTCTTGAAGGCAGTGTTCTCCCACTCAGTGTACCCACCATCAGAGTTGTTGTTGTCATTCTATGAAACAGACATATCCCCCTCACTTCTTGATCTTGGATCCCAAGATCAAGTTATAGTAATTATTTTTGCAAGAGTATCTGATTTGCAATGAATGAAAAACGCTGCTATATAACATCAAATGAATGCTTTTCTCCCTCTCTCCATAAGTGATAAAGTGACCCAAATTAGAGAGAAGTCATATCTCTTCAGGTCATTTTTCAAATATTGAAATATGGTGAAAATATAGGTCTAAGGAAACTAGAAAGTATGCTACTCTTTTTGCTTGAGGGACCAGATTAGAAGTCTGACTTTATCTTGCTCATCTTTCACCTTATCATAGTGAATTTATACAATGTACTTTCCTTTGGAGATTGACTGATTTCAATAAGCACCCTGGTTTTCAAGTCCATTTATGTCATGAATTGTTTCGTGTCTTCAGCACTGTATTTTAGAGATCCATATATAGGTGATTCTGTTATTTATAAGATTCTCTATTTTCAACTCATAGATATGTGGGCCATTTCCAGATTACTGCTTTTTGAACTATGCTGTAGTGAACATGGAAGATGTGATAGGTAGGTTCTTTATTGTGCCAACATGACCAATAGAAAATGTGGGATTACTAAGGTTGCAGTGTGATCAGAGGACAAAGAGATAAATGGCTTGGCAAAACCTCCTCACCTCCTCTTGCTTTCCTGAGATGAGAACGCCTTGGGGTCAATAGTTCTCTGCCTCAATTTGTGAGCTACATGACCTGTGGGTCTGTCAAACCATGGATCCTTTCCCAGAGCTTGAGGTTCCTTCAAGACCTGCTTCACAACACTCTTGGTTTACACATCACTTGAGTTGAAGACTGTTGGACCCTCTCAGCTGACTGTCAGTGACCCATTCTTCTGTTTGCTGCTTGTGGCCTGCATTGCCCCACAGAAAACTCTGTTGTCAACTTCCTTGACCTTGGGCCCAGCAGCCCTCATGGGTTGTAGGATTTCCACTATTTTACTGTTCCACAAAAATGAGTTGAACTGAGCCCTCTGTACTGCTGTTAGGTGAACTAATTAGCCATTATTTTCTTTTATGCTGTATATATCTATCCATCTCTCCCAGTTGCTCAAAATAGATATTTCCAATAAAACACTGTATGTGTGTGTGTGTGTGTATATATATATATATATATTTAGAAGTCTCCTGGTTCTCTTTCTCTAGAGGACCCTGTTTAACAAAGAAGACCACATCATATTGCCTCTTACTCCTTTAGATTATATGCCCAGCAGAGGTGTTGCTGGGTTTTATGGTATTTCTATTCCTAGTTATTTTAGAATTCCACCATGCTTTGCATGTTTAAAATCGCACTAGCTGCATTAGAGAGATCCAATCTCTTCACACTCTCTCAGCATTTATTGTTGTCATTTTTATTTTCATTTTTTAATCTGGGTTGTTTGTGAGTGGATGTGATCTCTCATCTTTGTTTGATTTGTATCTCCTGGATTGATATTGATCATGAACTTTGCCCTAGGTGTTTGCTAGTAATTCAGATATTTTTCTCTGGTGAATTATCTCTTTATGCTCATTGCCCACCTTTTAATTGGGTAATTTGAGTGATATTATGTTCCTTTTTGAAAAGTTGTAGAATTTAATGGATTTTAGTGATTAGCTCCTTGTCTTTTGTGTCATAGCTTAAGATGTTTTCCCCAATCTGTGGGTACTCATTTTACTCTTTTGATGAAGTACTTTGAGGTGCCTAAGTATCTTGTCTTTGATAAGCCTACTCATTTATTTTGTCTTTGCATCTTGTGTTTCCTTTATCATATTGGTAGTATGCATTTTTCCCTGCAATAGGACCCCTAGGTTTCTCCTAGGTTTCTCACTGATGAACTCTATAGCACTGAAGTTTACATTTAGGTCTCTAATTCACTTCAGTTCACATTTTTGTATGGGCCAACACATAGTTCCTGTTTCATTCTTCTGCAGCTTTTAATCCATTTTTTTCCAGAACCACATTTGAAGAGAGTATCTGTTTTTCATTGAATGGTTTTTGGTCCTTTGTCAAAATCAATTGCTTGTGGGTAACTGTTTTTTACTTCTTCTCTTCCCTTGACCTATATTTCTATCATCATTCCAGTTCTAGGTTGCTTTTGCTTCTGTGGCTGGGTAATAGGTTTACAAGTTGAGTAGGACAAGGCTCCGAATTTGTTTTACCTTTGGCTATCTTCTTTGATTATCCTGGTCCTAGTCATTATCTGTATGAAGTTGGTAATTAGCTTTTTTTCTTTTCATTTCCTTGAGGAATGAAATTGGGATTTGGGTTTCCATTGCATAGTATTTATAGATCACTGTAGTTAATATCCAAATGCTTACAATATTGTCTTTTATCCATGAACATAGGATATTATTCCATTTGGGTAGGTATCTTTGAGTCTCTTCTAATAGTGATGTGTAGTTTTGTTTGTACAGATTATTTGCTTCTTTGCCATGGTTTAATCCTAGGTATTGAATCTTTTGTGTGACTATTGTGAATGCTTCCCACCCCCAGCCCCTATGTCATTTTTGAAGCTCTCTTCCTTGGCCTACATGCATCCAAGAGATCTCTGCCTGCAATCTTGTATTCAGCTACATGAACACATGCCTCACCTTTTTCCAGCGATCTTTTTGTGAAGCTCTGGGGATTCACTTTATATAAAATTAAATGGGAAAATAGTGAAATTTTCACTTCTATAAAAGTTAACTAACCTTGATTACATTCTATTGTCTAATGATTCTGGGTAAGACGTCTAAAGAGTAGGGATAGGGTGCATTCTGGCCTAGTTCTCAGTGAAAATGTTTTCAGTTTTTCACCATTAGCAGTGGGATTTTTGTATCTGATCTTTATTATATTGAGGAATTTTATTTTATTCCTGTTTTCTTAAATATTTTTATCAGAAATAGGTTTTGGTTATTTTCAAATGTATCTTCTGTATCTAATAATATATCATGAAGTTCTTAATTCTTGTCTTGTTTATGTGGTGGATTGCACCAATTGTTTTTCTTATGCTGAACCATCCTTGCATCCCTTACATGAATCCTACTTGGTCGTGGTGAATGATTTTTGAAATGTTGTTAGGCTTTATTAGCCAGAATTCTTTTGAAAAGTTCATGAGAGATATTAGTGTGAAGTTTTCTATCTTTGTGGGGTTTTCTTTTTTTTATAGCAGGGTTATGATCACTATGTAGAAAGACTTTGGGAATCTGTTTTCTTTTCTATTTCTGCAACAATCTGTGCATTCTTGAGGACAGCCTTTCGCAAAATATTTAGTGGAATTCCTCTGTGAAGCCATTTGGTCCAGGACTTTTCTTGATTGAATGTGTCTTGATGATCTCTAGTTCTTCTTTTGTTATTGGTCTGTTCAAGTTTTTTTTTTATTTCTGTTTGTATTCATTTGAATAGATGGTGCATTTCTAAGTATTTGTCTGTTTCTACTCAGTTCCAAATTAGTTAGAATACACACTTTCATAACAGTGTGTTACCATTATTATCTATTTCATTTGAATTGGTTATGATATCACCTTTTTCATCTCTAAATCTGGATAAATGCGTCTTTTTCTCTATGTTGTTTGTCATTATTTTGTCAATTTTGTTAAAACCCTCAAAGAACCAGCTTCTTATCTTATTGATTTTCCCATTGCTTTTCTGTTTTCCAGCTCAGTTTGTTCTGCTCTAATATTTAAGATTTTGCCCTACTTTTTTTGGATAGTTTATACTGTTCCCTAGATCTTTTTATTGGAGGTGCGGGTTCTAGTTTTCTATGTGTTCATTCTAGTTTTTCCTCTTTGTTTCATGTATGCATTGATTTCTATAAATTGGACTTTAATAACTGTTTGGCTATATTTCAAAAGTGTAGGTATATTGTGGTATCACCATCATATGCTATAAGGAATATCCTTATTTTATCCCTCATTTAGTCTGCTATCCGGTCATTTTTTAGTATCTATTTTTAGTCAGTCTATTGCTGACTCTCCCTGTGTTTGTCTTTATGTTCCTGTTCCTTTGGTGATTTCCAAATTTATAGCCTTTTGATCTGAGAAGATGTATTATATCTCAATGTATTTGGATTTGTTAAATCGTATTGTGACCTAGATGTGTTCTTCTATCAGAATGTATACAATGTCTGCTGGAGAAGGAAATGTACTGTTATTATAACACATAATGTTCACTGTAAATAGCTTGAAGTTTGAGCTGGTTAACTGTACTATTTAGTTCTTCTGTGCTTTGTTTGTTTGTTTTCATGAAGTTTCATTCCTGACGATTCTTTTTTGAGTCTACACTGTGTGTTAAAGTAGCCTACTATTATTATGGATCTATTGATTTCTCTATTCAACTTTTTTAGGATTTGGTTGATGTATTTTGAAGGTTTCTTCAAAATGTATGTATTTATTGTGGTCATAAGTTCTTGGTACATTTTCCTTTAATCATCATGTAGACTTTTTTTGGTCTCTCTTTATGTTTTTTTCCAAGTATTTTTATTAGAGATTAATATTATAACTCTTGTCTTTTATGATTTGACATTAGTTTGGTAGAATTTTGGCATCCTCTGATTTTTAGCTTATTTTTTGTCTTTTAGTTTAAGTTGGGTCTCTTGTAGGCAGCATATAGATGAGTCTTATTTTCTAATCCAATCTCACTGTTTTTTGATTGGTGTATTTATTCCATTGACATTCACATTTACTATTGAAATCTGCTAGTTTGTTATTATCATTTTACTTTGTGTTTTGTTTTTTGCATGTGTGTTTGTTTGTTATTATCATAGTTCTATTTCACTGTGGTTTTTTTTAGTACTTTTTACATTTTATTGGTTTCTGGTGGTGTTTTCCTGTATGATGCTCTATTCTTTGCCTACTATAATTATTGATTCTCTAACCTTAGATCCAGTTCATATTTTTTGTACCACAGGTTTCTCTTTTTTAACATTAGTTTTTCTATGTTTGGAAATAGCTTGATTTATTCCTCATATTTAAGGGATAATTCAGTTGGGCATAAGATGTTTGGTTGTCAGCGATCTTTTTCCTTTAAATTTTGATACATCTCACTCCATTGTCCTCTTGCCTGCATGTTTTTTGCAAAAAAAGTCTGTCTTGGTTTACTGGTGCTCCTGTGTAGGTAACTTCTCTTTTTTATCCCAGCTGCCTTTAAGATTATGTCCTTTTCCTTGCATTTGGATAATTTGACTATAGTGTGTCTTCCTATTTATCTTTTGGGTTCTATCCTATTTGGACTTCTCTCAGCTTCTTGAATAGTTATTTTCTCCTCCTCTGTATTGGTTACATTTTCTTCTATGAATTCTTCTAATAATGTCTCTGATTGTTTCTTTTTGTGCTGAGAGCCTGATGAAACCAAACGCTCCCTCACCCCACCCCCAATAAAACTATTCCACATCATCTCAGGATTTCTTTGGAGTCAACATTTTTTTTTTGACTGATTGGATCTTTTGTAAACTGTGGTCAGAATGATTAACCTTGCGTTCACTGATTTGGTTTTCCATTTTTTCATTTTATTTCTCAGAGGTTTTGCTATGTTGCCTAATATTATCTCATTGTTATATTCTGTGATTCTTTCTGATGTGAGGTTTTTAGATTTGTTTTTGTTTGTTTTTCTTTCAATTTCTCATATTGATTTCATAAAAGTGATAGTTACATAATCTTGTGTCAACTTGAGGGTATTAAGAGTGAGAGAGTATAATCTGTCAATCAGGTCCCAAACTAATGATACCTCTCTTTGGGCCTGACTTTCTCATGACGGTTCTGGGAACCTTTTCTCTCTTTCTGTCTTTGTTTTCCTGTTGGCAAGCCATGCTGGAGGCAAGCCAGAGACCAGTGAAGTATATTTCACTAGGAGAAGGAGAGTGAAATCAAGAGAAGATCGCAGGAGGACCAGGAGGAGAGGGTACGCAGATGATCAATGCAGGGAACGAGGGGCATGTGCTGCCATCCTGTCCATGCTGGCTTAGAGCGATGCCTGTGGGCTTTTGAGACCGTAATGATTTATAGGAGTAGAAAGCTCCTTCTCTATCCGGTCAACCACGAAAATCTCTGTCCAACATGGATTTGACTTCAGTGAGGTACATGGTTCTGTTGGTATGGCAACAGGAACATGGGCTGATCTGTGCCGTTTGAACCAGGATTTCCTGTATCTGTTTGGGAAGTGTGTTTGTCTGCAGCAGGAAGGGGAGACTTGGAGAGAGGATGGAAATGTTAAAGAGGGGATATAAACTACATTGAAGGGAAAAGAGAAAGCAACACTTGAGAAGTAAAAGATGTATAAACACATGGTTTGGATGGGGATTTCTCCTTCAGCCTAAAACAGTATAGAGATTCATTTGACATGCGGAGTTTAGAGCTATGTGGCGGGAAGAAAGAGGCAGTGAAGGAAACCTTAAGGAGTGTGTTAGGCCTGGCTGAAAAGAGAAACAAATCCAATGACACTCATAAATGTTTAAGAAAGAACTTTACATAGCAGGAAAATATCAACTCCACTACAATTCAAGTCCATATGTCCAATACCAACCAAAAAGCCCCTCTTCAGACTCATGCAACCATAAAAAATGATGCAGAATGCAGTGACATCTCAGACTGGTGGGTGCAAAGCCATGTGGAACTAATGGCAGTACCTTTGGCAGATCGCAGGGTGGCTCATGAGCAGGAATGTGATATGATGGGGCAGGGTGGGGGGTTCCCAGGAACTTCCTTATGAGAAGGCCACGCCCAAAAGGAGTCACCATCAGTTTGTGATGTGTTTGACAGCTTTAATACCACCCCATACACTATTACATATCTTCAAGTTGACATGAAATTGTTTAAATACCCTAAGAAACTTAAAAAGGATTAACTAAATCACAGAAAACATTGGTTGGCCAGTCAGGAAGTCAGTCAAAGGTGGCCCACATGTCACACATTGCACAGAGAATCCTGGAGGCTGGTGAGGTGAGGGACTTGGTAGGCTGATTTGGGCAGAGTTGGGGAATGATTAGGAAATTTGATGTCTTTTAAATATGGTGTTCAAAAAAGAATATCAATTATACCATGGATGACTAGTGAAGGAACAAATCCATATTGAAGGAATGAGAGTAAAAATATTCCTTAAAAGTGAAAATATGTTTACCTTCAAGCCTTTAACACCCCAGAAGCTATATCTTTTGATAGCAGGACACTATGAACTTTCTTTGCTACCATTGCATATGCACACTTTTATCTCCAGCGATCAAGTTGGGAAGGTGAGCATCATTTAATGCCGATTTAATACAACAGAGTGTTCTTGCATTGAGGTAGTACTTGAATAGATGCCAAATGCCTTAATACTGAGTCTATACATATGTGCACAATCAGAAGCAACAAAGCCCTTATGGAAGAAGCATACCGGACTGTGTGATGATGAAGTGACATAGGTATCATTTATTAGGCATCAAGGAACTAATTTTTTCTAATTGTAAATGAGGAGGAATACAGGTTGGGGACTCAACTTCTTCTCTAGGTAACGGACTTCTTACAGAGGGGTCACAGGGAGGAGACAAACTAGTCAGTGAGCAGTACAGCAGTGATGAAACATACAACTTTCCTCTAGTTCTTCAATGCTTCCTCCTTCCCACTATCATGATCCTAATTCTACCTTACCAATCTGGAGAGACCGGAGAATGTACACTGGTACAGACAGGAGCTAGACACATAGGGAATCCAGGACAGATGATCCCTTCAGGACCAGTGGTGAGAGTCATGATATTTGGAGGATGGAGGGAAGGTAGGGTAGAAAGGGGGAACTGATTATAAGGATCTACATATAAACTCCTCCCTGGGGTATGGACAACAGAAGTGGGTGAAGGGAGACATTGGTCAGTGTAAGAAATACAAAGTAATGACAAAGTAATAATAATTTATAAATCATCAAGAGTTTATGAGGGAGGGGAAATGAGGAGCCAATGCCAAGGGCTTAGATAGAAAGCAAATGTTATGAGAATGATGAGGATATTGGATGTACAGATGTGTCTGACACACAATGGACTTAGGTATGGATTGCAATAAGAGCTGTGTTTTGTTGTATATATCTCATACATAGAAACTGTGTTAGTTTAGGTAAACTAGAGAAACAATTCATAAACAATTCATAGACATCATAAACAATTCATATAGCTATAAGGGTATGGTTCATATATATGAGGAATAGGACATTAAGATAGCATCCCAATCCAGTACAGTACAAATTCATAAGTGTGATATTATCCCATATGCTTGAGTCCAGTCTATGAAGTCTCCTTCCGACTCATGAAGTCACAGGCCAGTGGGTGCAGAGTCCAGGCATTGGCAGGGGTCTCCCCATGACTCCTCGCTTCCAGAGCTCAGGGTCTATCAACAGCATCCAGTGGTAGTAGAGACAACTCAGCACTGGCAGGGGTCTCCACGTGGCTTTGCCAGCTTCAGAAGTCGGGTTCCATCAGGGTAAGGCCTGTTTCTCCTGCAGCTCCTACAGTTCCTGGGACCCTACCATTTTGTCTGGTCCATAGTTCGATGTCTCTGAGACTAACTCCCAACCAGTGGGTAGATAGCTTCTCATCTGCATGAGGGAAGCATCGCGAGATTTCCCAGAAGTCTCAGGAGAAAATCATGTCCACACGGAGGCCTCATTGGCTACTCAATGGCTATCTCCAGATTGACAGGCTAGACTCCACCCCTACGTCTCAATCATGAAATTAACATAAGCACATGACCTCTACAGCAACAGAATGTCCATGTTCTTGGAGATGGATATATACTTGGTAACATGGAATTCCAGTGAATCAGAAGTCATCAGAGGTATAGGTGACCTGTGACTGCACCAATGCGCTCAACTGCTGCAAGGACTGAGCCTCACCCAGGATCTCACTGAGTTACCTTCTCTTGAGCATAGACTTTCTGAGTCATAACTGACTCCGTAGTTTCTAACAACACTAACGGGAAAAAATAAGGAGACAAAATAGATAGGGAATTGGTTTGGTTGTGTTTAAATAGTCCTGTTTCTGTGGCATGAACGTGGATGCGTCTGTGCTCTAAGGAGAAATGGTTTGCAGATGCCTGCCTGGTGGGGAGACACTCAGAAGGGGAGAGTTAAAAGGAAAGTGGAGGCAGAAGAAAACTAAGAGAAATTAGAAAAATGGTTTAACAAAAAAAAAAGCAAAAAAAGCTTTACTTGACTGTGAAGGAGTCTCTGCCAATCTACCCAAGAAGTTCCACTTGGTGCTCGCAGAGCTGGGTGAGGTGAGCAGCTTTCTTGGGTAGGTTGAGATGAACCTGCCCTTGCTGGAGAGCATGTGCTCTAGAGGAGCTTGAGTCACTGGTCAATGTTGGAGATAGGTTATAATCCTGGTCCCAAAGTGATGAAGAAGAATCAAGTTTAGAAAGGTGTGATCTGTGTCTACCTGGGAGGCATGGACAGTCACGGGGAGTAAGGGGGGAGTATCTGGATACCCCAAAGAGGCTAATTTATATCTAAAAAGAGGAGAAAACAAAAGCTGAGCAGCAACCCGCCCTCCTCTGACACACACCCATATACACACAAAACAAAAGAAAGCATAAAACAAAGCAACAACCCGTAGTTTAGATGTGGATTGTCATTTTGCCACCTCTTGGCCTGGGCAGGCACACCCAGTCCTCCACCAGGTGTGGCAGGCAGGCGTGCAAGAGATCGGGACGCTGAGGGAAAAGAGGTGGAGAAATACTGAAAGAAATGCACTCAATGGCAAAGAACACTGCTTGGACTGTGAGGAAGTGTGCACCAGGATGCCCGAGCAGCCTACCCTCCACTCAAGGCTTCTGGGGCCAGCAAGGTGAGTGACATGGCTGAGTGTGTTGGAATGGGCTTTGGGACAGATCTGTTCCTGCAAGGGTGGTGGGGGGAACAGAGCATTCTGAAGTGGCTCGAGGTGTGGTTCAATGGTGATGGGGGTTACGAGAAGCACAGCCTGGAGGGCTAGTGCTGATATCCCTGAGGAAAAATGAAACAGCAAAACGAGCTTGTTGCATTAACCTTTCACATCAAGCTTCTGGTTTCAAGAATTGAGAACCCCTTCCTGATAACAAGGAGTTCCTCATTTCCTTGCTTCCTGGCCACTGCATTCTTACTGCCAATTATAGCCTGAATAGCAGTTGTTGGCTTCAAAATGGGCACACTGTGGTCACCTGTCCCAATGTATAGCAAGATCACCAGGGTTCTTGGAATGGAGGTGAATAGTCAGTACACTTTTTGTTTCTTTCTCCAGTGAATTTCTCTCTGTGTTTTCCTTCTTTTGAACCACTCATCTTGCAATTTAGTAGTTCAGTGCATAACCACTCTCATAGTGGTGCATAGCAAAAAAAAATACCACTAATGAAAGTGATCAAATAAACAAAAGTCCTTTGGATGGAGCTAATAAAAGTCAACAACCAGCAAACTCATAGTCATTGTGTCAATTCTGACTCTTAGTGACCTTATAGGTCAGGGTAGAATTGTCCTGTGAGTTACTGAGACTAGGACTTTTTAAAAAAGAAATTTGAGGGATTCAAAGGCCTTGTCTTTTTCTTGCATAGCAGCTGTTGGCTTCAAAATGGGGACACTGTGGTCACCTGTCCCAATGCATAGCTAGGTCACCAGGGTTCTTGGAATGGAGGTGAATAGTCAGTACATTTTTTGTTTCTTTCTCCAGTGAATTTCTCTCTGTGTTTTCCTTCTTTATGTAGACAAGGCCAATGAGTCCATACTGACTGCGAGTCACCCTTAGGATAAGGTGGCACTGCCCTTTGTGAGTTTTTGAGACTGCAACTCTTTACGGGAGTAGAAAACCTCATTTTTGCCTGTGTAGTGGTTTGAGGTTTTGAACCACCCATCTTGCAACTTAGTAGTTCAGTGCATAACCACTCTCCTGTCAGGATGCTCAGACATGGACAAGAGAGAAGAGATTTTCCAAAGACAATCAGGTTCAAAGATGGGAAACGACAAGGTATTTACTTATTAACTACTTTGCATAAATTCTAACAGACTTCAAAATTGTTCTTCTTACAAAATTATAAAGAGTTGTAAACTAAAGATTTAAAAATAGCATGTGTCCTTATTTTTAAAACATTAAGTATTCATCTATATTAAATGAAGAATTTATTTTCCAAAACCCAGCTGGTTTGGTTCCGTGGCAATTCATATCCTCTAAATCTCCAGTGAGAATTATATGATGGGATTGTGTAATTAAATTCCTGAAAGAATGAGAGGAATTTCTGGTATATAAGAATTCTCTCAGATATATTATGGTATCAAATCTAAGCAAATGCATTTAAATTTTATTAAATATAATGAATTCGGCTGAGCCCTAGTGGCCTAGTTGTTGTGTGCGGGACTGTGGCCCACAGGGTTGACAGTTCAAATCCAGCAGCAGCTCTCAAGGAGCAAGGACGGGCCTCCTACTTCCACCAGGGCAGTGATGCCACCAAAAAAAAATATAACGAATGCATCTATTTAGTACCTACCATGCACAATGTCATGTGCAAAGATGAAAATACCAGATCCCCTTAGTTTAAGAACTTATTATGCATTTGGAAGAGAGGGATTAAATAGATGAACAGTTACACAGTAATTAGAGATTAAAGTACATATGCAATATAAATTGTAGCACAAATATGACTTCCAGGGTGGAAGAACCTTTGAGAATAGACATTATATTGATATAATTTCAATGGTAAACAAAATGAAAGCATTTAATTTATTCACTCCTTACCACTAGCTCTTCAAATTGCATCATGTACTCCTTGAGGGTGAGCTTTGTGGAAGGGAGAGGGTTAGAGTGTTCCTTCCAGAAGCTGCTCCAGGAGTTGCATTGCTGTACAAGCACCAACTGGAAATGTATCATTGTGTGTCTTTTACTAGTGTTCCCCTCTTTATCATTGTAAATAGTGTAATAATGGCAATCATCATAATAGCTACAGTTCACCCAAAGCTGGCATTAAACCTAGAGGTCTATATCCACCGTCTCATTTAATCTTTACATCAACATTTTTCAGTTTGTACTGCTAAATCCTATTAGAGGAAGAGGGAGTTTGAGCTTAACAGGAAAAGTTAATGGACTTAATGTGACTTACTGATAGTAGATTCAGGAGTTTCTAAGACTGTGTGTCTTAGTCTGAAATTCGGGTTCT
This sequence comes from Nesogale talazaci, assembly GCA_004026705.1. Classification (NCBI taxonomy): domain Eukaryota; kingdom Metazoa; phylum Chordata; class Mammalia; order Afrosoricida; family Tenrecidae; genus Nesogale; species Nesogale talazaci. The sequence goes on along the minus strand of PVJH01000768.1, from coordinate 138,747 downwards.
TAAAATCTTACCTCTATTGCTTCCAGAACTATGTTATAAGTTCCAGGATGCCAGAGAAAATATGTCTTGTGTTTTGGCTATCTTTAAATTGTCTGAAATTCAGTTTCACAACGGAATCATAAAATGAATTTGCTCAATCATTATTATCACCAAAAGTAACTGGATTACTTGTGCCCCTAAGAGACAACACTTCAGACATATCTGAGCTAGGCAAATGGAATCTTAATTGGAGACCTAAGAATAAATTGCATAAGACTCTGCCTCTGGAACCTGAGTCATAACTCTGATTTTACCTCTTTTAGAAGTGAGCCTCTTTGGAATACCCATAACTTGCTCTGGGATTTAAAGTTTCTTTTTTGAAATGGAGAATATCATGATAAAAGAAATATACATCAACTCAGTCTTGACTCATGGAAAATTCACATGTGTCATTGACTTTGAATGGTTGTGACATTTTGGAAATGGATCATCAGAACTCTCTTCTAACTGATGCTAGGTGAATTTGAATCTCAAACCTTTTAATTAGTAGATGAGTATTTAATAGTTTCTGCCATTCCAAAACTCTTTAAGACTGTAAAAAGAGTACCCACTGTTTAGTAGCTATTTTGAGAATTCAATAATGATATTGATAATCAAGCACCCTGAACTAGTTCTCAGAAATTAAGATCAACAATATAAAACATTATTATCATTTGATGGTTGCTAGAATTCTGCACAAGGGGCATTTGTGGTGTGGTGGTTTATGATTCAGCTGCTAATTAGAAGGTCAGCAGTGGCTGAACCCCAGTGGCATAGGGATTGTGTGTGGGACTGTGGTCCACTGGTTGGCGGTTCAAATCCAACAGCAGCTCTCCAGAAGCAAGGCTGGGTCTCCTACTCCCACCAGAGGGCAGTGATGTCTGACTTCCCCACCTCCCCCCAAAAAAACAGGTCAGCAGTTTGAATCCACCAGTAGCTCCATGGGAGAAAAAAATGAGGCTTGCTATTCACATCAAGAGTTCTACTCTTAGGAACTCATAGGGACAGTTCTCCTCTATGATACATGGTAGAACTATATACATTGACTTCAATTTAATGGCAGTTTTTTGTTTGCTTTTGTTTTGGGTTTAATCAATCATTGATTGGAATTCTCTGTTGAATGTTTGAGGAAATAAAACTTTGAACTTTGATCTGTGGAGGGGAAAGTGAGAAGACAGGAAGCAGGAATTAGTGATTACTTGAACCAGAAAATTTACATGGATAATTGTCCTCCATGGACTCTCTTAGTGGAAGGTTGAGGTGCTACCAAGAATCAATCTTCTCTGGTTCTTCCTCAATGCACAATAAGAGGAACATCAGTGATCCTTCCTTGAATGGTATCGCAGTCACCTCTGATGGGAAAGTAGAATGTGCCCACAGGCTTTACCTGCATCCTTGATCCACATCTCTGTCTCATCAGCTCCTTCTACTTTGTTTCGCACATCTTCCCCCACCAAGGCTTCTGGTGCCTTTAAGCTGGTTCTCTCCATTACACCTGTGATCATTTGCCTGACATTCCAGCCCTTACTATCCCAATAATATTATCTAAGAGTTGGATACCAGTCTGCCTCAACTTCTTCATCTTCAGATTCTTCTCCCAATCTATGTCCCACTCACTACCATTACCAACATTACTAACATTACCAAGAGTGACTTTGAAATATGTCCGTAATGTAAGCAGGGGAGGGGGCAAATGAAACTACATCACTAAATATTTCTCCAAGGACTCCTGTGACGAGTCTGCCCCAAATCATAGTTTTCTGTGACCTAGACAAAAGACATGGGCCCTAACATAATTTTTGTTTTCAATTTGAAAATGACTATAGTTATTTTATAAATGCATTTTCTCTGATCTATAGCTATATATTCTGAAACACAAATCCAAGTGTGCCAAACTTGCTTTTAAGTCCTTCAACGTCCTGCTTTATGTGCCTGATTGCCTGTCTACAGGACACTGGTAAATTTAACTCTTTAGTGAGCCCATTACCCTTACCTGGGGAAAAAAATCTGATTCTTTTTCATGATTGCTAAATTCTCATGCTTAAAAAAAATCCTCAAGTATGCAGTGATTTATTTAGAGAGGTAAGGATTAACAAGGAATGACAATACCAATCTGTCATGTAATTAAGCACTGATAAGAGCTCTTGAAGGTAAAACTACAGAGATATAGAATGAGTAGGATAATTAGAAAATATAAATTAGAGAAAATGCTTTTAAAAGTCAGTGTCAAAAGGAAGTAAAGAAGAAAAAAGGCACAGCAACCAATATCATTACAAAGATTCCTGAAACAGGATTACATATTTAGTGATGTGGTTTCATTTGTTCCCTTCCCTGTCAACAGGGATCTGTGGGAAACACAAAAAATAGTGAAGTAGCTGGCAATATATGTTTTTTAAATTAGCTTAAAGATTTAGTATTACGTTTCAGTTCTTAAATTGGCAAACCTTCACCTATTAGGAAACTCAGCTATACAGAATGACTTATGTCTGTGGACCTTGAATACTGACAGCTTTACTGTAATAATGATAACCACAGAGCTGGCAAATGAAAAGACAGATGGACCCAACTTCTAGGCCTCGCCATCACTCCTGCTGATTACTCTTGCTTATTTTGAGCATCGACAAAAACGGCGTGGCTGTTACCATAGATCTTTGCATAGCATTGATTCAAGTGTGTGTTGAAACAAGCCTGCTACCGTGTAATTCATTTATATCACCAGCACATACCTGCCTCTTCCTCCCTTCCTTCGATCTTACATATCTCCAAGATGAACATTTATCTTACTTTGCTCTCCTGTTCCTCTTCTGTGTCAGTCTAGCAGGTGTTCATTTCAGATTGCTTTCGTTCTTCATTATTCATTTTGGGTCCCTTTCTACTTTTGTGTCCATTTTTATCCTTTCCTTCTCTCCCTGTGTACCTCAGGCGCCAGAGACATCCATTTGTCAGAAATGTTTGGTACTATTTGTTTGTGGTTATTTCCCCCTTATACTAGAGCTTAGAAAATCCACCTGGTGAGCTGTTTCTTGCTTTTGAGTGAAGATAGGCTTTCTTAGCTTAGAAGAAGTTAGAAATCAAGACTGTCATTTGTCTTCACACCTGCTCCAGGCCTGATTCAACCATGCTTCTTCAGCGGCCCTATTTGGATCAGAATGACATCACCACTTTTTTTTTTCTCCCAGCAATACATTCAATAGGATTGCTTTTGAAATTATGTGGTCTCCAATTTTACTGATCCCAAAATTCTTAGGTTTCCTTGACTTCAAAACTATTCAGCAGTGAGCAAGCTGTTCACATTGAGAACCATGTAAAGCTATCGAATTAAAGGTGCAAACAAATGTCTCCATATATTTTACATGGGGAACACTTGAGCGATTCACCGAAATCTCAACAAGAGAGTGAAAAATGTCATTTACATTTTAGAAACTGTTGCACACTACCTTCCCAAGAAGAGGCATAGGGCTGCTCTTTTCAAAAAAAGGCGGGGGGTAGTGACAGAGATCTTAGGTGAGCACAATGAATAATTAATCAATTCAACTTTGAATTTTACATAACCAGTTCCTTCTCTGAGCCATGGACCTTGGAAGTTTGTGTTTCTCTGGATGTTTCTCTTTAATCATGAAATTCTTTTTTTTTTTATTCATGAAATTCTTAAAACAGAATTCTTTTTAATATCAAGAAAAATGCATCTACATTACCTGTAAATATTTGTGTATGCATATATGTGTGTGCAATGGTACTTATATGGGTGTATGTGTGTGTGTGAGAGAGAGATAGAGAGATTAGCATAGGGAACACTTTTAAAATGCTGTGGCAATTTAAAGAAAAGAGAAGCCTGTAATGAGGGATCAAAGACGCTCTCCTGCTGGAGTAGCAGAGGGAAGAAGAAAGGACTGGCAGCTTGGATCAGCTAATCAGGGTCTGTGTGTATCAGCATTTCAAATGTCTGTTCTTGTCATCCAAATCCAATGAAATAGATCATCCTTCATTTTTTGGAAAATATTGAAATAGCGACCACACCTAATAGACTTATCTTCTGATCTTCATATATACAGCAGCTTAAACTGACAAACAACAAAATTATGTCCAGGTTAGAGTAAAATATTATTTGCTTATATTCTTTGTCCATCAACTTACTAAGTAGGAAAAAAGACTTTCTATATTGAATGTTCCCAAGTTTAATTTATTTTGTATTTTTTTAATTTAGGGATTTCTTCATGGATTGATCTATGCCATGCACACTTTGTGCATCTAAACATTTCTTCCAACTGTTTGCTAATGATAGACTTAGATATTGAACATAAGTTGCCAAAAAGTATAATTATATTTTATTCAATACTACATTTTCAACTACTTCATCTTGTATTTCCTTGTATTTCCTTTTTCTCTTTTTGTCAAGGCAGCAATGTAATAATAGGAGCTTTTTTCTTTCTAAAATATTATAACTCTTTGAAAAGATATTTAAGTGCATGTAACAAGGAAGCATATGTAGATTCGTTTTTGCAATAATGACTAGACAGTTACCTGATAATCTCTATCAAACTCTTTATGGTTCTTGCATTGAATTTAATCAATGAAACAAATCTCTACTCACTAGAACAACAGATATCTCTAGAATACTGTGGGATATAAAATTTTCTTTGAGTCAATGTTTCTGTGGAATCTTTGTGATTGTTTAGTCTAAATTAAAATTTATTTTTCTTACATATTCGCCCACCTACTTTTGAGCCTGGATTCCATTAGAATTCACATGTGACTCTAATGGAGAATTGCCTACAGAAGGGAATATCTGTGAAAACCTTGGAACTTTGTAGATAACCTTTGTGCACTTTACAATTTTAAATGGACGCATACCTCAGATAATGTTGGTTTGGTTCTGTACAACTGAACAACATCAAACCTTATAAAAAAGGTACTCACAATATTAATCATATTTTCCTGTGCAAAATAAAGTTATATTTATACCATATTCTGGTTTACTAAGTGTGCAATAGTGGTATTCAGAAGTTTGAAATATTGTGAGAATTACCAAAATGTGGAAGAGAGGCCCAAATGAGTCCAGCACGCATTATTGGGAAAATGGTGCTCATAGATTTGTTCAGTGCAGGATTTCCACAAGCCTTCATGTTGTAAACAAAAAGGCACAAGCATAGCAGATCTGTGAAGTGCAGTGAAATGCATTAGACTGCACTGACTTTTGAGACCTTTAATACTCTAAGAACCCACTTAGTTTTTTCTTACAACTTCAGATACCATATCTCCACGAGCAAAAACAATCAGGCATTTTGCTAATAGCATATTAGATAATACTTGGAAAAGAGAATATATTGAACTGATGGATAGGGAAAAATATTTGTATGGAGATAACTTGGTTCCCAAAACAAAACAGTGGGATTAACTAGCTAAAATTTTCTTCACCATCGTTTTCATGTTCCTGAAAAGTAAAAATTAAATAGTATAAGAATATCGATTTAAAAGTTCTAAAGATTATAAATAAATGGATTATTAAAAGCATAGAGTGGGCTCATTAAATATCCTAGCAGTAGATAAATAGACAAAATATAATTCTTTACCGAGCTTAGGGATACCCTCAGTGGTATTTCTCATACTTTTGTAGCATTTTATTTTGTACTAGTTATAGTTCAGAACACTCATGTTATTGCTGTTAGGTTATAACTCACAGTAACTCCATGCACAGCCCAATGAAGTGAGGCCTGGCCTTGCTCCATCCTCCCCTTCACTGTCATGGTTGAGCCAGGTTTCCAGCCCCTGGGCCCTTCCATTTCCCTGCTAGTCATTCTTGTTTTTATTCACCTTCTACTTTATCAAGCATGTTGTCTTTTTCCAGGCACTGGTCTCTCCAGATAGCCTGTCCAAAGTGTGTGAGACTGACTCTCCCTATCTTCGATTCTAAGGAGAATTCAGCTATATTTCACCTAGGACAGAATTGTGTGCTTTTCTGCCAGTCTGCTGTGATTTCTTCATTAATATCCTAATTTGATAGATAAATTATCCTTTGCTCTTCCTTACTTATGGTCCAATGTCCATATATATATATGTGTGTGTGTGTGTATGTATGTATGTATATATATATATATATATATATATATATATTAGACAATTGAAAATCCCATGGACACTGGGTCAGACACACCTTGCTATTCAAAAGGGGCATTCTGCTCTTCTATATTTTAAAAACATCAGAGGGCTTGGCAGCAGCTTCATCAAATGCAATATAATATTCTGATTCTTCACTGCCGCCTCCAAGAGCATGGGTTTTGACTCAAATTGACCTGTTGACCAAAGAATGAAGCTCCGCTGGGTCCTGCCCCAGTCTCACAGCTGTCTTTATGTTTGAGTCCCTTGTTGCAGCCACTGTGGCAATCCATCCTGTCAAGGGCTTCCACTTTTAAGTTGACCCTCTAGTTCAGTGAGCATCATGTCCTTCTGCCAGGACTGTTCTCTCCTAAAAACATGTCTGATGTCGATGAACTGAAGTCTCCATCCTTGTCTCCATTGGGACAATCTGGCTGTGTTTCTTCCAAGACCAATCTGTTCATTCTTTTTCTTTTAATAATTTTATGGGGTCTCATACAGCTCATCACAATCGATACATGCATCCACTGTGTCAAGCACATTTGTCCATTTGTTGCCCTCACATTTGTTTTCTACTTGGTTCCTCGGTATCATCTTCTCATTGCCTGCCCCCTCTCAACTTGCCCCCCCCATGAACCCTCAATAATTCACAAACTATTATTAGTTTGTCATTTCTTGCCCTGTCTGACATCTCCCTTCACCCACTTATCTGTTTTCCAGCCGCAGGGAGGGGAACATGTGCAGATCCTTGTGATCACGAAGTTTCCCTATAACACTTTCAATATTGTTTGCTAGCACCATGAGTCCACGATGTTGATTCTTCTGTGGTTCTTTCTTATGCAATATCCAGTGTTCACACGCACAGAAGACAATTGAATATACCTTGGATTGCATTGGTTCAAGTGGACCTTAGTCCTCAAAGTAACTTCTTTGTTTTCAACATGTTAAAGAGATCTTGGGTCACAGATTTACTCAGTGCAGCGTGCCACCCTTTCATCTTTGGATGGATGATTACATGAACATTGACTATGGACCCAAGCACAATGAAATCCAAGCACAACTTCAAGCTCTTCTCTTTAGGTCCAGTAGTGAAGTTTTTTTATTTTTTTATTTTAATAAATCATTAGTTCTTACAGCTCTTATTATAATACATACATCAATCTTATCAAGCATATATGTACATATGTCACCATCAACATTTCCAAAATCTTCCTTTCTACTTGAGCCCTTGGCATCAACTCCTCTTTCTCAACCCCACCCCCAACCTTCAAGAACTCATGGTAATTTATAAATTATTTTTGTTTTCATATTTTTCACCATCTGTGATCTTCCTTCATCCACGTTCTTGCTGTTTGTCCCCCAGGGTTAGAGTGGGGGTTTTGCTTGCATCATTTTGATTTGTTCCCCCTTTTTCCTCCTACTCCCCCCACTTCCCCCCTATCCTTTTGGTATTGTTACTCTTGGTATTGGTTCTGAGAGGTCTCTGTCTCCTGGATTCGGTGTGTCCAGAGCTCTTATCGGCACTAGTGTGGTCAAACCCGATCTGTAAAGTAAAACTCAGGTCAGAGTAGTGTGTGTGTAGCAGGCTGGAGGTAGAAGAAAGCATTAAAGAACTAAAGGAATGCTGTGTGTTTTCAGATGCTATTCTGCTCTCTGGATGTTATGATCCCTTCCTTGTTGCCCTTCTATGAGGGGATGCTCAATTGTCTACAGATGGACTGTGGGTTTCCATTCCAACCCTCTCTGTTCACATTCATAGAATTATTTGTTTTTAGTCATCTGATGCCCCCATTGACACTTCCTCACCACTCAGGTGGGAGTGCTTCTTCCATGTGGGCTTTGTTGCTAGATGGCTGCTGGTTTAACTTTAAGTCTTTAAAACTCGAGACACTATATATTGTAACAGCCAGACAGCATCAGCTTTCTTCACCACATGACCTTATACACGCATTTTGTCTTCAGCGATTGTGTCAGGAAGGTGAGCATCAAGAGTGCCAGACTATGAAAACAAATTATTCTTGCATTAAGGTAGAACTTTAGTAGAGGCTTGATGTCCAACTCCGACATTTTGGGCTTGGTTTCCGTTCCATTGAGTTAAATACCACATGGGGACCTACAATCTGGGATCTCCATCAGCAAATGCTTCAAGTCTCCTTCAATATCCGCTATCCACAGCTAGCTGATATCATTTGCATATTGCAGGTCCTAATAAGCCTGTCTTCAAACTTGATATTCCAGTCTTCTTCATATTATTTTGGTTTTCTAATGTTTGTTCCTTATTTTCTTCAGATTTTTCTTTAATGTCTTCCTTGCTTCCCGCAATTCTTCCTTCAGTGTTATTAGCCTTGATCAAATTCTACCTCTTGAATGGTTGAATGGTGAACAGTTCTTTTTGATAAAGCGATTCTATGCATTCATGAAATAATCTTTTGAGGCTTTCAACAACATTTAATATGTTGCCTATATAAAGCCTCAGTATTGTCTTTTTATCCTCAGACTTGATTTTTTCCTCATTTCTTTCAGCTTGAGATTTGTTGTGTTCTTCTGCTTTGACTTCTCGTCTTTCAGTCAAATGCTTTGCCTTCTCAAGATACCCTTTGAATCATTCTGTTTGCCTCTTTAATTCATTTCCATATGCTTTTTAGCTACTCTAGCATCAAGAACAGTTTCAGTCTGTTATGACATATACATTGCTATTATCTCTTCCTCTCATCTTTTCAGTGACTTTTCCCTCTTTTTGTGCATGGCACTCTTCAGGTCATTCCATCTCTCCAAGTTTCTGTCAATGTGATGACAACCATGTTATTCTTCTTGAATTTGTCATTGCTGGCATAGTACATCACAGCTGATTCAAAATGGCCAATGTCAATCTATATCAGATTACTACTACCTGGGATATCAATCGATATACATTACATTTCATTTTTGACAACATCCAATTTTCCTGGTCACACTTCATACATTTTAGGTTCTGATCATTAATGGCTGGTAAAGCAGTTTGTTCTCACTTGGAGTGAAGTCCAATCAGCATACTGTGATCCTTCCGTTTCACTCCGTCTGTGTCATTGTGGTCAACTTTGCTGTAAGACAGCAACTCTTCCCTCGTCATAGTTTGGGTGCCTTCCCACCCGAGGACTTCTTCTTTTGGCATGGTATATGGCAATGCTTCACTGTCACTCATAAGACAGCTCAGTGATAAATCCTTCAGACGTGTTGAGCCTATTCAAACTTTTGGCACTATAGCCTTGTGTCTGTGAGGTTACAGGGACAAATCAGTGGATAGTCTTCTCTTTCTTCATAGTCTGTTCTTAGTTGAAAGTTCTCCTGAAACTTGTTCATTTTTAGAAATCCTGCTGGTATTTGAAATGAAATACTCAACATCATTTTTCGTATCACAGCAACAAAAGCCACCTCATTAAAGCAGCTAGTACACAAGGGTTGATTATCCAAACTGTTGAAGAAATTGCCATTTCATAAGAAAATGGATCTTCTTTCATTATCACACAAGGATCTCTGGGCCTCTCATTCCCACCAGAGGGCAGTGATGCACCCCTCCCCCAAACACACACACACACACACCAAAAAAACCCCACTCTAGACCAGTGCTCTTGCCACGTACAATAATTCAGAGTACCTTTTCCTTGTTGATGGACACCGAAGTTATCTCCAATCAAACAATATTTCATAGTGTGCCATATATAATGTAGGATAGTTGCCTGAATGATACTTCAAAACTTACATTCACTTGAAATTTTGTGAAGTCATCCTCCCTGCTATGGAGACTATTCCGACTTACAGTGATTCCATAAGCTAGCACAGCCCTGCCTCGTTGGGTTTGTGAGTTTCCACGTCTTTGCAGCAGCAAAAGTCTTATTGCCCTCTCTAGGAGGGGCTTGCATGTTTGAACTGTAATGGTGTCTTTCAAAAATTATTTTTCATAATTTCTATTTTACCAATAGCATAGCAAACAATTGTTGATTAAATTTAAGTAATCTTTCCTTTAAATATTCTGATAAACTAATATATCAAAATTTCAATATCTTATTATGTGGGTCTAGATCTTAACTTTATGCTTATTACACATTCATATTTTTCTTTGGAACAGTTCTTAGCTATTTAATATTTCCCCTTTTGTTATTTTTATTTTCATTTTATGTTTGATTTGCTTGAGTTCTTTGTATATTAGGCATAAGTATCGTTTGTCTATTGAAATTGATGTATGTGGTTTTCTCTATGTTGGATATTTTTTATTAAACCTAGTCTGTTGCCAGGCTGTAGGTTGTGATTCATTTTAATCAATCCTTTTTATGGTTCTTGCAGAAAACAAAGGATTATGTCTTCAGAAAGAGATCATACTCATAACAATTAAAAATATTCAGTACAAGCTGGCACAATATTCCATGATTCTTTTTTCCTCTACAATAACTTGAAGTCTATAAGAATGCATTTCAATACACTAAAATTTTAAATAATTTGTCATTGAAACTTGCTTAGCCCAGGAATGGCTACTTGTCTTTGCTGGAGGGGGGGGGGCGAGGAGGAAAAGATAATTTTATAGCCTATTTGAATATAAATATTAGGCTACAAAATGAGCACATTTAGTGTTTACCCCACTCAGGATTAGCTGTAAACAGCCCTGCAAACCCACAGCAACTGATGTTGCCCAGTACCTTGAATTAGGGGATAATTCAATTATATTTTGCAAAGGTGATGTGGAAAAAAATGAATGCAGCTAAATGGTTTTATATCCTCATTTCAGCTTTATGTAAATATAGCAGGAGGTCTAGGCATGTGTACACAGTGACCTTTCAATCAAAACGTGTGCTTTGACATGACACACAGTTCCAAAGTATCAGGTCCTTTTTGCTCCTCATATTCTAAATAGTTCAGATGTGCTTTTATTATTGTTGTTTTTATAAAGCACAGGTCTATATATACCTGAAGGCCCAAATGAACGTGATGTTGTGTTGGAGATGTATATGCTACTAAAATATCCATTTCTCCGAAGCAATTACTTTTGCTGTGCTAAATTCATGGAATGCAAATAATTATAATAAATCAGTCTTTTAAGATAATTATATACTATTAAAGCAACAATTCCCAGAGGGTAAAAAAAGATGGATCTAAAAAATATTTCACGCATCACAAATTTTAAGGAAAAAACAAAACCCCCAAAGTGTAAGAACTTTAAGATTTTTCTTTTTATTATTTATTTAAATTTATTTTGTTATTATCAGTGAGAACACCCCTGCAGAAGGAACACGGTCTTTAAACAATTAAGAAAGATTATCTGATTGTCCCCTCCCCTTACGACACATATTTCCTGTATAGTCGCAGGAAATGTTTGTATCTAAATAAAGTGCCTGTGTTATGCTAACCCCATATGATGCCTCATTTATATACAGACAAGATGTGGACTCTTCTTTGAAGGAGAAAACTTGAAAAGTTGGAAAGGGCACCCACTGTCAGTTCTTTGAACTGGAGGGGGGTCTTGGAGGCCAGCCTGCTGCAAGTTTACATACATTATTTGAAACCCAGGCTGCACCTTGCAGTTTAGGGAGAAAGAAATCAACTTAGAACCCTCTAGATGGAAACTTTGCCCTTTTTCAGCTGTCTTTTCTCTTAGAAAACAAGTTAAAAAGTACCGTAGGCTGGGTTAATTGACTTACAAGTGTGTCTTTTTAATAAGTGTCATAAAGTATGTCAAACTGCTGAAACTTGCTTTCAGTGCGTTTTTTTTTTTTAAACTGTTGTCAGCCAGATTAAAGTTTATTGTTCATGTGTATACTCAGGTTTCAGTTGGTAATGAAAGACACGGAATTGATTTGCCAGGCGTAAAGAGAGAGGGGTTGTGTCCTTTGCTCTTTCAATGTGCCTTTCCTCCTGGCATCTCTGACTGTAGCCCACAGAGCTCCTCCTGCCTTGGACTTTTTCATGGACATAATTCACAGGTTTTTGTTTTGTTTTTCACTATTTCTACTTTCAGACATTGTAAGAAGACTGAGAGAGTGGCTGTCTGAGGAGTGTGCTCTCCCTCTGTCCATTATTTCCAAATTGCATATTTTAAATGAAATCATTTCTAAATGTAATTCTCCTTCCCTGGAAACGTAAATTATTTTGTTGAGAAATCTTGTTCTCTTTAGCTGCTGATGGTCAGGTGTTCAAACTCCCGGTGAAGCACCCTGACCTCTTTCAGCCTTTATATCTCACCCATCAAAAAAATGACCTAGCATAGGATTTTGTTCCTTACCCTGCAAACATTTGTTTTACAAAGGATCTGGTTTATTTTCCAAGATACAGAATTGAAAGAAAAATCTCTCCATTGTCACCGATAGGATAACTTTACACTTGACCTGACCAGTTTTGGAATCTTCAACGTTAAGAGCGTTAAAAAAAAAAAAAAAAAAAACCAAAAAAACAAACTACTTCTTTTTAGCAAGAACAGCAAATAATAGTCAAAATCCACACATGTGCCCATGTGTGAGCATAGCCATGAACATATGGAGGTCTCTCCATGCAGAATGCTGTGGAAGTTACCTAGCTCTCATGACCATTCATTGAACAATTCCTCTTGACTACCCTGATGCCTCTTCCTCGGTTCCATATGGCTTACGTGGTGTGGAGTTCTTACAGTGATGCCCTTCAGCATATCAATGCTCCTCTTCCATCCCCCTTGTGGTAGTTACATAATTTCATGTCAACTTGATAAATAAATAGAAGAATGGAGTCTATACTTTCAATCAGGTCACAGACTGCTTGATCCCTCCTTGTGGGCGTGGTATTTTCATGAGAACTCTCAAAGTTGCCTTTCTTGATTCTGTCATCAGAAGAGGCAAACCAACTCTCTCTCTCTGTTTTACCCTACTGTTGAAGAAAAACACTCAGAGCTGAAGGAGTCATGTGGAGACTCGCACCAGTGTTGAGATGGCTCTATGCCACAGCAGCCATGAGGCTTTCCACTCAGCGTCTGGAATCTTCCTGCACTCAGCATTATTACATATGCTGCATGAGTCTAAAGAGGAATTCATGGTCTAGTATTGCACATATGGGCTAATATTGGACATGGAATTGACCTGTGTTGGCCTGAGATGTCTCCTTAATAGTTCATTACTCTTTGATAGAAAGTTCTCCGTGACAAACATATGTCTCTGAATTTGTTTCTCTGGTTAACCTGCTCTAACACTCCCTCCTATAACCTTGCCCCCAACCTTGATGGAAAACAAAGAGCCCCGCATGTTATTTCTTTCAGAACACAATCAACATAGCCAATTGGAAGCCACATGAATAATTTAACTTCCCGGCAGGGACTGGACAGGATCGGAAGATGCAGCAGCTTCCCAAAATTAATAAAGGCTTTTATAGAGCCATAAAAGGCCATAATTCAATCATTTTAAAAAGGGCATGGAACACAATGCTTATTAAAGGCTGGGTGCTGCTGAGGTGTGTGCAGGGAGGCCCAGAACGCCCCCTCAGCAGCGGTGCCCCAGCTCACGCCCACCCCCTCTGCTGACAGGCCCAGGACCTGACCCAAGCATTTAATAAGCAATATTTTCTGGTGATTTTCCCCTGAGTGAGCCGGTCAGAAGAGTACTAATAAAGAGAGAGATTGAAACAAGGAAGGATGTGGCTGCCCCAACCCCTACCCACCCCCAGCATTAACAGTAACCCTGCTTCGATGAGGAAAGCACTGATTTCTGAACACAAACTATCCTTTGGTGTTTAGTCTCACCAAGCTATTGGCAGAGCGGGGTTGGGAGGACTTGTCTCTACCACTGCCATATTCTCGGTCCAGACGCTTTTACTCAGCAATTTTGATTCAGGATCCTCTTAACACTCGATTTCCTCACTTGTGAAGCAGGTGACGATGAGGCTGATGGGGGGTGAGGGGGAGGTCCAGTGTTGGCTCACAGAATGAACAGCCCACCGTTTCAAGGTACCATCCTTCCGTGGTCACTCCACAGAGGCGCAGTCCCAGTGTCCACCTGTCCACATTGTTCCCAAGCACAGGTCCCTCAGGCTACCACGTGGAGGCCACCCTGTGCTCTTGACTTAGAAATCAAGAGGAAGTTTACCAGGGGATACAGTGCAAAATGGTGCCTGAGGAGATAGCGCAAATGGGGCAGAGAATGGGCAGCCCTAGCTCTTAGAAAGAAACACCTTTTTGCAGTTTGTTTGTTTGTTTTCCAACCTGGAAGCAGAAGGCTTTTCCTTCTGAAATTCACACAACAGTACATTAGGTTCCAGCAGTGGCGATAATCTGTTCACTCATTGGGTTCTATTTTACACTTGTTCTTTAAAACTCTAAGCTTTCTCCCTAGCTTGTGGGTTCAAGGCTGCTTTGGTTAAAGCACTGGAAACAAAGACAGGAGTAGGTTAGATTGTTTCTTTTGTAAAAGGAATAGAAGTTTCTGACTCCACGGCTCAAGGTAGCCTTGCTCCAGGCATTCCTCTCCTTGCCCCAGAACTGATTTTGCTTTGTACTAGCACAAGAGCCCCAGGATTTCCAGAGATGCCAAAATAGAGGCAATTTTTAGCAAACAAAACATCAATTAATAACCAGCTTCACCATCGGATAGGCTCACAGGGACATGGATGACCCAGACTGTCTCCCTTTGCACTTTACCCATCTTGCTCCCTTCTAAGAGCACAAAGGGTTGTTCCTTTGGACACCAAAAATACTAAGTGATCTGCCCGTTGGCCTAACCTCGTGTGACAAAGTGTGGGTCCTCATATATCACAGCCTTTCCTCACAAAGATTAGGTCATGCTGGGCCGAGGTTTTACTAATGAGATCATGCATAATCAATAAGGGTCCGCTGACATCTTGCCAACTCCATCACTGTCACCAGGGAGCTGAGGTAAGACAGTGTCGAGGTGAGGCCTGCTGGCTGCCTAGGCTCTAAATAGATGGGTATCATTGGATAGAACCCACCCACCGAAGAGAGCCCACTCTGCCTAGCAGCAGAGAGGGCTCATTCTATGCATTCATTTATTCATGTACTCATCCATTCCTTTATACAGATTTGATATGTCATATAATGCTGGCATGACTCTTAAGCAGAAAATGACATAGGAAAGGGCACTATGTTTCTCAGGCTTCCCTGGGGGCCTTCTGATTCTGCTATCCGTGGATGAAGAACAGAAATGAACATGGCCAATAAAAAGGAAGAAAAAAAGAGGGAAAGTGAAGAGTCAATGAGAGAAGAAAAAGGAGGATGCTAATAAAACAATTTCAGTTTGTATACATTATATATATATATTACATGTCTTATCTCAAGAATGAAGTCAATAACAAAACCCTGTTAGATCCTTCACTCTTTACTCCCCCTTCTAATTATCTCTCCCTCCCTTCTCCCTCTTCCACTCCTCGTCACTGGCATCCTCCTCATCTTCAAAGTCTGATTTACTGGTGTATAAACCATGTCTCTTTTTGGTTTTCCTTCTAACAATGGTGATAATAAATATTTATCTTTGTGAGACTAATTCTGTTAAGCCTACAATTCTCTAATTCTGTCCATGCCTTGTCGTGTGTAAGGACGTTGTCATTGTTTTTCATGGTTGCAGTAAAATCCATGATATATATATATATATATATATAGATAGATAGATAGATAGATATCTCAGAGCTTGTTAGCTATTTCTCTATAGTAGGGGTTTTTGTAGTTTCCGTGTTTTTGATATTGAGGAAATAGCTGCAATTTACATATATATATATATATATATATATATATATATATATATATAATCTGTTTCGATGATGTTCTTTGATTTCCTGAGGGTATCTACCCAGTAGGGAGATTGCTGCATCAGAAGGCTACTTCTGGTTTTATTTAAGTAAATGCCTCCATTGATTTCCATGGTGCTGTTCAATTACACTGTTCCACCAGTAATTTCAAAGTGTTCCAATCTTACCACATCCTCTCTAGCCTTTAGTATTGTCTATTTTACTGAATTTTACCAAAGGTGTTGGTCTGAGATGCTATCTATTAGACATTTGGAAGAGGGAGGAGCTCTGGAATCCCCATGGACATACAAATCTCTCTTAGAGTTTTAAAAGCTCAAAGTCAATGCTGAATGCGGGTTTCTGAAATTAGCTGCTGGTGATTTTGAAAGGCTGACCAAGGGGACTATAATAAAACCCCTCTACCAGGGGTCCTCTTTTCAATAGAGCCCCAAGTTTTTCCAACGATTTCCATCTGTCTCTCAGACACCTGTATATTAAACACACTGTGCATTGAGAAGGTCTATGTCCATAATGTGTGAACATAGACCGTCCAGCCTTTTGACACATATGTAGAAAGAGTACTCCAAAAATTATGAAGAACTATTTTAAATGAAAAAAATTAATTTACATAAATCAAGGTTGTATTTAACCTTAAGCATGAATAAATTTTCCAAGAACTAAGGGGAAAACAATCACATTAAAAACCATGGCACCTAAAAAGAACAGTCATGAGCTGCAACTTGCTTTCCCATTTTAAATAAAAATTCAAGATTTACTTCTAAAATGTACAATTTTAGTAAATTCTTGTAGTGAAAAGAAGGGTTATCAAAGGATAAGGGGCTTTTAGTTCCAGTTCAAAGCCTCACACATTTGCAGTGGGTTTGTTTTAGAAAAGTTATAGAACTGTTCATGTTATTCATTGTTTTCAGTGTTCTTTTCCTCCCTTACATATAATTAGAAGATCTAACTAAATAAGAAACTTACACTTTTAACAAATAACAATGAGGAACAAGCAAGGAATGGATTTGTTTTCTGTTTGGAAGCTAAGGGAGTTCATTTATGATACTTGAAGTTGATATATGCAGAATCAGTCATCTTTTATTAAGCTCTATACCTGGGCAGATGCCCTGGTTCTTTAGAGGGGACGCAATCCACCAAAGAGCTCCCCGCTGATAGATACATCGAAGAAGGTTAAAGGTTAATATTTAAATAATAAACAAACCCGACAACAAAGGTTTTCCAAGGATAATACTGTTAATTCCCCTGTCTTAGCCCATTATGAAACTGATAGAAAGAATTCCCAATTGCTCATTCACTACCAATAAGTCTATGCCAAGAGATTTCAAGTCTATAACTGTTAACAGGAACAGAAGACCCATCTCATTATCATGGTGGTTTCAAATTGCTGACTTTATGGATCAAAATCCAACATGTAATCAGTACACAGCCAGTGCTCCTTGAATTTCAGAGTGCATTATCAAACTTATGATGAATGGCTATAAAAGGGATGAGTTCTTTCCTGTCATTTAATTCATCATTCAAACAGCTAGTTTGTAGTACCCACATGCCATCATAGGTGTTTCCTTCCCTTGGCATGGAACTCTGTCCATTTAAAACTAGCTAATACTTGGCCTATTCGAATATAGTCTTCATTATGTTCACTTATGATCTTTCACCTGTTACACTTGTGTATCATTGCACCTCCTTTCAAATATTCTCTCTTGAGAGTTCAGTGCTACATGTGCTATCAATTTGATTCCCAAAATACACTAGCAGTTAAAAAGATGTCTGAGACACAGTAAGAACTTTTGAGATTACTGAAGGGCATGGTATGCAAAATTAGATATGTAAACTTAAAAATGGTACATAGTGAGCTGTTGTCATTAGATGTCATTGAATCTGCTTCAACGCATAGCAATTCTTTGGCCACAGAAGAAAATGCTGTCTAGTCTTGTACCCTGCTCCCAATTGTTCTTCTGTTTTAGTCTATTACAGCAGCCCCTGTGCCAATCCATCATGCCAGGGGCTTTCCTCTTGCTCTCACTCCCTCTGCTTTAGAGGACCAAGTAGGATGTTCTTCTCCAGGGACTGGTGACTCCAGGCAACATATCTGAGTACATGAGAGAAAGTCAAGCCAACCTTGCCTATAAGGAATATTCTGGCTGGATTTCTTCCAAAACAGATATGTTTATTTTTTGGGAAGCCCGTAGTACTGTCAATATTTTTCACCAGCACAATCATTGAAATGCATTCATTTTGCTTCAGTTTTACTTATTTCATCTCCAGTTTTCACAGGTATAGGAAGAGGTTGAAAAATGGTTTGAGTCAGGCACAATGTAGTGTTCAAAGCCACACCCTTGCTTTTCAACTTTTAAAGAGTTCTTGTGCAGCAGATTTACCTAATGTAATCTGTCATTGAGTCACTTGATTGTTGCTATCAGAAGCACTGGTTGTTGATTCAAGATGAAATCCTTGATCATTTCAATCCTTTCAACACTGGTCAAGTTGTAAGGAATTTTGTGTCCATCATCATCACCTTGGGTCATAATCCATAATAAAGGCTGAAATTCTTAGTCTGCATCAGCAAGGACTTCAAATGCTCCTCATGTTGAGCAAACAAGTTTGTGCCATTTACATATGACATTGGTAATAAGTCTTCCTCCAGTCCTGAGGCCACATTTTCAGGTAAACGCATTAAGAAAATATTAACAGTAATATATAGATGTCTCTGACAAATTTTCTGACTAAAAATACTATCATCATTCCTAGGGGCCATCTAGATTATCCAGAACCTTCCACAATGATAATACTACTGCAACTGACAATCCACACTATGCAGATGACATAACTTGCCTTGCTGGTTGTGAAGGGACGTGAAGCCCTTGCTGCTGTTGATCAAGCATTGAAGCCTTCAGGGTGGATCACAGCTCAATTAAAGAGAATAGCTTTCCCCACAACTGAACTCATAAGTAAAATCATGATGAATAGAGAAACTATTGTAGTGATCAAGAATTGCATCTTGCTTGGACCCACAATCAAAGTTCAATATCAAGTGATCCAGCAACATCTTATATTGGATCAGCCTACTGCAGAAGACCTCTTTAATTAAAGTGTTGAAAAGTAAGGATGTTACTTTGAGCACTAAGATGTGCCTGGCTCAAGGCATGGTGTTTTCCGTATCAAACTTCCTAGGCTAGTGAAAGTTGGGTATTGAACAAGGAAGGCAGACGAGAAATCAATGCATTTGAATTATGAGGTGGTGATGAATGTTAAAAATACTCTGGACTAGCAAAAGAGCCAATGTATCTAAGTAGTGCAACCACTGTGGTTCTTAGAGGCACAGATGGTGCACCTTTGTCTTGTGTACTTTGTTCGACATATCAGGAGAGATTCAACCTTCTAGAGGGACGGCACACTTGGCAAAGTGAAGGTGCAGAGAAAAAGCGTGAGGCCCTTTACATGATGAAGTGACACATTGGCTACACCAAAAGACTCACGCATAGGAATGATTGTGAGAGCTGGACTGGGTGGTATTTCATTTTATTATACACAGGGTTTCTCAGAATCAGAATTTAGTTGCTGGCACCTAGAAATTACTCACACACATATTTCTGTGTGTTTATCTGTCCACCAGTTAATCAATCATTCTATCTAAAGTTCAAGTGTCCACTTAGTTTATAGGTAACCATGATGAAGAAATCTGCAGTTGAGAAGGGAGAGGGGAATATCATTAAAGTAGGCTGTTAATGCCCTCACAAAAGAAGATGGCATTTGAACAAATGCCTAACAAATGCATTTGAAAATATATAACCAGAGAAGCAAACCTTGGAAGTATTTGAATGAGGCATGCTGTAGGCAGAGAGCAACAGTGCCAAGGGCCTGAGACCAGAAGGCTATAGTACTCAGTAAAATTAGCTTGAGCTAAATGATGAGGTCCAGGAGAAAATAGGAGAAAGATGGGAGAGAGAAGTGATGAAGGACTGATTGAATAGGTTCTTGCTGGTGATTAGGGATTTTTATTCTGAATTAGATGATCAGCAATAGTAGAATTGATACAAAATAATCAAGTTCTAGAAGCTTCCATCTAGATGAGCTGTGTATGATGAGATCTCATTGGTGATGAGATTACATGACATGGGTAGAAAAATATAGGTAATAGAAAAATGAGAACAATTGTGGTTATAAAGACCAATATATGGTTATTTATTAAAATGTTTCTGTGTATTATGTAAGTAGATGTGTATGAAGGAAGTTACTTATGAATATTAATTGCAAACATTAAATTAGGCAGGCTTTTCATATAAAATTGAACTTGAAGTATATGTCTTCTATTCCAACTTGTATATCAAGGGAAAGAGATTTGATTCTCTTCAAAACATGGAATCTTAACTTCATTCTCTTTCTTTCACATTCAAACTGAAATATACTATGTTCAAGAGATCCAGTCCATGCTCTGTCTCAACTCCAGTTAGGACCAAATTTCTACCAACAGGGATATGTTTCATTAATAACAATAATTTACCTTTTCTACCATTGACACCTTAGGAGGTAGCGTCATCTTCATCAAAAGGAATTTGTCTAAAGACATCAAGAAATGTGAAAATTAAGAGATTGCATTCTGCCCCACCCCCCACCACCACCAATGCAATTTCTCTCTATTTGTTTCTGCAAATGTAATATACTTCTCCTGTGTGGCCAGCACACTGAATTAAAAAATATCTCTGGATTTTTCAAATGCTATCATCATATAACTTAGTATTGGCATTCCACAACGCCCTTGTCTTTACTTGTCTGATTTTGCATTCAGGGATTGAGTTGTGATGAAAATAGTTAACATGCATTCCTCACATCTCCCAATTAAATGCAATATTTGCTAGGTTTTCATAATAGTAGGTTTTCATGACTAGTGTTGATAATGTTTCACTTGCTTCAAATGATGACATACTTTACATTTTTAAAACTAGACCTTTCTAAAAGTGCACTAACTTTTTGAAATGTGATTTCCCTATGTATTCCCTGAGGAGTGTTTCTAATCTGAATATATTATGATCAGTCAAGCCGAGACGTTTGCTGATTTCTTTCTTACAGCATATTTAGTTCCATCCCCAGAGAAAGTCCAGGATAACTTCTGCCTGTCTCATTTTCTAAGTAAAGCAAGTTTTTCTATCATACATTTGTGAAGTGTGTCTCAGTGATTCCATATTGGTGTTCTAGTCTTATAAAGATAATTTATATTTCTTTTTTAATTAATGCTCTCTCCTTTGATTAATCCATCATAGCTAAGGGGGGAAATGCAAAAAGGTTTTCATCATATCTCCACCTCAAGCACATAAGCCTATCCCATTGGTCTGAGATCGCTTATCCTGCTACCACTATCATTTATTTTCATCTAGACCATTTTTTGCAGAAGGTCCGGCTGGCGTATATTTACTTCTTCAGAATAATGTCATTTCTCATCCATTTGATTCTAATCAATCAGTGTCTATTTGTGTACTGTATATATCTTTCCTGCAGTTTCACAGCCTGTCAGTCACTTGTCATAAACAGACTGGCCATCAACCTCAAAAGACCTAGCCTCTGAGTGGCTTCTTTGACAGTTTCTGTGTTTCCCCAAAGACCTCACACAAAAGAAGCCTGAAAATATCCTCACTGACTCCTCCATGCCTGTCCTGCCACCTCGTGAAAGCATTGCTTCTCTTCAGCTTACTAGTCATGAATGCACCAGCACAACGAGGAGCAATGAGTGGTTACATGGGTACTGTGATATGTACAAGGAGGTTTTCCTCTCTGGAAAGTTAGAGGTAGAAACTGAAGCACCAAACTCCAGTCAGAATTTAATAAAATAAAAAAGTAAAACTCATTGCCCTGGAGCTGATGCCCGCTCATTGCAACTCTAACGGACAGGGTAGAACTGCCCCTGTGAATTTCTGAGCCTGAAACTCTTTATGGACTTAAAAACTCCCATCTGTCTTCCTTGAGAGAAGGCTTTGAACTTCCTATTTAAAGGATTGCTGCCCAAAATACACCCCCTGCTCCACTAAGGTGCCTTAGTGTTCATGAGGGTCATATGACACATGATCACTTTATGAAGTCAGAACTAATGATTTACAGATGGTTGTAGAATGGTGATGGCACCCGGATTTGAATTCAGGTGAAGAGCCACATCCAAGTTTAAAAAAATATCCTTGTTGATAATAGACATTGCAAAATAAATATACCAATTCAACAGTTTTTGCATGTCACTTAGTGATATTGATTAGTTATTTATGATTGTGCAGTCATTCTTACCCTCTTTCCTGATTTTTCTTCCTCCAATAAGGTCAATTCACTGCCCTTTCAATTTCCCATTTAATAATCTGAAGCTAATGTTTGCAATTTGGTTCTTTAAAAAAGTTTTTTTAAAGGACCATTATTAAGGCAGCTTTTAAAAGTAGATAACTATTGTTTAATTTTCAGGATAACATAGGGTGCATTTTAGTATGTTTGAAGATTATCACAGGGCAATAGTTTCAGGGAGCACCCAGTTGCTAGAACTTTGAAAATTCTGGAGTCCATGAAACTTTGAAATTACTTATGCATTCCCCCTTTTGATCTGGATTATTCTGTATAATCTTTGATCAAAATGTTTAGTAATGATATCCAGTCACCATCCAGTTCTTGTGGACCCACAAGTGGTGGCAATTGTCCATTGAGTCAATTTTTGTCTCATGTTCATATCCTCTTTCTATTCCTGGATATTCTTTAAAAGTCATATTTTGAGAAGGCAAGTGAGCATAAAGGGAAATTTCAGAGGAGAGAGTTTGAAAAATATCATATCAAAAATTATTAAAAGGACACAGTGTTGAGATTAAGAAAAAGAAGTCCATGGAAGTCTTGTTCAGAAGCTATAGTGGAAAAGGAAAGAATTTATTTTACTCAAACTAACCATTAATGATTATTAATTCATCCAAGAGTATATTAATCTTATATACACAGTATTAACTATTTTGACCTGGTTGGATAGTATTGGGCCAATAACTGCAAGATCAGCTGATAAAATCTCATCAACTGCTTTATGAGAAAAAGATGAAAGATGTCTAATCTCATAAAAATTTATAGTCTCTGTAACTATTTATATGGTCACTATGAGTCAGAATCAATCATGGCAATGGTTAGAATATATATTGCAGTGCATAATCTAGATGATTGGGTTATCACAAAAATAAACATGCAAGGTTCCTTATCTTAACACTCACTTTTTAGCAGAGGGAACAATGAATACATGGTACCTGAGAGGTACTCCCCTCAAACCTGATTTTTTTTAAAGTTAAGTATTAACTTTTTATATAAAACAATCTTATCACCTTCATATAACTCCCCATTACAGAACAAGGTGTTTCATCAATAGACATTGCGCCTTAAAAAAAATCACCTTATTAGGGGTATGACAACTCATCACATTCCATACATGCATCCATTGTGTCAAGAACATTTGTACATCTGTTGCCACCATGATTCTCAAAACAGTTTTTTTCTACTTGATCCCTTGGTATCAGCTCCACATCCCCCCCTCCCTTCCACACCCACCATCCCTCATGAACTTTGATAATTTATACATGAATATTTTTCACCTACTTTTCTATTGTCCACTCCTTGGGAGGGGGTTATATGTATATTATTGTGACTAGTTCCCCGTTTCTCCCCCGCAATACCCTCCTGGTACTGCTACTCTCATTATTGGTCTTGAGCTGTTTATCTGTCCTGGATTCCCTGTGTTTCCAGTTCTTATCTGTATCAGTGTACATGCTGTGGTGTAGCTGGATTTGTAAGGGAGACTTGGGATCATGGTAGTAGGGGTGGGACAATAAAGAATTAGAGGAAAGATGTATGGATGTTTAGTCAGTGCTACGCTCCACCCTTACTGGCTCATCTCTATCACTTACACACTAGCATTTTTCCAAGAGTGCTGTCCTTGTAAACTGTATTTTTCCAGAGCAGGAAATGAAATTTTATAGCTGCACGCTGTTATACCTAAATCAGCCATCAGACACACAAAAAACGAGGTTAGAGAGAATCTGCTTTTTGAAAAAGTTCACTGTGACCAAAGAGAACCTTCTCAGGAGACGCCACTGCATGCACTGACTGAGATGAGCTGCTGAATGCTCATCTCCGTACTATGAAAATCCATACTATGAAAGCTCTGACTAGCAGAACTTTTTTTCTGCTTTTCATTTTTTGGTGGGGTTGGGGTGAATATTCTCATATATAATAACACTTATATATTTAAAATAAAATTATTTAATAATTCAGAAAGTCATCTGTGAAAGAGGGGTGCAAGGGCAAGGAATCTTACAAAGAGAAGATTCCTTGTAAAGTAAGGGATATATGTAAATACACACACACACACACACACACACTGGGTTGACCACAGAAACAAATTGACTAGAGAGACAAATCCAGTGACACTTGTATAAGAGAGAGCTTTTTTAATATAAATTTTATAGGGGGCTCTTATAACATTCAATACATCATTCACATTAAGCACACTTGTACACATGTTGCCACATTCATGTCCAAACATTTTCTCCTTGAGCCCCAAGCATGAGCTCCTCTTTTCCCCTTTCCTCTAATTCTTTTATTTAAAATTTGAACTCCCCATATTTCATTTTCCCCCTTCTCCTCCCCTATGAACTCCTAATAATTTACAAAATGTTATTACCTCTTCCTATCGTACACTGTCCAGGAGCTTTATATCAAAATGTAATTATATATCCAGAAATCATCCCAGCCCAGTCCAACTTAAATCCTCAAGTATGAAAGTAGTTTTGAAGTCCCTCTTCAGCCTCAGGCAAGCACATGCAAGGATGCAGTATTCAAGAGGGGGGCACAAAGTGTTGCGGCCCCAAATCAGGTGGTCACCTGGCAGGAGTCTAGAAGCTCCCAGAGGGGTGAGCAAGGCAGAAGGTGAAGGCAGAGAGGGAAGACGTTTTCCCTGCCCTCCTTATGAAAGCCAGGCCTATAGGGAGTCACTATTAGGCAGTGACCAGATTGCAGAGCAAATACCACCCTACACTTTTATATGTCTTCAAGTTGACATAAAACTATGTAGCTACTACAGTGAGATATAGTTTTGGAAAGCATCCCCATGGTCAGACATATTCTTGCTTGAAAAGTTGGGGTTTGAGCCAATACTGAAGACATGGAGGGAGACTATGCAAGCACCATGAACAGATTGTTTTGGCAGAGAAGGACACAAAGTGTGGTTGGAGTAAAATGAGCTAAAGGTGCGAATGAGAAAAAGATAGATTGTGCAAAGACTTTTAGATCTGTGTACACACATATAACCTGACTGATTTGAGGAATTATTGTGGGGTATTGATTAAAGCAGTGACAAAATCTGACTCTGTCTATTGGATCATGCTTGAAGCTGTGTTGAGAATCACATGTATAGACATGGAAGTGGGCATAGAGAGACAAGTTAGGAAGTGTTAATAGTAATCCAAAGAATGATGATAACTTATACTGGTCATATATTATCTGGTAGTAAGAAACCCAGGGAATTGAGTGAGCATGAAAACACAGGGGTCTCTTGGACGATCACCAATGCAACTCTTTGGAATAAACAAACAAAAGGTACAACAATGGTATATGCTAAATAAAAAAAGTAATAGTAAAACACTGACATCTCCTTACAGGTGATTATGTCTATTTTGAAAGACAGCTACAGGAATGACTATCATCATGTGATAGATAGTGAAGAAAGACAGTATGACGCACCAAAGGAATCCACACCCCTAGTTATTGACTCCAGGAACTTGGTCATTCGAATGCAGGTGTCTAGGTTCCAATTTTCTCAGTTTTACAATGTAGAGTGAACTCTTTCTAAAGGTATGTGTACTGTAAGAACTCAATGAAATGCCTGTGACAGGTGATGCTAAGCTCTGCCCTCATCTTCTTGTTCTGCCTTTGTCAAACTCGCTTTACCCCTTCTAGCTAGAGAAGAACCACATGCCTCCACCCCTACTTTAGATTTCTAAATTCTCTCACACCAGGAAACTCTCTGTTTGTGAGATTCTCTTGGTACCTTCTTAATGAACATAAAACCTGACCTTCCTTGGATAGGGTTATGTTTTGGAACCATTTAGTAATGGACACTGTTCCACAATGTGTCCCGCCAACAGTGATGACTCAATAACCTTATCATTTGCTTTAGCAGGATAAGTTTTTCATTAATCATAGATTTACCACTATTTATGAATTATTCTTGAGCTTTTTCTTATTCCCAATATGGCTTCCTGATGACCAGTAACCCCAAATGGAACTGCCACTTCCATTAAAAACCAGAGTACTTGATTCTTTACTACTGGCTGATCCAATTGGCTAAGCACTCAAGTATTAGCTAATCAGTTAGCTGGTCAAGCCAAGGCTACAGATTTAATGATTTACTCTTGAAAACTGAGAGCTTCAGACACCCTATGGAGGACATGTCTCCTCTGCACGTTCAGACCACCATGAGTTAAAGTGAACTTAACTGCAACTTACTTGGTTTGCATTTTAGATTTTAAATACCGGGTCCAAAAAAGGCAGCTAAGCTGTAATTTATTCAATTGAACAGAAGAATCTGTGTACGATGGGAGCGCACTTTCTACTACAAAGTTTCCTGATTCTTAAAATGCTCTAAGCAGTTTTTTAATCATCTCTAAAACCATGAGCTCCTCCTTAACCTTTCAGCAAAGTCTAGACTTTTCCCATAGCCTAGTAGTAATTTTCTTTTCTTGTTAGTTAGCTGAAATTTCATTTAATTTTTTTATCTGTTAGTTTGCAACAGAAGACCCGTAACTGATTCAGAGCAATAAGTATGCCTTTTTAATTATGACCTCCACAGGCCTTAGGCCTTGGAGGCATTCAGTAAATGTTTATTTAATGAGTGAATGAATAAAAGGTATTGTAGTATAAGAGGAAAGATGAGACAACATAAATGAGCATCCAGATGGAGCCAAACATGGACTCCGCATTGTCCTTGTTTCCTTTGAAATGACTTTTTCTTTTCACTGTCAGTCTCTCTTACCCTGGTTTCAAGTTTCAGTTGTAATTTGCTTTAAAGATAATACTGCCATGTTTCTTTGAACAGAAACTATCCAGCAATTTATGGCCAAATTTAAGTTGGGCATAACAGACTTAATGTTCAGCTTTCCATCTGTATTCTGTGCTTGGCAGAAAACCAAGGAAACCTAGGATTTTATGTTCCTGAATTTTATCAACTAGTAAACACAAAGGTATTGGGATTGTATATCTTAGCATGAAACATTTTATCTTGTGCATAAGAAATATCAATTGGACTCTTGTGTGCTGGCGTGGGTGGCTAAGGGATTTATGACACATCTTGCCTTTAGAAATGTTTTTATTTAAGAGTCAATCTTGTGGAAAGTGATGATAAGAGAAAAGCAGAAATTTATTGTATTCGGTGTCCTCCATTTGTCACACTATTGACATGTGTCTTCTATAGTAGGTGCTGAGGGGGTCAGAGTTTGTGTTATCCCCCAATTTCATAGACATGTAAAACGGCACCCCACAGAACTGAATGGATTCCAGTAGTCACACAGCAAGTTCTTGCAAAGAACTGAGAAGAATTCATGATTTCTTTGTATTAATACAGTCTATGGCTCTTTCATATACTGATTCAAAAGAGTTCTTCTATTGCCTTACTGTGTTCCTTTTTATTACTCATGTGCCAGGTATAGCATAAACTCTTAGGACAGTGGAGTCATTGAAATACAAACCCTTAGTATTAGAAAGGATGATGCAGGTGAGCAAGGCTAATCTCAGACTTTTTAGTGTTTCCTGTTTATATTTTTTATGAAACTTTCTGTACATACATAATGTGAGTCTTAATGATGAATCTGGGGTTGATGATATTAGAGGCCAATCCTTTTATCTCTGTCATTAAATATGCTTGCCCTTTAAATTAATATTCCCTAACTTCCATGCCTCTAGAGACTGTTGGGTTTCTGACTGTTGATTATTTTCAGTGACATGGCCCACATGACCCACTGTATGACCAGTTCTACCAAGTTCAAATCCATACCTGTGCATGCTTTAATTTTGTGGTCCAAGGGTCAGTATTCCCCTTGCTTAACCTCTTAGACTTCATTATCATAGAGCCCAATGTGGGGGTGTGCAGCAACCTTACCTAGAGAAATACAGAATCTGTAGCCAGATGCAATAAATATGCAAATAGCTCCTTTTAGAAGTCTTATTCCAGGTCAACTAATAACGCCTCCATCTATCTTCATGTTATTATTCTCTCTGCTGCAGGGGAGTGAAGGCTGTTTCTGCAGCAGTGCTGTTCTGCCCTCCCACCTGTTTACATTTACTCGATGGCTGCCTAGGGAACCCTGCCGAAAATAATGCTTGTGTGAGCCATTGAGTTGACTACATGTCAAAAAGTAATTTGAATCAAAGAGTCACTAACTTAATTGATGGTGATGGCTCCATCCAAAAACAACCAAAGAAATTGATGTTGTGCAAATTGCACATATATTGCTCTTGAATTTGTGAGCATATTCTTGTTTGCCTTGACAGGATTAAAATTATCTTCCGGACAGCTCGACACATTACTTAAGATGTGCCTGTATGTAAATTTTAGCTGCTAAAGGGGGCAATAACAACCTTCCTGTGAAATTAATTCCCATGACTTCAACTTCATCTTGCCATTTCTTTTACTCATTCCCTGCACATATGCATTCCATTCCTTTACATTTTGCATTTTAACCTCTAAGTCATTCTAGTCACCATGGAATACAGACCTATTGCCTTTGCAGACCCCACAGAGACCTAAGGTCTTAGGGTATAAAAGATGATACATCATTGTCGAGGCTCAAATTTTGAATGTTAATTGTACCGGAATTTTAAATTCTTTGGAAACATGTTCTTCCATGCCACTGAGTCCTTTGCTTGGATTGTTATTGTCAAAAGAATTTTGATTGTGAGCTAAGGAGGCTAGTCCAGCAATCATCCTGGCTGAGTGCCAGGTCAATAGTGCTAACCCGAGGTCTGGGTCATAATGCGAAATACAAATCTCACCATTAGGAGTTGTCTACTGCAAGATTTAACTCTCTTGAGGATGTCTCTCATTAGTGATGCCATGTTGCACATTGCTAGCAGGTGCCGTGTCTAGGAGATGGCCCAAGATGATGAAGAGGACACACTGGATATAGGGTAAAGTGACACAGGTTGTGGTACCCACTGACCCTCAAGAACTATCATTTCTGAGCCACAAACATCCTATCAACCAGCAAGATGGGTGGACATTTGAAAAGACAAAGGGATTTCCTCTTTGAAGGGAAGGAAACAAATACTTAAAAGGCTAAATCTTTCCTTAATTTGGATTACTCTTTTACTTGTGAGAATCCTCCTGTGAAGCATCAGATACCAGTGAAACATAGTTTGGAAAACATACACTCGTGTACTGTAGGTCCCGTGTGTACAGTCACAGAGATTTGTGATACAAAACTGTATATATGTATGCACCACTCAAAATTAAATGTTGAACTTGAACACTATACATGGAAATGGCAGAAACTTCCCAGCTCACATAATTGTCCTGGTACATATTTCCCTGTTTCTTTTATTTCCTGCAGGTAGATTAAATCCTCAGAGTGTGGGAGAAAATTCTCAGGTGGAGGAGTGCCTGTATTTGATCACAGCTATGATGGTTCGCTCTGCTCTTAATAATCAAACACATCAACTGGTCTTTTAGCATTGGTAACACCTGGTAAGAGTCCTGGGATATTGCAAAGAGAATACAAGCTTGACACAGAGATGCTCGGGGCAAAGGCCAAGGGATCTGCTTCTGTAACAACTGGTGTCTGTGGAAAGTCCAGTGGACTCACCGGAGTTAGAACTGACCCAAGAGCAAAGGCTTTAGTGGCTTCCTCTCGGTGAAACCCAAGCCACGGATGCAACTACATGAGTTGGGTCTTGCTGCTCATCTTCTCAAGCTTAGTACCTGCCACAACCTCTCCTACCAAATTTCATAACCACACATCACGGTGAGTCTCTGGCAGTCACTCTAATACCAAGTCCCTTTAGGTTTCAAGGGAGGCACACAAACATTTCTCAAGCCTGATTTAGTGAAATTCCAATCTGGAATCAATTCTTGTCAATGCTTTCTCCTTGCTTCCCTGCCCCAGACTCTCTTTTTATCTCTCCTTTTATTTTTCTCTGACTTTTCCTGCACCAAACATATTTGCATTTCCCCTGTCATCTATTTTGCTGACGGGGGGGAGGCAGATCCCTTGCTGACTTTTTAAGATCCTATCTGAGTATATCCTTAATATCCTGTGAGGATATCCTCACAGGGCAAGCACCTGTGAGTATCGCTTCTGCTGGCAGGTAAGCACTTCTCTGTTGTCCTATTTACTCACAGCTTCACCCACCTCCAGGAAGTCTTCTGACATTCTCTAATTACCTTCATTCTCCATTCTTAGGATTTTAAAATAAGCCTTGAAATCTAACTAGGATATTTAGGATGTTTTTTCTTCATAATGTAATAAATTCTATTTGTAAATTATGGTTCTGGAGTAAGCACTTTGGCCTCTTATTTCCCAACCCAGACTTTTTACCATTAACTTTAAGTTCAGCTTTGAATTCTTCATATGAATAACCCACAACCAACCAGTTGATTCCAACCCACCATGACCTTCAACAGTCTCTAAAACTGAATCTCTCTAAGAGAATAGAGGCTTGCCTTGCTACCACAGAGTAGTGAGTGGGTCTTAAATGATACCTTGTACTTGCTTTTGATTTCAAACCATAAGCCACAGTATCATCAGGACCCTTTTTAAAATTTACAACTGAATAATATTATTTGATGATCTAAATCTCCCATAGAAACACTATTCTTAGCTCGTGAACTTGTCACATGGTTTCCATAGCTAAGAATTAGAGAATTGCTATGATTTGAGTTCTATTTGTTTATCCCTGGGGCAGATTTATTTGAATTATTGGCAAAGAATATTGAATATACCATGGACTTCCAGACAGACAAGCATGTTTGTCTTGGAAGAAGTACAGTAAGAATGCTCCTTGAATACAATCAACTTGTGTCAGCTACTTTGGACAAGTTATCAAGAGGGACCAAGGGCATTGTGTTTGATAACTCAGTCAGGGAGAAGAGGAGGAAGCAGAAGCAGAAGCAGAAGAAGGATTTCAATGAGCTGGATTGACACTGTGTCTAAAATTGCCTCAAACATAAGACACATAGTGTGGATGGTAAGTGATGGAGAAGTGATACCTCCTCTTGTCCAAAACAGAACAATGTAACTTGTGGTATGAATTTCATCATAGACTTGACTGAGTCTCAGAGTCCTGGATCATGAATTGTCCCCATTTCACCCATCTTAAACCTTACCAAGGCTCAATTCTATGACCTGGCTACATTCTGAACTATTTCCACAAACCACACTTACTCCAGACATGTATTTTCTACTCTTAGCTTCTGATCTGGCTAGTATTATGGGCGAACAATCTATGATGATTAAACTTCTCTTCTTTAGCTACAGTTATTCTTTATTATGATATTATAAATACAATTTATTGCAGATAATTACTCACTGAATTGGACTCGAATCCACCACACAGTAGGATGACATTGTAGCTAGGGTAGAACTCTACACAGCTTTCAGGGTGTAAGAATATAATCCAGTTAGAATTGAGTAATGATATAATTATTTCATTTAAAAACCATAAGTACAATTTCAACATTTATTTGATTCATTTGGCCACTTAAACAAGGATATATCAAACATTAATGAGTATATGAATCACTCGTTGCAATGGAGACTCTGATTTACTAGGCCTGGGGAGGAGCCAAAGATTCTATCTAGTAAATTCCTACATGGTATCAATGCTAATAATCTATGCACTTGAAGGTTTTAGAAACTAACTCTCATGCTTGCTTGCTTTGGAATTAAAGCTTTTAATTTAAAAATTCACTAGTGAATGATAGAATGTAGAGATTGAAAAATTACAAACTCTTTAAAATCTGGAATCACTGGAATCTGAAGGCTACACAGATGGAGCATGGTGGTGGCAGGCAGCACAAAGGGGTTATGGATGAATCGGCATGATTCTAGCTGCTCGGCAGTCCATGAGTCTCTGAGGAAGTCTGACATACCTGACCCTGAGCCGGGCGAATGCTAGCAGCAAAGTCAGTAATGGTAATCTGTCTATCAGTAGCTACTTTCACTAGGTTAGCCGTTTTGATCCACATCCCAGCTATGTGACGGACCTCATTGATTTTGACATCTTGACTCCAGATAATGCAGCCTATCCAATCATTTGGGATGGTGAGTTCATGAGAAGTAGTCTGAGAAGATGCAACCAAACTTGCCCAATAGCCTTTCCCCTCTGGAGAGAATCTCCACCATGACCAGGAAGATCTGATTGACACTCTCAACAACGGGTTGAGGTCCACTCAGTTGAGATGGGAAACACGTCTCCAGCCACCTGAACCATAGCCCCAATACTCTCGAATTTCAACACTGTTTCCAATGAGAGAGTCACACTGACCAGCAGGGAGCACAACCTCACACTGGTCCGGGGTCTCCTCGCCGCTGTGGCATTCATCACGGAGTTGAGCTCCTCTTCCAGTTTGTCACGGATGAAAGCACAGGCCCCCACGATGATATCAGTGGGTCCAGCCAAAGTGATAATTTCCTCAGGACCATTTCCTTCTCATATGTGTGCACCACTCTCTTTCAGAATCTTCCTGACCGACTCTACTCCTTTCTTTGTAATGATGCTGCCAACTTCCTTCCCGTGCATCAATAGCCAGATGGTGAGAGTGACACTTAATCCACCTTCCCCCCACTCCCCGCATCCATGTTGAGTGGTGTTCTGGAGAGTTGGACTTGGAATGGGCTTGTCTTTGGGTAACTTCAAACGTGAGGCAGATGGGGGGGTGGTGGTGTTTATTTAATTTATTGTTGTCGTCATTTTTTCCTTAACTGTGTCTTTACTTTTAAATACTTTAAAACAAGCCTGTCTGAGTATCCATAGATTGAGCTACTTAAGGTTTTTCTTATGTATGACGATAGCTTCAGAAGAAAAGCACTTGGAAATTGAGTGTGGTGATACGTGCTCAGCAAGGTGAAGGCGAATACTCCCACTGAATTGTACATTTGAAAAGGGAAAATAGTTTGTTATATTCATTAGACTAGCATGCAATTGTGTGAGAAATTGATCAGATATGCATGTGATTTCATGAAGTTTTTGTTTGATTCAACCCAGTTATCAGTACTTAGCGATTATAACTAATTGTCGCTCTCATTGCATAATACATCACACATACTGCAACATGTTAAATGAAATATTTTTTAAGCTTTTTGATTAATAAATCTAGCTTCTTCTATGTTGTGTGACATTTAAATGTGTGAAAAGAGCCTAATGTGAAGAAGACTGTGTATCATGCATGGCACATGTGATCTACACTCACTCACCGTGATCCATCCAAACTTACACACTGACTCTGTAGGGAAAAGACATGACAATGCAGTCTGTCCCTGCAATAAAATGATGAGGAGGAGGAAAAGTTACAGACAAAGAAAAACTCTGGAGTAATTCTGGAAGATAGCACACATGGCCTCCTGGGGTCCTGATCAAAAGTATGTCTTCTATTGGGCGAAAAGTCAATAATATGAACTCTAACTTATTAACACTGTCCTAGGAATAGGCCTACACTTATCTACAGTGACTCAAGCCTGCCTATCCCCTGGTATGAAGTGCAGTATTTAGAGACCCTATGACCCCATCAGTCACATCTGTATTGAGGAGCGAGGGAGACTTTTGTTGCATGCTGACTTCCAGAAAGGTGTGACCTCCTGGGTTTTTGCCCTAGTCTTTTTGTCCCACTGACGGGCAGCTACATCCTTCATCCTGCCTGCCAGTCATCCTCCTCCATCATTCAGTCTTGTCGCCGTGGAAGAGAGTAGACTGGGTTTGGGAAAGCTGATTGAAAAGCAAGGTTCTCAAAAGTGAAATGACAACATGTCTACTATGTGCCCAGGCCTATCCTGTGTGTGAGTTTACACTAAGCAGCTTCACGGTGGCACAAAACAAGCTGAGCGGATATGCCTCCGAACATTCTTTTTCCACTGCCAAGGAAATGTTGACAGAAAAGCGAAACCACTGTGCCTTTCCTCTTTCAAATGACATCTTGCAAGAACACTTCGTGGTTTTGCTGGCAGTGAAAATTACTGAGCACAGATCGAGTTTTTGCACTTTTGAGGCATAAGACCTTTTGCTGGACTGGAACAACACCGCCACAAAGCAAAACCCATCTTTTCTGCTGTTGTCAGCAGGCCAGGGCTGCACAAAACAAGAAAGGTTTGCATAAGAAAATGCCAAAATGTTAATCCATTTTTATAGCTAAACTTGACCCTAAACTTCTTATGAGCTTCTGAAATGTTGCGATAACTCATTGCTTACTCAGCCCACGTTCCTTTAGAAAAATGAAGGTCGATTACAGGAACAGGAAGTCAGCTATAGCCACAATACCGGGGACATTCCTCTTCCATCTCCCAGCCACATCCAAATCCTGCAGAGAGAGAAGGCAGCAGTGCAGAAAGCTGTGGTTGTGAGAAGGTCTTTAGGGTATCAGGATCCCAATTTGTGAAATGAAATTAGTTCTTAGACTCATATAGCTGACTCTGAACAATACACATGGGTAAGTACTTGACTATTACCCCAGAGATAGGACAGTTTGTCCCCATTCAGAGATATTTCTTAAGAAACAACTCTTGACTCTGAAACAAGTGTGGTAAACTCAAAGGAGGATACTTCCACTCTGCAACACATGGCGGTGCTGTGAGTTCAAATCTTCTCAGTGACAATCAGTGGTGCAGGGAAACCTCAGAGCTCCATGCTAATCCCTCCGAGAAGGAGTGTGGAGAGGTGAGGCAGTAGGGTCGTGAATCAAGTTCTCTGTTAAGAAATAGCTGAAAGCAGATGAATCCATTCTGGATCACCAAGTTTTTACTCTCACCTCACCTTTTTATATAAAGCATTACACAGAAATTTCAAAGAAGTTCAGAGTTAAATAATATCATTCCATAAGGAACGTGACATTAAAAAAATTTGTAGCAACTACTTGAGATTGATGAGGATCTGGATCTATGGGCACAGTTGTGGAGAGGAGGTATGCAGAGAGAGTCATGGTTTGAGAGGGGAATCCCCTCCTATAAAAACCAACTGGTAGGTATTTTCCAGCAGTTGTTCCCCCTACTTTGGCTTCTTTGGATCCGGCTGGCTTTCTGTCTCATGTGGTCTGCTATTGGCAATTCCTTAACTGTTTTCTAAAAGGGTTTATTAAATTATCATCATCAATATTGATAGCATGGTTAACTAGTTCCTTATGATGATGATTCTTTACAAAAATCTCTTTCTGGGGACTCATATTTCTAATCTAAAAAAAGTGCAAAAAGCCACAAACACTAAGAAATTTATAGCAAAATGCGTGAAACACAATCTCAAAAGGCTTAATCAACATATACTAACAACACCAAGTAATACTCACTGACTGAAACATGAACTGCTTTTATTTACAGAAATCACATGTCTCTGGTTGGAGCTGATGCTTTTTTTGAGATCTGATGGAAGGACGTCCGATTATGTGGGGTGCCGATGTGATTGGGGACTATGTTTAACTGTGGTGGTTAAGCTCTTTTCTAGTCTAGAAAGCCTTTCTTTCCAGGAATGAAAACCGGAAAGTTCCCCCTTCATTAAAGACCGCAAAAAAAGCACAGAGATAAGTACAGAGAGAGATCTTCCTCATACCAGTTTCTAGCTATGAACAAATCCATTGGAAGCTTTGTTTACCTCTGTTTTTGTATAAAGAAGATGATTTTTATGTCTTGGTTTCTGGAAGTCCTTTGTAATCTTCAGCACTTATATAAAGAATCCATTTATAAGTTGAATTAATTTCTTTTTTTATCCAGCAAATCAGTATATATTATATACATACCTACACATAAACATACACATAAACATATATATACATGTTCCTAGTATGCAAAATTAAGTCATTAAATTTCAAAATATGTTTAAATATTGCCGCAGATAGCACATGGCTGTTAATGTGACCAGGATTTTTAGATTGGACTTATAGACACGGGGTGCTCACACTTTTTCAGCATGTGGGCAACTAATAAAATGATCGTGTCAAAATGATTTACTAACTACAAAATGCAAACATATATTTTATTTATTTATTTGTTACATTTATTGACAAATGCATTGAGGATTCTTTATATGTACAATGTTCATGTACCTTTCATAACAAAATTATTGCACAACAAGACACAATTAACTATGCACATTTTTGTCATTACCTGAGTTTGCTCTGATGATTCGCACCGAATGGAGTGAGCCAGGGATGCATAGTCTGGACAGTCGCTGCTGACAGCCAGGCTCAAGCACACTCCCAAATGAGCATCAGTTATGGCGGAACGGTACTTGGACTTCACGATCTTTGTGTGGGAAAGGGGTGACACATCGCTAAGTAGAGTCATACAGTGCAGTCAAGGAAATAGCATGTTTTCTCATGTTTACCTACTTTCCCTTGGCGAGCAAGTTCCAGAACTGTTGATGAGCTCTGGCCTTCAGCTGGATCTCAACTGTAGTGTCAAAATTTCCCACTCCATATGAAAGTGACACGTTTTTGTCTTCTTACTTGGTCCAGCTTACCCACTCATTTTAATACCCTTTCTAATGTTTAAAAGAGAGAAAAAAAAGACAAGGTCTAATAATTGGTGATCGCTTGCTTGTGCATGCATTCCACACCTAAGATTGCATCTGACTGGCTGCACTGTATAACAATTAAGTGACAGGATTGATGCTAGGTTTATGTCTATTTTTGTACATCTACTTTTTTAATGCGATGTGACCAACCCACACTACATTTGCAATAGACTCGTAGAGCATGATCTACAGATTGAGCACTCTTGGTGTAAACTATTAACTAGAAGTTGGCCATGAAACCACAGGAATATTTGAGGTTGTGTGTTGAAGATAAGCATCTTTCAACATGGACATGTTTGATAACTCTGAATCCTATCCTGCACTCCAGTGTGATGATAGCCATCATGAGAAGGAACATTTTGTAGGGAAAGTGCATTTAGCGTGGCATAGAGGTGACGGCAGAGGAAAGGTTTGACTAGGATTCTCTTAGAGTAGAAGATCTCAATGCACACTTATTTGAAACAAGCCAATTGAGTCATTTAGCACATCCAAAAGTATGCTTAGAGGACAAAGATTTTTCCCCTTCAATTCATCTTTATCAAGATGAATATTTCCACAGAGTATGTGTGTGTGTATATATATATATACATATATATATTATTACAGATTCTTCTTGGACATTAGTGAGGGATGGTCAACCCAGGGGGTTAGTTTTCTTCAGATTCATTTAAATGATGGCAGCAGAAGTCTTAGAGATGTGGGGGAAATCCATTTTCATCCCGAGTCAGGAAACAACAAAGTCAGTTCCCACCACAGGGGCTCTGATCCATCGTGGACAGCTTAAGACAACTAAGACACCAGGAGTTTCTATAGTCTGCCGATTGGATTGAAAGCCTGTTCTGTTCGCTTCTGTCCTATTGTTGAAATGCCCGTTAGATGAGATAAAACAGAGAAGCATAAGACAGAAGGATCTCATGCTAACATGGGAAAGGAGTAGAATGTCCTCAGAATCTACAATATCAAGAAGGAGCAAAAGATTTAGCACAAGCTCGTTAAACAAAGCTCTAATGGTCTCAGAGGAACCTTTTGAAATGTGGAAAAGGGAGCTTTGTTATTGTTGTTGTTAAATAACGAGAAGATATGGGTTACAGAAAGTCCATGACTGCTAAACTCTCACCTTGGGAAGGAGGAAACCAAAGAAAATATACTTAGATTCTATGAAGATTTATACAAATGCATGCTTGTTGGCCACTCCATGGTTTGATAAAGGAAGATAAACCTTTGAAGGTGTGTCCCTAATCATTTTATGCTTTTATCTGGAAGGACAAAGTCACAAAAGTCAGTCACATCAGCTTATAAACAAGTTCTGTACTACACTGAACATGAATATGATTCTGGAGGGCTTTGTTTTATATTCCTAAATTTTAAATCAAAGTTGACAAGGCCTTCTTATGATGCTGAAACAAATCTACAAAACATGTAAAACAAATCAGCTAGGAAATGTATTGCCTTGGCAAATGTAATCTCTCTCTTATTCCCCAATCATATTTAGGATAAAATTCACTTTCAAATTATGTAACCAGTGTTACTACCTCATCTCCATTTGTTCTATGCCACCACTCTTTGTGTGCCACACACCAAGTTCTGGAGCTTGGTCTCAAAAACATAAGTATCTTTGCAGAAATAGTATTTAGTTATTTATTTCCTAGATATGGGAGTATAGGGTGGCTACTTATTTTCTTTGAATGAGGAATACTATACACAATTCTCTTATTTCCTTCTTGAGACTAACAATGCTCAATAAACTCAAATTAAAATAATATCATGTACCCCGGTGTGATGCTACCAAGGTAAGAACTTAGAAAGTACTAAGACCCACAGGAAATCCAGAA
This sequence comes from Nesogale talazaci, assembly GCA_004026705.1. Lineage (NCBI taxonomy): Eukaryota > Metazoa > Chordata > Mammalia > Afrosoricida > Tenrecidae > Nesogale > Nesogale talazaci. Next base: position 100,303 of record PVJH01000768.1, on the reverse strand, counting down.
TGGTTGAAAAGGGGAAGCAAGATGGTGAAGCTCATATACTAGTCAAATTCCATCTAACGTGAACCATCTCTGCTCTTTTTCAAGCCTTTCATGAAGCCTTATTTAGTTCATTCAATCAATAGTCTTCTTTATAGTAAATATGATGCAATAGCCTAAATTGCTCAGCTTATGAACTTGGAACCTATTGAGAGAATGGAGTCACCAAGTAGTCAATTTACAAAATAGACGGCAAGGAGATTTTGAAAAAAACATCATCCAGGAGTCAGATATGTCTGTGTCCTGGCCTACCAATCCCAAGGCTTTCCTCCAGACTCCTACGGGAGTAGGTGAAAGTAGGAGGATCAGTAAAAAAAGAGAATGGAAATCCTACCCACACAGTGATGCCTCTGGGACAAGACTGGCTTGGATTTTGAAGACTTTGATTTAAATCAAAGTTAGATCCTCTTTCCATTCTAAATTGTTCAAATAAGAACATTCAGGTAAGAAGTACATGAATTTGAATGAACTTTTGCTTTCTCTATTTAAATTTGACATAGTCATAAATGATGAGGATTGCACGGTAGGTGTGTTCATGAAGTGCTTAGGAACTATCCTCAGAAGAACATGTCCTTAGTATGTTATCCTAAGTAACATATCCTTAGAAGCAAAGCAACAAGCATATACCATATGGGAACTCTGTATTATTCATGTGAATGCAGAATTTTATATTCCAGAACACATTAAAAACCCACAACAAATGCAACAGATTTATTTGGTTTTATTTTTCAAATGTAATAAAATTTACCTACTGCTATGAAATTCCACAGTTCTAAGAGTAGTGCTTCTATCTCCATGTATGGGATAAAGGTTGTATAAAAGTAGAATATGTGGATGTTAAACCACAATTGAATTAAATCTGGATAATATGAAATGACCACAGCATCAGGATTTGAGGGAGACGCCTCACCCAATTTCAATACACAAATGATTTAATCTCGGTTGCTGAAAACCAAGAGGACTGGAAGCACTTACTGGTGGAAATCCAAAAGAATTGCCTTTGTATGGATTGAAACTCAGTATTACAAAAACCCTAATCCTCAGAATAGGAAAAAAAGACAACATCAGGATAAGTGGAGAAAACATTTAAGTTATAAAGGATTTCATTTTATTTTACTTGGGTCCATAATCAGTGCTCATGGAAGCAAAATTCAAGAAATAAAATTACCCAGCAAATCTGCTACACATGGTGTATTTAAGATATCTTTTTGAGGACTAATATGAGAGGGACTAAAGTCATGGTATTTTGAACCTCTCATATTGATTTGAAAACTGGTCGATGAATAAGAATGTCCAAAGAAAAATTAACATATTTGAACTATGGTATTAGAAAAGTACTGAAGATAAAGTTGTGCATAAGCAATTATGGTGAAGAAAGCTGATGGTGCCTGGCTATGAAACGATATAACATCAGGGGTCTTAAAGGCTTGAAGGTAAACAAGTGGTCCTCTAGCTCAGAAGCAACAAAGTCCACATAGAAGATGCACACCAGCCTGTTGGACCATGAGGCATCAAGGGATCAGGTATCAAGCATCAAATAACTAAAAATTATATCATTATAAATGAGGCGGAGTACAGATTGGAGACCCAAGGTCCATCTGCAGGAGAAGTGACATCCCCTTACAGAAGGGTGGTGGGGAGGAGACGGGCCAGTTAGGGTACAGTGTAGCAATGATGAAATATGCATCTTTCCTTTAGTTCTAAAATTCTTCCTCCCTCCCACATCATGATTTGAATTCTACCTTATAAATCTGGTTAGACAAGAGGATATACACAGGGACAGACGGGAACCAGAAGTATGGGGAAGCCAAGATAGAAAATCCCTTGATTTCCAGTGGGAAGAGTGGCAGCATAGGAAGCATGGAAGGAGGATGGAGTAGAAAGGGAGAACTGATTACAAGGATCTAAACATAAACTCCCCGCTGTGGTAAGGGCAATGGGAAAATGAGCGAGAGCAGACATCAGACAGCATTTGACAAGACAAAATTATAATAGTTTATACATTTTCAAGGGTCCCTGAGGGAGGAGGAAGCGGGAGGGGGTGGTAAAAGGAGGAGCCAATACCAGCGGCTTAAGTGGAAAGAAAATGTTTTGAGAATGATCATGGCATCAAAGATGAAAGGTACAAATGTACTTTGAATACAACAGTTGTATGGATGGATTGTGCTAAGAAATGTATGAGTCCCCCAAAAAATGATTTAAAACAAAGCAAAAATGTCAGGAAATGATTTTAACACTAATACGGATGGTTCAAATCCTCTCCCAAGGTGGGGGAGGAAGAGGACTCTGTGTGTGTGTGTGTGTGTGTGTGTGTGTGTGTGTGTGAGACTGGCTGCAGGTTAACTTGAATGAAAGGAAAGATAATATACAATAAGAGGAAAGTTGGCAAAACACGGACACAGAGGTTTTGAGGGTTAAAAGCTAAGAGGAATAGAATGTTTTGAAACTGTGGCAGCAATTGTACAATACTACTTGATGCGATTGAACTATAGAATGATCTGATTTCTGAATTAGCTCCCAATAAAACGATTTGGGCGATGAAAGTAACATAAAAAAACTAACATATATATAAATATCATATACACATATGAATATTAAGAGCATCATGCTTTGCCCAATGAGTCGATGCAGTGGGTCCAAAAAGGGCTGAAACATAGTAACCAATCGGAAGCCAACTCCAGGGCACCTAATACCAGCAACCACTAGAGCGCGTTAAAAACTCTTCTATAAAAATTAGGCTTCCGGGCTGAGCCCCAGTGGCGTAGTGGTTGTGCGCCGGACTGCGGCCCACTGGGACGGAGGTTCAATTCGAGCAGTGGGGCTGGGCCTCCTACTCCCACCACTGGAGAGCAGTTATGCCAAAAAAAAAATTAGGCTTCCAAAAAATAACACAAAACAAAATATTGGACATAATTTTGTTTGTTAGATATATTCAATATAGATTATTTAATAGGTACTATTTCCAGTATTTTGTACACATAATTATATTTCTTTTATTTCACAATGGAATACATAGTTGTTGGGGAAAAGCCAGTCAAGTACTTGATGCAGCTTAAAAGTACTCTTCATAGTACTGAAGGATTTCTGTGTCTCTCTGTATTGTGAAAAGCATCATAGAAAGGCATGATATCATGCAGTTACTTCCAACACCCTAAAATAAAACATATCACATAGGAATGTGAATCTACATGACTAAATATGAACTTTAAAACCTTCAAACAAGAGTTAGGTAAATGGCCCTTAATTTCTTATCTCTCAAAATATTATGTGAGTTTCAAGTTGAACATTGAAGGAAATGAATTTTCAAAAACTGCTAGCAACACAAATGATTTCTAACTTTCAGGAAATTCGCAAGAGCAGTACAAACAGCTTTATTTTTTTCTCTTAATCCTTTAAGAATTGATAAAATGCCCTACCAGCAGTGAAAATTTTAGCATCTATTTCTTTCAAAAGAACATTCTTTAATACAATTAAAAACCTTTGAATTGACATTGATACAATGCTTCACTCAACGATCACTACCTGTGTTAGCAATGTCCCCCTGTAGCAAAAAGGTCCAATAGAGAATCATGCTTCATATTTAATTGTCATACATCTTTGGATACTGGTGTCTGCCATTTTTTTTTTGTCATACTTGCGTTGATATCCATGAACTCAACATTTTTGGAAACGACACAGTGCTTTCACTGTTTTCCTCCATTAGGGGCTAGCTGAGGCTGCCTTGTGATTATATCAGGTTATGCATCATTGGCAGGAATATCACAGAGGTGATGTAGTGTTCTCCCTGTGTCCTATCAGGTAGCACACAATTTTAATTTGTACCATTAATGATGATGTTCACTTTGACACTTAATTAAAGTGCCTTCCAAGCTTATCCACTATGAAGATACTATTTTTCTTTTGTAATGAATAAGTATACTGAAGGGGAGATTGTTTGAAACTATATAAATATCCCACTCCAGATAGAACTTTCTTTTGATATAATTAATGCATTTATAATACTATAGACAGCTTGCTACTTATAATATTTAAATAACTGAGTTAGATTGCTTTCCCCTACCATCTCATCTGGGCCAGTGGAGACTCTTCCAAATTCATTTGTGTTTTACTGTGATGTGTCTCTGTCAAATGTGAGCACATTCTTTCTTTCCATCACAAGCTGTACCAGAGTTCTTCTACATGTTCCCTACCCAAGTTGGGGTTTCCTATATATCTCTAAGCATCCTGGGTTTATTTTACTATAGAATAATATTTAGAAGCCAAAATAATGGCAAAAATGTGGCCAAGACTATGGGATTATTATCATTATTCTCAGGCTCCATCATTGAACAATGTCAGGAAATTCACGTAGGCATCTGTATATTTAAATCTGTGTACCCACTGACACCTACTGATTCATCCACAGCAGATTATACTACAAGGTCCATAGTACTTTTCTCAATTTTACTCATTGTGCTTCCCTTCTCGAACAATAAGAAACATGGCTCCTATTAATTTTATTCTATTTACTTATTGAATCACTCTATAGCTAATGAGGCTCTCTTCATCCCACCCCACTTACTCCTGCCCGTGGTTCCATACGTTGAAGGTGTCCTCCATCATTCTGTGTGCAACCAGGGTGACTGTAGATTCTTCACCCTGACAGGACTCTTCAACTCCATGCCTTTTAACCACCCTGAAGTGGACACCTTTCTCCCTCTGTTCAGGCTGAATGCAATGCAGCAAGTCTTCCCTGCATGACCTCACTGTCAGTCTGCTTGACTCTTAGTGCCTTGTCTTGGACTGTGTTTTGCAAGAATGCCCATCTTTTCCCCACTCCTCACCACTGAACTTCAGTAGCCTGAGATTAGCTCCTGAAATTAACTCTCAACTGGCCCTGTAGATGCCCAGGCTGCCTTTCTCCTGCCATCTGAGTTAGGACACCTCTTGCAGCCCTCAATCTTGGTTCTCTACCCCATTTACTGATTAAAGATGGAATGTTCAGCAGTGGAAAGGAGGGAAGAGGAAAAGAAGAGCTGGATGGAAAGCTCTTTGGTTTAATTGTTTGTTTCATGGAGAAGTGCTGAGTGTCCAAAATGCCTCTGCCTACATAAAAATGATTTAATAAATAGTTTAAGAAAGTGTTGTCTAAAATGAGGTGCAACTAACATGGCTAGAAGGGTCTTTAGATGTTGAGGAAGACATCCATAAAAGGGGAACATGACACAGAACATGGCCGAGTGAGAAGCGAGCTGCCCAGCTGTAGCAATGAAAGCCCAGGGAATGCAGACTGGCCTATAATCCTCCCGGTTTTTTGGACACAGATTGAGATGCTCTTCCCTTCAGCCATCAGCGGCCATCTATCCAAAAGGTTTCCTGTGGTGTACTGCAAACTTTACTCTCCATGAGAACCATGGGAAGGGACAGAAGATACCTTCATATGGAAAATCTAAATACATAAAACTTCTAGATACCTGAGAAATCATAATTGGCTAGTAGGAATGAAGATGAATTTCAGATGTTGAGAGCAGATCAGAACAGAGGTTCCTTAGTCATGGGGAACAAAGAAGGAGAAAACTTTTTAAAAAATCTATATACCAAGACATCAGTTTTAATCACATCCTAGATGCGTGTGATATGAAGCTACTTTATTGTTATGACAACGATGTGGTTATAGTATGCCACACCTTTCTCCTCTGCTGTCTCTGTCTCTGCTGCCTCTAGAACAAAAGGCTGATAAAGATCATTTGGAGATACAACAGGAAATGAGTGAAACTAAGGACAAAACTGCCTTCTCGTGTCCGGCTGTTTCCCTCAGCACTCCAGACTGGGGCTGGGAGAAAAAGTTCATGGAAGCATTGACCTTTCCATGAGACACTGCATTCTGAAATCAGAACTGAGACTGCGTTTTGCATTGTGTAATTACCAAAGAACGATTTATCTCCCAGAAGGTGCTTGCCTGAGTGTTCTTCTAGGACCCAGAGAAGAACTATACCAAGAGAACATTTTTGTAAAGAGTGGTGGTTTGAAGGGAAGGGGTGTATGTGTGTGTTTACTTCCCGAGGATCATGTTTACTCAATTAAACTGGTTACACTAAGGTCATGGCTAGAATCAGGCAACCTATGTTTAATCCTGTTTTTTACCACTTTGTGCTCTTTAACCCAAAGCAAGCCATTAACTCTTCCAAGAAGTTCTTAATCTGATGAGATAGGTATGAATTTATAAGCGCCAAAAAGGAAAAAAATAAAATAAAAGTATGCTTAGGAAGACACTCACTGCCAGCAAGTTGATACCCATTGAGGGCAACCCTATAGGGGCAGGGAGAATTGCCCCTGTGTGCTTCTGGGACTCTAGCTCTATTACTGCTACATAGTAATGGAGGACCTCAACTTTCTCCCAGAGTGCTGCTGGTGGTTTCAAACAGTGGATTTTGCAGTGAGCAGCCTAATGCATAACCAGTCGTACATATTCAGAATCTATTAAGAATGTTTGTTGTTGATTTACATGCCTATGCCTCATGATGACTGCTTCCATGAGTCTTGATTGTGAATTCACGTATAACAAAACTATTGACAACTTCTCTGTTTATCATTATATTCCTTATATATGTTTTAGAAAGAGCTTTATATATGAGCACAGTTGAATATTGAGAAAATATACCAGTGCAGTCCAGATCAAGTCCATAAGTCTGATATAAGCCCATATGTCCAATACCAATGTATAAAGTGCTCTTCAGAATCACATTGCTCGTGAAAAGATGCCAAATGCAGGAGATTGCAGGCCAGGGGATGTAAAGTCTTATGGATTCGGCAGCATTGTAAGCATCTCCGTGCTGGAACAGACTTCCTCCTAACTTTTCCAGCTTCAGAAATCTGGGTCCATCGTGATGACTGTCTCCATGTGTCTTCTCCACAGGAATGTCTTACAGAGAGTGAATCTAGAGAGAGAGTGTCGCCTGTCTCCAAGGGAGAATACTAACGTTCTCAGAAGCCTCAGAAGAAGGTCAAGCCCACACAGAAGCCTCATTGGGTATGAACTGATGGATGGGATGGACTCCCCCCCTTCATTCTAAATCCTCAACTTGACACCACGCGCAACCACCAAATTTATGTTTATATTGAAGTTCATATTGAAAGCTATAATTCTTATCTTCAGGACCAATTGCTTCAAATTCTACTAACTTTCTGCAAGCAAAGTTGTGCCATTGGCCTAATCTCAGATTGTTAGTACACCTTCCTCCAATCGTTTTTATGTACATGCAAATATCTGAAACTTAAATAGCAAAAGGAAATGCCAGTGTCCCTCACCATGTCTTCCTCACAGTCTTTCCTTATTTTCTTTTACAGAATACAGACCACAGCATACTTTCCTATTAGCATGGAGACCACTGAAACATGTCAACATTATTCGATCTAACTCCAGTGGCTTCCAAAGGGAGAGGAAATGCTTTCACGGAGGCTTCACTGGTCTGCATCAAATGCACAAGCATGAAGGATGTCTTTGCTGTCAAACTTTCAGGTGGGAGCAAAGTCCTCATGCTGAGCCCAATTGCTCACTGTGACATTTCAGATATGATTTGGCACATGGAATCTGGGGCGCTTCTGAGGCGGCACCTTGCCTTCCTTCATGCTAAAGTTCAAGCAGGCACAAGAATCAGCATTCTTAACTATCAGCTAGGAACAGAGGTGGTAGGTCCAGAGAGCTGACCATCCATCAGCTCTTCTAAAGATCAGATCACTGCCTTACCGTCACTGAGTCATGCATTTGTAACTGTGTTTCTGCAAGAGAAAATATCTTATTGAATTGATAAAACAAATGTGTGTGTGCGTGTGTGTGTGTGCGTGTGTGTGTGAGAGAGAGAGAGAGAGAGAGAGAGAGAGAGAGGATATTTTCTGTATCTTCTGTTAAATACAAAAAATTATGCTGGAGGTTAGGATTAAAACTAAAAGCAAAAAAATAAAAACAAACTATGAATCCATCCCCATGATGCAAGGGATTTTATATTTTAAAAGATTAATTTATATTTTAAAAATAAAATATGCCTTTATTTATAACAATACCAACAAAAAAAACCCATGTTTTATAAGCACAACTTACATGTGCCCATACATCTGCAAGGCTTACCCTCTATTCTAATTTACTTGTTGAGTCTTCTCCATGCTCTGTCAAAGCTGTCTTTATTAGGTCATGGTAATGCTGCCTAGAATCAAGTGGCTTTGTCTGATAGATGCTCTTGTTTTCACCATGGCTTGTATTTATAATTGTTGCTTTGGTAAATTTTCAATGTCTTAGCTAATTATTTGTTGACCTATATCAGTAACTTTTGATAATTGAAGTAAAAAATCAAAGGAAGAGGGAAAAAGTTCTAAAACAATGTCCATTAAGTTTCTAATAATGCTGTGGCTAATAATGTAATTCCATGTAATATATATATGTACATATATACAGTTTTATCATTACTATTCCTCTACACTAAGAAACATGTTTAAGCAATCCACAACTCTGTTTCTCATACAATTCTATTAATTAAATTCATGATAGGTATTACTAATGATTCTTTATGGTCTGGTGTGAATGAAAGCTAATCAGGGGAGCATGTCTCTATGAGCCATCCCACTGGGTGATGTGGTCACCGTGATGATGTGATCACTGGGGTCGCAGTGATCATAGAAGTGCTGCTGTGACTATGATAGGTGTTCCTTGGGCAAATATTGAGTAAGTGCCAATGTTGGAAGCTGAGAAAAGGTGTCTTAATGAAAAGGAGACATTGATTAGAGAAAAGAACTAAAGAAAGTTTAGCGTGTGAAACAAAGTCAGGGCAAGTCCCTGTAGACACAACGGACAAACCAGTAGGGCTGCTTGTGGCCAATTGGAGAGCGGGTGTTGGAGAGCGTGTTCTGATGTTCACATGCATCCGGAATCAAGCTCGAGAGGTTGGACTGTAGCTGCAAGACACTGGGAAAGCAGTGAAGCTTCTGGATAAGAGTTTAGGAAGCAAAAAGTCAAGCTTTCCATCGTCATCCTCAGAGTGGAGTCGTTTAACTGGGGACAGGATATTTTCTCAGAGATCGTTAAATCTCCCAAAAGGACAATAATGAGAACTTGAGCATAGCTTCAAACAGCAAGCCTTTTCATTCATCCTGACTCATGATGATCCTCCAGGAGAGGTCGGAGGAGTCTCCGTGTGTTTCAAGAGGGTAACTTTTATGAGAGTAGAAAAACCTCATCTTCCTCCCTTGGAAGGGACTGGTAGTTTTGAACTATCAATCTTGCATTGGTAGGTCAACCAGGAACCCAGCACAGGTCCAGGATTCCTGGGCACAGGTTGTTGTTCTGTGGGCCTGCTAAGTCAGTTCCAACTCATAAGTCAGCTCCGAACCACAGAGGGAAAGGCTGCTGGACCCTTTGCCAGACTCACAATAGCTGTCTTCCTTGAGCCCACGGCTGCAGACACCCTATCCATACACCTCTCCAGGCTCTTTCTCTTTTTCCCTGCCTCACCTTTTGACCTTATGGGATGGCCTCTCCAGGGTCCCTGCTGTCATGTCCAAAGCACAGGAGACCGAGTTCCAACATCTTTTCCTCCAGGGAGATCAGTCATTTCTCCAAGACAGCTTTGTTGGTTCTTTTGGCTCTCCACATTATGTTCAATAGTCTTTACATCCACCATAACTAAAATTTATCGATGCTTCTTTGGTTTCCTTATTTAATGTCTGACTTTCCTATGCCTTGAAGTGACTGAAACTGCCATGACTTGAGTCAAGTGTACATTAATTCTTAAAGTAACAGTACTGCTTGTTGACATTTCAAAGAGGCCTGTGCACACTATTAATTTAATCAAGTGCATCCTTGGCCCTCTTGACTGCTGCCTCTATGAGTACAGATTGTGGAACCGAGCAACATGAGATCCTTGACAACTTCAATCTATTTTCCACTTTCCATGATACTACCTATTGAGCTCCTGAGAATTTTGGTCTACTTTAATTCAGCTATAAACCCTATTGAAGGCTATAATCCTTGATCTTCAGTAGCGAATGCTTCAAGTCTTCCTCTCTTTCTGCAAGCAAGACTGTGTCCTTTGACTGTTGAAAATGATTAATAAGTCTTCCTCCAATCCTGATATGGTATTCTTCATGTAGTCAGCTTCCCTGATTATCTGCCCAACATACCAATTGAATAATGATTGTGGCAGGATTCAATGGTTACACACACTTTGCCTGATTTTAAATCATTCAATAATCCCTTAACTGATCATGCTGACCTTTGAACTACCAGTGGTACTGCTTCTAGATTCACAGCAACACACAAACCATAATAGTTAGACAAACTACAAGGCTAGTGCCAGTAAAGGTATTCAACTCTATGTGTCATAATCATCTATGGATAGCCTTGAGAAAAGTAGAAATCTCTGAATACTTCATTGTCTCATGCAGAACCTGTAAATGGTTCAGAAGGCAGTTGTGTAAGCAGAACAAAAGAATACTGCAGGGTTTAAAATCAGGAGAGGTGTGCATAAGGGTTTTAGCCTCTTATTCTATTGATATGTTTAGCAAAGTGATCAGCAGAGCTTCCTTGCATGAAGAAAAATGGGCCCTCAGTGTTAGAGGAAGGTTTACTAACAAAGTGCAGCATGTAGATGGCAAATCTTGCTTGCTGAGGGTGAGCAGGTGAGGAAGCACTTCTGCTGAAGATCCAGAAGTGCAGCCCTCACTATGGGTTGCAACTAAGTGTAAAACTCTCATAATTGGACCAATAGGTAACCCCGCAGTAAGTAGAGAACAGATTGCAATTGTCAAGGATTTCATGCTGCTTGGATTCACAATCATAGCCACAGGAACGAGATCAAGAAATGCATTCGTTATGTTGGGTAAAGTGTTGACAAGCAATGCCGCTGCTTTAAGGACTAAAGTGCATCTGTTTATTCCAAACCAAAGGTATTTTCATTGTCTCATAGGCACATCAAAGTTGGATATTGAATGAGGAAGACTTAAAAAGAATGGATTCATTTTATTTGTGATGCTAGTGAGGGCTATTGAAAGCAGCATGGACTGCTATAAACAGCAAAAACAAAAACACACTGATCTGTCTTGGCAGGAGGAAAGCCAGATACCTCTTAGAGGCAAGGATGGCAAGACTTGGTCTCACATAGTATGAACTTGTTAACAGGAGAGACCAAACCCTGGAGCAAGATTAGGATATCTGTGTTAACTCCCCATAATGGTTTTTGAATAAAAATTTTCCAATCACATGTTATCAATATTATTCTATCATTTACACATTGTTGGATCACCTCTCTTTGAAATGGGTACAAATATGCATTCATGTCCATCACTGAGCCAGGTAATTATCTTCCATAATCCCAGGCATACACAGATAATTATTTCCAGTACTTAATAAACTTTTAAACCATTTCAACTGAGATTTGTTCAATCCTAGATCTTTGCTCTTCTGATGCCTTCATTGTTTCTGCATCTATATTTGATATGTCCTGCATCATTAAATATTTTACACATAGACTCTATCAATTTTGCTAATTGAAGCTTGGATCACCGCCACCGGATCTTTCAGTTTAAGATATGCTGAGTGTTTTCTTCCTTCTTGGTTTTCAAGTTTGCACACGGATTAGGGCACAGGAAAAGTGAAGGGGGATAAAGATATGACTAAGAAGGTAGAAGCTTGGCTTCAGCTGACAACAACTATGACTTGGCCCAAGTCTAGCACTGACAAAAATCATTATTAGATCAAAGAGTTTATTTTAGAGCTTTCTACTTTTCCTCTTAATCCACTCAATAACTGTTCATTTCACGTAGTATATGCCATTCCCAGAATTAAATAGAAGCTCATTCTTTTAAGTGATACCATGACCCTTTGATAAAGTGACAGAATTGAACATATTTACTTTTTAATAAATTTTCTGCTTTCAATATATCTTGCCTAGTGAATAATAAATCAATGCAGATTAAAATTAAATATAGTTCAGCTTTCTAAACTTTGATGGGAAAGTACTTTAGATGCCATGGACATAACTGCAATAATGATAAAGGATGACAATCACTTGTCAGATATACATTCATACCAACAAGTGATAAGGAGAGGAGACCTTAGTCTTATGGATAGATGGCAAGAATTAAGATATTTTTATCCTTCCATTCTGCTTAGCTGTGGGCTCGTGCTATAGGCAGACACTTCTGTTAAGGTGTGTATATATATACATGTAATTTCATATATAATTACATATATAACTTCATATATATAATTATATATATAATTTCATATATATATAATTTCAGAAGTCATTCCCAAGTGGCACTATGTGTTCACAACTCTTGCTACTCTCCTGCTTGGCAACCCTTGTAGTGCCTTTGTAAGGCTGTATGACAATGCCAAGTCCCTAAGCATTGCTCAGACTCTGTTATCATTCATGCCTCATTATTTATATGACTTGAAGATGAGACGGTACAATATACAATACATTTTCGCTCATTCTTCTTTGCCAACTATTCATTCTGATTCCAGTTTATTAAAAAATTCTAGGTGAACAATAACTCAGAGAAAAGATAGTTGCTCCTACAAAAGAAAGGGCCCACTGCATTGATGGCGGAGATAGCCATGTCTCATACTGCCCAGACCAGACGCAGGAGTGGCAGCGATGACTGATAAGGAAAGGTCTCATTCTTGATTATGTCTACATGACATTCTGTGCTTTATTCTGCAGGGAACGCAGGGGCCATCCAGCCAACTCCAATAAGAACAGAAGCTAAGGGTACCTCCTCATTCTGTATCTGCCTGACAATGTCCTCAGATGAATAGAGTCAGCTTCATTTCTGCGAATAAAAGCATGAAATAATTTCTTTTCTACAGGGCTGTCAAGGGACTGGCAACCTTTTTGTATGGCCTCTCCAGGATTTTCAGACCTGAGGGACAGTTTTTGTCAACAGGAGGAGTCCTCTGAAAAAACAAGCTGGAAAGAGTGCATTCAGATGACTCATCTTCCAAAATGCTTGGGTTCTGCTAATGCTCCAAGAGGTCTTTGACAAAGAATCGGGGGAAGAAAGGATGGCAGCAAGGTTATAACAAGGGTAAATAATTTGTAAGGCCCAAGCAAGAATAAAGCAAAAATTATTATATTTTATGCTTGGTTTTTGATTAAATTCTGTGTTCTGTTGGTCTGTAGTATAATGCTTAAGCTAACTAGAGGTAAAAAGCAATAGCAAAAGGGAGAGAAAGAAAAGCGGACGAATAAGTGTTCCATATCAAATGTTTTATTGCAAGAAACTTTTATTTTAGTTTAACTTAACTGGTATAACTGCCACCCCACTTTGTCTTTTATCTGAAGATGTGTTAAATCAAGACCACACCATGCTGGTCTCTGGCCCATGACTGGAGATCTTGGCCTGGAACTCCCCTCTCTCAAAACAAGAACAGGAGAGTCATACAGCTAAACACTACCTGCTGTGTCCTGCTGTGAATTATTTAGTTAATGGTTCTTCTTGCACAGCCTTTACTACTCTCACCAAAGGACCTTTATCCAGATGGGTCTGACCAAGAAGGTAAGGAAGATAACTGAATTATATGATTCAGCTGTGCATGCTTATTGACAGGGTTCATTTTGAGTGACATTTTTCAGGGTAATAGAGTCTGCTAACAATTCAGCATTCTGTGATGCTAACCTTCTCACCATAATCCCTGAAGACAAAATGGATACGCATAAGCAAATGTGGTGAAGAAAGCTGATGGCACCAGGCTATCAAAAGATATAGTATCTGGGAGGTTAAAGACATGGAATAAGCAGCCATCTAGATCAGAAATAAAAAAAGTCCACATGAAAGAAGCACACCGTCCTGTGTGATCATGAGGCGTCCATGGGATCAGGTATAAGGCATCATTCTAAGTCCTAGAATGATACCATACCCAAGGTGTATTGGGGGTGGGGGGGGCAGTGGAATGGAGACCCAGTGTCCAACTGTAAAGAATTGAACATCCCCTCACAGAGGGATCACAGGGAAGAGAGGAGTCAATCAGGGTGCAGCATAGCACTGATAAAACACAAAAATTTCCTCTATATATTTGGAGTTTCCTTCACCCAACTATCATGGCCTCAATTCTACTTTACAAAATGGATTAGACCAGAGTGTGCACACTGTGCAGATAAGTGTCTGAAATATATGGAATCCAGGGTTGATAAATGCCTCGGAGCCAACAAGGAGAGTAGAGATACCAGGAAGATTAGGGGAGGGTGGGGAAGAAAGGGAAATCCGATCACAAGGATCGGTCTAGAGCCCTCTCCCATGGGAATGAATAATGGAGAAATGGGTGAAGGACCATGGAAGATCATGTAAGATATTGAAAAAATAATCTGTAATTTATCAAGAGTTGTGAGGGAGGGCAGGCAGGGGAAGGAGGGGCAAGAAATGGGGAGCTGGTATCAGGGACTCAAGTGGGAAGAGAATGCTTTGAAAATGATGATGGCGGCCTAGTGCAAATGTGCTTGACACATTGGAGGAATGTATGGATTGTGATAAAAGATGTAAGAGCCCACAATGAAACTATGAAACTATCGTCTAAATTTTTAAAAGAAGTAGGAAGGGAGATTTTACTACCAGAAGGAGGGAAGAGCCGGGCTGGAGTGTGTCATTTGCATGCAACTTCCTTTCTTTCTGGGCATTGACGCTCTGTGGTCCTGAAGGCAGTGTTTACCCCACAGGAAGGGGAAGAGAGCAGCAGCAAGAGACCAGGACACTGTATGGCAAACCACTGTGAGTTGTAGAATAAGGTGCCTCCAGGCACTTCACTGGGATACTGGATTTTCTGGCCCAAAGAGCTGGAGAGTAGTACTTTAAGGTTTAGCTTTCTGCAGAGTGACGTCACCTGGGGCAATGATTGACAGCTCTAAAAGCAAACTGGCAAACAAGACACAAACCAGGTCACGGGCTCTGGGTCCAGAAAGGTATAACAGAAAAGACTTTATCGTGACTGTATCCTAGGCCCGTCTTTTCTGAGTTGCACCCTGTTTATGTCTCTAGTAAATTCCAACATTATGAGTATTGACCAAGAATTCTGTTTGACCATTGCAATGACTTTTCAAACCCAACAGGGTAGCATGGAGGGCTGTGGGAGGGGCAGCCAGGGTCTGAATTCCTAGGATGGGTAGAGGATGTGGGTAGAGGGCTGGATTCAGACTTACAAAAAGGGGCCTTGGACTTAGCTGAAGAGGCATTTGATTTCCCTGCTGCCCCCCCTTGGGAAGTGAGAGGTCAGACCCCACAACCTCCATGTTATTCCTTCTTTATCCATGCTCCCTATGCCCTGAAGGTGTCCATATTACCACCTTTGATACACGAGGATCCTCATGCCACAGAAATATTGCCCTGTAGCTAGCACCTCAAATGCAGAACAGGGCTAAATTTGAGTTTGAGATAAATATATGTTTATCATGAGACTCCCTCGTGTAACATTAAGTCTTTCATTGAGCATCTTTGTTTTATAAATTAAACTTAATTTCAGGTAATTTTAGATTCATCTGAGTAAGAAATAGTACAGTGAGATCCCATGCATCACTGAGCTCCTTCTAATGCTAACACTTTGTGAAACTCTAGCAAAGTCTAAGTAACGTAGTGTGACTTCAAGGTCACCTTGCATTACCCTATTCTCACTACTCCTGCTCTCCCACTCTGCCCTTCAACACCAGCACCCTATCCTCCCATTCAGTTACAAATGAGAGTGAGCTGAAGGATCAAATCGAATTCTGCTCATGAAGGTGTCTAAGGCTGCACATCTATATGAAAGCAGATATTCTCTTTTTTCGCCTGCAGAAGAGGTAATGAGTTTGATGTACAGTCCTTTGGGTGAGCAGCTCCACTTTGAACCCTCAAAGCCACCATAGAAACTTCCTAAATTTTATCATCTGCAAATTTTCCTGTGTCTATAATTTTACTATTTTCAAGAATATCATATAAATAGAATTATAAAATGGGTAACTTTGAGATATCAATCATTTATTCCTTTTATTGCTGTGTAGTACAGAGCGATTGCAGGTTTGGAGACCATCCACATGGCTGGCAGTTCAAAACCACCAGCCACTCCAAAGGAGAAAGATCTAGATTTCTACTATCAGAAAAAGTTCAACACAGAAACTCATAGGAGACAGTTGTACCCTGTCTTATAGGTGTCTTATAAGGTTGTTGTGTCAGAATCAGTTTGATGGCCGTTAGTATGATTTTTGTTGTTGTAGTATTATGCCACAATATGGATGCATCACTATTTTATAACCATTATTCCCTTGAAGGGCCTATGGATTATTTCCAGTTTGGGACTGCTATTAATATAATATCTACAAACACATATGTAGATTTTTTACATGAATATGAATTTATATTTCTCTGAAATACATGCCTAAGAGTTCAAGTGCAATTTCTTGATCTTATGATAGTTTATGACATGGTTATTTTTCTTTTACCAAAATAACTTTATTGGGGGATTGTACAACTCTTATCATCAGACATATATCCATTGTATGTCAAGCACATTTGCACATTTGTTGTCCTCATCATGTTCTAAACATTTGCTTTCTACTTGAGCCCTTGGTACCAGTCCTTCATTTTTCCCCTCCCTTGCAAACATCTTCCCTCATGAACCCTTGATAATTTATTTGTTATTATTATTTTGTCATCTCTTATACTGTCTGACATCTCCCTTCACCCACTATTCTATTTATTGCCTGTCACTCAGGGAGATGGTTATCTGGTGATCCTTGCTATCAGTTCCCCCTTTTTACCCCACCTTCTCTCCACCCTCCTGGTATCACCACTCACCCCACTCGTCCTGAAAATGATAATCTGTCCTGGATTCCCTGTGTTTCCAGTTCCTATCTGTACCAGTGTATATTCCCTGGAATACCCAGATTTATAAGGTTGATTTGGGATAATGATAGTGGGGGGGGGAGAAAACATTAAAGAACTAGAGAAATATTGTATGTTTCATCATTGCTACACTGCAATGACACTGACTGACTCATCTTCTTAAGATCTATCTGTAAAGGGATGCCCAATTGACTACAGATGACCTTTGAGTACCCACTCTGCATTCTCCCTCATCCACAATGATATTATTTTTTTGTTCTTTGATGCTTGATAACCTGATTTTTTGTTCTTTGATGCCATTGATACCCCATGATCACACAGGTTTGTGTGCTTCTTCCTTGTGGACTTTGTTGCTTCTTAGCTAGATGGTTGCTTCTTTATATTCAAACTTTTAAGACTCTAGGTGCTATTTTTTTTTTGATAGCTAGGCTCCATCAGCTTTCTTCAAAGCATTGCTTGCGCACCTGCTTTGTCTTCTGTGATCAAATCAGGTAGGTGAGCATCATGGATTTCCAGTTTAATGAAACAAAATGTTCTTGTTTTGAGGAAGCATTGGAGTAGAGACCCACTGTCCATCTGCTACCATAATACTAAACCTATAAATAAATGCACATAGTTCTATTTCCACATCATCATATATAAATATACTTACATATGTACAAGCTATATTTAGATCTCTATAAATGTCCTGTGTCCCCTTATGCTTTCCTCTATTTCCTTTTACTTTCCTCTTGTCCCACTATCATGCTTAGGCTTCATTTGGAGTTTCACTAATTCCTCTCAATTATATTGCCCTTTATCAAGTCCTACCAGGCCTCCTAATGAAAATGCAGCATTTTCATTACCAATGTTGGGCCACATGTTGTTCCTTTTTCCCTGGATTTGTTAACACCCAGTTTCTTCCCGCCTATTCCCCCTCTCTCATGTCCCCCCAGGAACATTGGTTCAGTTGTTTTCCCCTCCAGATTGTTTATCTTGGCTAATTTTCTTTTTAAAAGAAATTTCCAATCACCATTCTCCTAAATGCTTTTCTTAGTAATTCCATCGTCCATTCAAATTCAGCCATTTCTCTTAAGCCGGAGTGTTGTTCTTTTGTGTGTCTGATTCTCCTGTGTGTATGTGTGTGTATGAATGTTTCCTGATGTTTCCTTGACATTTTTACATAGCTATGAAAGGTGGCAGGGATGTTTGTTTAGGGGCAGTTAACTCTGACAAGTAGTGTAGTAGAGAAATAATAGATGTTACAGAGAAAGCAGGTGGAAGAGGATAGAGAGAAGAGAGGAAGGGAAGTCTTAGAGTATAAAGGGGGGAAAGCAATCATGAAGTGATAATGTATGGATGATAGAAGAAAAGAAAAGGAGAAAAACCTTCTTTTGAAAGAATGAAAGAAAATGCAATGACTGAAAGAATTATAAGATTAGTACAAGGTTTTCTTCTGAAGAAATGGGGGGGGGGCGGAGAAAGTGATAAAAGGAAATAATTTTGCCCCAATTAAGTATAACAATAGGTAAACTGGAACAGTGGGCAGGAAATGGGGAGCTCACAACAAGAGTATCAGGAAGATGACCTGTCCTGGAACTGATTGTGTTGATGGTTGGTTGTTCATTTCTCAGGTATGTAATTGAACTATTGACATGTCTATTTGATTTGTTTTCTGTGAAATTGTTTTAAAAAACCTAATTATAAGAAAGAGAGACAAATTGTCAAGCTCTATTCTTGAGTACATAAATCCTTAAGATAGCAAATAAGAGTGATACACAAGTCTTTCCATTTTTTATCACATATTCAGTAACATTAGGTATTCTATTTTACTGCTATGCTAATAGGTTTATAGTGATACCTCACTGTGTTTATAATGGTACTGAACTTTTGACACAGCTAGGTTTATATTCTATTAGTATATCTTCTATGATGAAATGCTTCTTCATGTTTCTGCTCATGCTTTAAATGTATCTTTGCTTTTGTTATTTTCTCTGTTGTGACAACTTTTGAGACATTTTCTTAGATAAATTCATTAATTTATATATAATACATTTGACATATTCTTCTCTCTTGAAAATTTAAGAAAATGAACTGTTAATATTATTTGTGTATCTATACCTTTACTTATCCCAGATTTCATACATAGAAAAACATACCAAAAGAAGCCCCCGAATTCAACAATAATACCAAAGTAAATCAGTGGAACCCTCAATAAAAAGGAAATAAAAATTATTCAAAACTAGAGCAAACAAAATGAGTAAAAAGGAGAGATAGTAAAGGACTAATTTTAACCTGTCTCTGTAATGATTCACTTTCCCTTTCCACTGCATTCTGCATGATAGCAACGTTTGTCACATCCCTGTTTAAGGTCAGAGGGGTTCTCCTGAGGCTTATGCCATGTGTGGATCCTGAAACTGAATTGTTGGCTTCCACTGTCAGTCATAACTTTCTGCAAACCCCAAAGCAGACTCACTCCTATAAAGCTAATACCCGCCTGTGAATTTCTGAGATTAACAGTTGATAGGAGGTAGAAAGACCACCCTTTCTCCTTTGGGTTTCTAGTGGTTTCAAACTGCAGATATTGCAGGTCTCAGCCTACATTGTCAAGGTTATACCACCAGGACTCCTTCTGTAATCTAAGAGTTCACAAGGTGAACTCTAATATTATGTCCTCTTTCTGATTTGTATGTTATTATTTGCAATCCGCGGATGACACAGGCTGCGGTGCTTCCTTGTGTATTTAGTGCCCCACTGGATGGCTTCTTGTCTGAAAACACGCATTTAGCACTCCAGATGTTATTTGTTTTGATAATTAGGCACCTTCTGATGTCCTCTCCACACTTGTCCCCACTAGCACCCATATCGTCAGGGATCTCTTCATGAATGGGGGCAGCAAGTGAGGCCATGAGACTGTGATAATTTTTTAATATAATTTAGATCCCAATACTGTGTCAGACAGTTGCTTTTCTTCCTCGCTATGCCTCTTTTGTATTATTTTAATAGGGTTCTTCAAGCAAATATCTTTAATCCTGGTGAATCCAAATTTATATTTTTTCCTTTAATAGGCCGTATGCATTATGTCAAATCAAGTAATACTGAGGAGCCTTTGTTCCTGAAATTTTCTCATATTATAGTGTAAAACTTAAATCGGGGTAATTTTTGTGTATGTGTATGAGGTCGATGAAGATCCAATTTTATCATCACCATTTATCGAAAGGTTGTATCATCTTTATCCAATCGAGTTGCACTTTAACAAAAATCAATTGACATATGCAGGTTCTAGGGTTATACTGGATTCTTTATCCTGTTGCATTAATCTATACACACATCTTTCTGAAATTTATTATTTCTTGATTACCTTGACTTTATAATAAGTTTTAGCTATTATATAAAACCTATCATGTGGGTACCATAGCCAAGATGTAGGAACATTCAGAGAAATATGCAGAGAATCCATTATAGGGAGCTTGCTTGTATGATAGTGATCCATTTGTTTGCATGTGTTATTTTTCATCTGCATTTCCAATTGGACTTATTGAGATATTCACATTTTATTTTTTTACATCTGTTTTTATTTTTAAAATAATGTAAATACATCATGCCTTTATTTTTGGTACCCACATATCCAGTGTTACTACATAGAAATACAGAAGTTTGGGTATGTTTGTACTGTATTCCCTGACTTTGTTTATTTACAGAATAATTCTAGGAAGTTGATAATCTTCTTCCCTAAAGGATTCTTAGGATTTTTCACATAAATAGTCATGTCAAATAGAGATCATGGCTAGTCTTTTTTCTGCCTTTCAGCATTGGTATTTCTTTCCTTTGATCTTTTTTCATGGTTTAGAACTTCCAGAACCATGCTGAATAAAAGTGCTTTGTGCCTGACTATGACACAACAGGGCTGCTAAAAGAAATGTAGAAAAAGCAGGAGCACCATTCAATACAGTGGAAAATAAGAGCAATTGTAGCAGACCATTTTCATTTGTTAAAGAACCAACCACCAGTCAAAGCATTGCTCGGCTGCCGTGCTCTGTGGACTCAGCACAGCTGTACCTCTTACGGCAAGGTCAGATAAATTAGCCAAAGTTAATTTCTCAAAATTACTTTGTCATCAAACTTTTATGTCTTTTCTCCTGTCATGGATAAACCTTCAAAGTGACTCTATCTACTTCTGTATATGTGGCTGAAGGAGAAGGTGGGCATAATGTCCACTTTCCATTTTATAAATGGAGCATGGGTCCTTTTCCAAATTCTGAGAGCGTATGATAGCAGGAGGAAGTTCATCTCAGAGCACCAGCCAACATTTAACATGATGGGATTTAATTGTGGGATAGAAAAGCAGTGATTATTTTAAAGGCCAAATAATATGTTCACTTTAATTATATAATACTTTGGTTTGCAGTCATTTCTCCAGTATTTTTATCTGTGTTAGTCCGGGAGACTAGAGAAACGAATTCATAGACACACATATGAATGTAAAGGAAAGGTTATATACAAGAGGAATGGAACATTGAGAACGTATACCAACCCAGTCCAGCTCAAAGTCATAAGCCCGATATTAGCCCATATGTCCGATACCAATCTATAATGTCTCCTTGCAACTCATGAAGTCACAGGGCAGTGGGTGCAGAGTCCCGACTCTGGCAGGGATCCCCTCATGGCTTCTCATTTCCAGGGCTCAGGGTCCATCAGCAGTATCCATTGGTGGTAGAAACATCTCAGTGCTGGCGGGGGTCTCTCTGTGGCATTTTTGGCATCAGAGGTCAGGTTCCATTAGGGTAAGGTTGTGTGACTTCTCCTCCAGCTCTTCCAGTTCCTCAGACACTGCCAGTTTGTCTTGTCAGTGGTTTGTCTTCTCAGACACTGACTCTCAGAGAATGAGAGAAAAGTCTCTCTTCTCCAATTGGGAAATACCGTGAGACTTCCCAAAATTCTCATGAGAAAGCCATGCCCACATAGAGGCCTCATTGGCTACTCAATGGTTATCTCCAGATTTATAGCCTAGACCCCACCCCTATATCTCAATCGTGAAATTGGCATCACGAATGTATGACCGCCACATTATCTTTTTCACTATGTTCTCATTTGGTTTCTCCAAGTAAGTTTCAATACATTGCATGTACTGAAAACTTACATTAAAAGACACACAGTGAATGTAAGGGTGTAAGGGAAAAGAGCCTACATTTTAAAAAGTTATAGTGGAAACTATTTGAGAGCCATCCATTTTTTAGTAATGACGCATAAGGGGAAAGTAATTTCCCTTTTTTGAAATGATGTTGACCAAATATTATTGATACTATTATTTGGGGTTGAGTATTCCCATCTATCCCAGTGCACCCATTAATTTATTGCCCTTTTAGGGTAAAAATTATGTTCTACTATATTTAAGGAATTTTAACTTCTACATCACCATCCTCAGGCTTGTTCCCCTTTCATTCCCCACAATGTCAGCGGGATCAGAAATTACTGAGAGTGAGAGATGGATGAGGATATGATTTGTCAAGCTCAGGCTGCCCAAGAATGTGGTGGATTTGAAGTTTCAAAGCAAAGCTAAGCCTTTCAGGTTTGGAGTTTGGTTAATAATATGGAGGATTTAAATGGGATTTTTCTTCCAGTCAGTTCAAAGAGTTTCATTTCTTATACTGTATTTTTCCTGAAGTCTGTAAAAGAGTAAAAAATCATCAGCCTCACTTCACAGTGTAGAAAGTGTCATTTTCCCAAATGGCAGAGCAGGCATTGCACAAGCTGGGGGGGCAAAGTGATACTTGTGCCATTCCTCCACTGTCTTTTGGGGTCTATGTCAAGATGACGCCAATTACTCTAATCTTAGGTGGAGAATTCATAAATATAAGTGTCCATTATTTCTTTATTATGTACTGACACAGGGTCAAAGTTAAGGAAGAGAAACAGAAGAGTAAGACTCTTACCTCTGAAGACCATTTTCACCTGTTTGTTGAGGTTTGTTATAAGCTTTTGAGCAGACTATAATCAAATTCAGAATATGGATAAAGTATCCAGAAAAAATGTACAAGATAGAGGTCAAAGTTGAACTTTAATAGAAAACACAGCTTATATAATGCATAGAATCTCAAAAAAATCATTTGAATATTTCTTACTCAGTAGATGGAGATCTGAAATTCTTCCCCTGTAGAGAGGTGGTGATACCTTTGCTGGAAAGTAGATCCTGGGTCAGTAGTTTCTGAAGATCCTCAGGCTATTCCAGTTATCAGCCCAGTAGGAGGACATAGGATCCAACAATTCTCAACCTGTGAGTCACGACCCAGGTGGGGATCAAATGACCCTTTCATGGGGGTAGTCTGATTTATAAACATGGCAAAAATTAGAGTTAATGAAGAAGCAGCGAAAATAATTTTATGGAAAGGAGGTCTCCACATCAAGAGTAGCTGGATTAAAGTTGCAGCATTACATAGGTTGAGAACCACTGATCAGAGTAGGATACTGTAATTGCATACTCAAGGAACAAGATAGCTTTATTTGCGCCAAACTAAATGATTCATAGCTATGATAGATGTTTAGGTTCCGCTTTTCCACACATGCAGCCTGATTTTAACAAATTAGTTAGTCTGAGTGGAATATGGACACTACTGAAGTCTGTGAATGACAGTGTCTGGCAACATGAAATAAGTGGCTGTTACTCAGAATAGGGGAGTGGACCATCCAACTTGAAAAAGATACACTGTACAGGGAGAAGGTGATAGGAATTCTATGAGCTAGGATAGGAGGGGAGGGCAGTGATGTTTAATAAAACAAATTGAATTCTAAACCAGATATACTTTGGAGAAGATCCCTTTAGATATCCCTTACTTTAACATGAGAGAACCATGCTGACCAGCTCTGTAACATTTATGGTTATCCATCATCTGAAGAAAAATCCATCCATTCAATAACTCTCCTCTCTAAATACCAACTATCCTTGCTTCTTTATTCTGTTTAGCCTTTTCCAGTTTTTTCTTTACTGATCCATTTTCTGTCTATCTCAGCATATAGTGGAAGACAAGTTTCTTAGTAAATCCTTTCTTAGCAGACCCTAACTCACAGTTCTGTCATTCATACATCACTAACTACAGTATACATATGACTCAGATTCTATCACTTGATATTGCACGTTTTCAAGGCAACTCTCCTCACTGACAGCATTACTTAGATATTAGGAGCTGGTTCTAAGACTTCTCGTAGGATACATTTTTATCCTTGAAATTTCTGATCCAAATTTATGATTAAAGCTCGTCCTTGGTAAAAAGACATTTTGGAAAGAGTTTTTTTTTCCAAGTCTGCATATACTATGGTAGCTGTATGTTGGGTTCTGTCTGTGAAACTGAAGTTCTTTCTTTCTTCATCACAGAATGAAATTTCCTTATCTTTTCTTGCTTGCACATAATTTAAACACATAAGTAATGTAAGGTCTCTAATGCATTCCCTGAAGATATATTTCTGCATCATAATGTTCTACTTAGATCATAAACTACTCAAGGTCAGTGTGAGTGCCTATTTAACTCTCTTCATGTTCCTACAGCAGCATGTACTAAGAGATCCTGAATAATTGTCCTCATGAAAAAGCAGTTGAAGGTGTTTTTCTCCTTCGCAATGGAAAGAATATAAAGGTTAAATAGAAAAGTTATTGGAAGCAGTTGAAGTTAATGAGAAAACACTATATTGTACCTAAGGATTTTCATTTCTTTATATCTTCATTCAAGATTGACTTTCATTTAAAAATATTAGTGTTATAAATTTAAAGTATTATTGTAATATAATAGCCATTGAACAATCATAAACACATCATATTAAAGCATAAGTAGTTTAATAAAAACTTAGAATTCAAGGTAGGTATTTGATTTGTAGCATGGAATTTTAGAACATAAGCCACAGGTAAACTCTTGAGCACCCAGGTGGGGCCAGTGAAGGTTGAGTACAATAGAGTTGGTAGCTGATTTAAGAAATCATAAGGGTAGATTCCAGCAGGATATTTTTGTATTTTCAAAGTAAGTACAGAGTCAGTCTTGAAATCCCCCAAGAAGACAGTTCTGGTGTGTTGTAATTAAAGTTGGCTGTGTATCCTAGAAGCTGAAAGTTCAATTGAACTATTGTTTGATCTACTGTGTAATCTCTTCTACCCAAGTTAGGCCATGCCAGATGGCACTGCAGAAACACTCCTGAAATAATTCATTCAGGAAATTTGCTCATCTCTTACCCCTCAAACACAGATCTTCACAAAATCATACACCATGCTTGTCCATTTGCATTTCTCCTGGGATATTCAAAGGTTTGCTTAGACTTGGCCATGGCATTTTTGTGATTTCAGCAGGAAGATCTGAGGACAAATCAAACATGGACAAACATTCTCTTAGGAAGCAACAACTTGAAGCTTACATTCATTAACCTGGGTTCAAAGATAAGACTTTAAGATTGCTTTCTTGAATCTTCATTGTCTTATTCATAATAATAGCCTTTCTGTGACCTGTGGGCTCAGCAGAGAACATACAATGGCATCCTTAGAAGAAGAAATAGTCACCAAGTCTTTGTTGATTTTCAGTTCCTTATTTTAATACTCTAGTTATGTCTAATATTCTCAGTGACAACCCATTGTCTGCTTAAATTAGAATAGGATCATTGAGTCCTTAATTCCCTCTTAAATCCAAATTCTTTGTTTCCAGAAACTCTAGCTGCAAGATATTGCTTGTACATTGAGAATAAATCACATTTCTTGACAGCTCAGGGACTTTCCCAATCTGTGATCCTCTGCTTGGAAGATGTCCTGTTCTTCGAGATGCCTGACTCCTACCCAGCTTTCCCGTTTGCTGTTGCTGATGACCCACATCCAATTTAACGCACATTTTCATTCTACTTTCTATCAAAGCATAATTAATGATAATCTTTACCTTCATGATACTCCCCTAAATTATAAGGTTGAGATATGTGCATAGATGATTTCGTTATTTTATATATGCTTTGCTGTAGGCTTCTACTGCCTTGGGCATGTTATTAGGTGAGACCAGTCCCTGGAAAAAGACATCAAACTTGATCAAGCAGAAGGTTAGCCACAGAAGATGACCCTCCATGAGGTAAATTGACACCATGACTGCAAACATGGTCTCAAGCAACAATTGTGGTGATGTGATAGGTCGGGCCAGTGTTGTCTCGTGTTGTGTTAAAGGCCTTGATGAGTGAAAATCAACTCAATGACACCTAATAAAATCGGTGTCCAGGGATTTGGTAAGCACTAGACACATATTCACATCCAGCGTTGTACTGACTTATTGTCAGAAGCCCTGGCAGTGTTGTGGGGTGTCCTTCGGACTGCTTACCACTGCGTCAACAATTTGAACACACCAGCCTTTTTGTGGATTGATCATGAGGCTCTCTGCTCTCATCGAGATTTCTGGTTCAGGAACGCAATGGGGGCAATCCACTTGATGAAAGTGAGTTTCATTTTTTTAAATATTATTAATTGGGAGTTATTATATATATCATTCAAAGTTAGATAGATATTGAACCACAGGTAGTGATGCAGGCCACAGGTTAGAAAACAGAAGACCACACTGACTTCTGGTTGGAGAATATGCGGGATCTAGATTGAGGCTGAATTTTGAAATGGAGAAAGGCATTTTATTTGTCTGTATGTACTTTTTAGCTCATAAGACCACATCTTATCTCTGATAAAGAAATAACTACACTAATTGGGGACGTTTTGAGGCATAGGATGTGAAACTTGTAGACAATATAAACTTTGTACGGGAGTTTTCTTGATAATTCCTTGTGGATGAAAAAAATACAGTGTGTGCTAGGTGCCTCCATGCATTGATGGCTCAGTAGTTTTGCCATACTTAATGGAACAAATAGAAAGGGAACATTCTCATAAAGAGAACAGGTATCTCTGGAATTAGAGTAGAATAATGTTTTTAAAAAAGCAACCTAATTTATGTAAGATAACCCTCCAAGTTGCCCCAAAATAACTGCAGGTTTTGAGGGAGTAGTTAGAGCTTGCCTAGTTTTGTATGATAAAATTACCCAGTTTAAAAAATAAAAAATCAACAAAATTACCCAGTTTATAGGTACAGACAAAGAAAATAGGCATTTTTATAATAATGCACATTTCCCCCATCATCTCTCATTTGTTCAATTCTAAGACACATTGTATTATGTTAATTTTATTTTTGTATTTAGATATTTTTAAATACTGATATATTATGTGATATTTAATGAAGCACAACTTGCCATTTGTTAATTATATTAAAAATTCAGAGATTTATTATTGCCTAGATACTTAGTTATTTTTACTTACTGGTATCTGTCTACCTTATTACAAGGTTGGCTATTGACATCAGTAGAAGACTTAACTTAAAAGACTTAACTTAAATGCCTAATGGCACAGCATCTTCAAAAGTGTTACACTGCATGAAATTTTAACAGTTATGAAATTGTGTACAGTGACTCAGCGTTGTCTAGGAGTTGGGTTGCAGTAGAAATATCAAATCTCAAGCAATATACTATCATTTTTTCATTAGGCCAAAGAATTTGGAGTGACTGCTCAATATTTCATAAGGGGTTATCATTTAGGCAGTTTAAAGTCAAATTTCATGAGGCTATTGGTGAGAGGTCAGAGATTTGTTTTTCTGTTTAGATCTGTTTATCTATTTTTACTTCCACTCATATTTAATACTGTGAAAGAGGAGGGGGAGTACAAGAGTTCAACTGAGTAGGAAATGCAAATTAAATACTAGTGTTCTATATGATTCAAAATTACATCAATCATGAAGTTGTCAAAGATGTGTCATAGGTTTTTAGAAGCCATGTACCCCTACGATGCTGTCTAGTGTGGCAATGTTTCCTGAAATGCTGCTATCTTTGCCTGTAAAGAAAATCTATAATAAAGCAAATTGCAGTGTGAAAATGAAGCATATTTTTTTTCATAAGTAGTTTATAGATAGATGCAGACTAATATTGTTTAACAGAGAAAGGGCATATTTAAACATGCATATTTCCATGTAAATCTTAGAAGATAATTGATGTTTTTTAAAGAATATATGTGTTTGTGTGCATATGTGGGAGGGGAGACCTTCTGATTACATTATAAGATGTTGTGGGTGACACATTGTGGTCTTCTTCTTTACAAATGAGGTCTTGAAAGTTTATCTCCATGGTTCACACTTCAGCTAAAATTATAGTATGAAGACAGACTTGCTTTAATTTAGCAACTAGGGCATTGAGTGGAACTGAAGTTTAGAAGTAAAACTTTTCAGGCCAAGAAGTTGATGAAGATCAAGATCACTGAGGAGATGTGGCATCCAGAGAAATCAAGGGAATGACATCTGGGTCTTGAATAAGAAAACCAGCAACAGAAAAGTGACCTAGTGCTCAGGCTGGGCTAACAACTATCTGTCAATATCTAGAGTATTTTAGCTGAAAAAGCAGGAAAACCCTGTGGAACTATCTTCCCCCCGCACCCTTCAATAATCCTAAGGGAGTATTCATCATTTAAAATGCTTTTCTTCTTTTCAACCATGTGACATCACCTTTGGAGAGTTTCTTCTGTATTGATCAGTTCATTAATTAGTTAATTTATCTGTTTCTTCAAAACATATATATTTAAAGTCTGCTTAGAAAGACCATGTGAATGCAGTAAAGTACCTGATCTCAAGAAACAATATCTTTAGTCTGAGACCAGCAAGAATGAAAAATAAGTTGAGTATTCCTCCATAGACTGACTCTATAAAGGTGTTTTGATTGCTAATACATATGTTTGTTTATTTTTTCCCTAAGAATATGGGGGTTTCAGTATTAAATTAGTCCCCCAGAGCTAGGTGAGATGCTGACAATCATTTATCTCTGTGTTTGGTGGAAGGGGATTCTAGATGCATGGTATGAGAGAGGAGCAAGGCTCAGCAGAGACAGACGGGATCTGACTCTCTTGATAGTACTGTCGCACTATGAATATGCAAGTGAACCTGATGAGGAATGTCTTCACAGATGTAGAAGCCAATCTTCTGGGCCTAAGAGAATGCTTTGCTACCAGCTGTCACTTGGGCTGAATGGATAATTGCTGACTCCAATGTGAGGAACTGCTTCCAAATTCAGCTGGGTGGCCAAGTCTTAAATTACCAGGCCAAGATGAGCATGACTTTCTGTTGTTTCCTTGGAATCCCTAAGGCCTTGCCTTAGATTAAGACTCCTGTTTTATAAATGTGCATTGGAAATGCCATTATATTTCCTGAGGCCATTATATTTCCAGGACTGAGGTCCTGGAAAGTCTAATGCAATTCCCCAAAAATGGAACCCTAAAAATAAAGAAATAAAACAATATTTCAATCAAGGCACACATATAGGAATAGCCAATCCAAAGACAGCATATCATCCAGCAAAGAGCATGGACCTATGGAGTGGTTATCACATGATGTTCTGTTTTATTGGAGTTAATTTTTTTTCATTCAAAAGGAAGTAATTCCGTATACAGAGGAACAGCTATCCAGATCAACATGTGGTTGCCCCATTCTGGTAATAATTCTCGGTCCACTGGAAGGGCATGTGGCACTGCTCACAAATGTTCATAATACCATGAAGATTTATCGTGCAATACTTAACATCAATCAACACTTTTTTGGTTGTTACTGTAATGAAAAACATAAGACTCATTTAGCAGCAAGAAGAACTTTTTGATGTGCTTAATAAAGCCACTAACACAAAATAAACAAATAAACAGTAAAAGCAAGAGTACAAGCATCTTTAAGACCAATGGCTCTCTCTCTCTCTGAATCTCTCTCTCTCT
>PVJH01000768.1:0-70562 GCA_004026705.1 Nesogale talazaci | reverse complement strand
ATTATCTTCTTTTTTACAATATATCTATGAAGCTTTGAGGAGATGTTTGATCGACCAAGTATGAGCTTTTGTGATTGGACTATATGCTCTCATGATCAGTCCTGTAGCCAACAGTACATCGCACTGTGCTTAGAAGTCCTGGAGAACTCACTTGAGTCATTCCTAGAAGAGAAATAGAATCTTGAAAAACAAACAGTTTGCCCTGGTCTCATATAAGACCAAGGTACAGCTTGAAAATTAATGTATGGTTCTAGAGAGTCATTTTCAATGTTACAATTGCAACTAATATAAATGGTCTGGACATGTCAACTCTTTAAGTTGTTGCCAAAACAGGAACACTTGGTTTGCCATTGTGTTTCTCTCTCAACTATGTTCCTTTCTGTTTTGTCAAATGAGCCCTCCTATTACTAGACTCTACGACTTTGGTTTATATTTTCCACAACTAGTCTAGACCCTTTAAAAAGTACCCAGAGGATTAACTTATTGTTTCACATTACAAATAAAACAGTCAATGACTTTTTGCTTTCTACCCAGGAAGTTTTCATGATAGTTAAATAATAGTCAGCTATAAATAAACTACCAGACTCAGTGAAACAGTCACTATATTACATAAAGAGTATGTTGAATTATGTTCTTTTTCACTATTGTCAGGCTTTAATTATGAATACTATGAGAAGTTTTAAATTTGTAAATAAAAGTTCATGAGTGATTTTAGAATCCCAACAAAATGAATTGTAACAACATGAGCTAAAGTCTGATTAAGAAAAAAGTACACATACACAGCATGTTAAGAGAATTTAAAAGTTCTCCATGTCACATTATATACAATTTTGATGGCTCCTCATGTGTCATTTTGATATGGCCTTTTCTCAGACAGAAAATTTATCAAAGATGAATGCTAAATTCTAGAGAAAGTTCCACATACTCAGCCTGGCTAAATATGAGATATGTTTACATTGAACTGGCTATATGTTTTCAGCTACAACAAAAGAGTAATTCATTAGTTTCTGCAAATCCCCAAGAATTAGTATTTCCTTTAAACTCCCAACTTTAGGAACCCGTGGGTCATGAGATGGAAATCAGTTCTTTCATATCTCACTAGTTATTTCTTAATAGGTAGAACATCCCTGGTCTGCAATAGAAGCAAAAGTACATAATACACACTCACAAATATACACATGCACACATGCCACCACATATATATACGTATATACTCAAGTATTAGCCAAATTTTCAGCAGATTCTTGAGGTAGTTCTGTGGTAAAATTAGGTGTCTCAGCTGATATTCAGGTTGGTTAGTACTCGAGTATATATGGTATGCACATACAAAAACATACACATTGCCTGGAAGTGTGGGGGTTATGGGTTCAAGGCAAGATT
This sequence comes from Nesogale talazaci, assembly GCA_004026705.1. NCBI lineage: Eukaryota > Metazoa > Chordata > Mammalia > Afrosoricida > Tenrecidae > Nesogale > Nesogale talazaci. The sequence goes on along the minus strand of PVJH01000768.1, from coordinate 69,182 downwards.
TTATGAGTCTGATTGTGGCGATTCTTCTGGCCACCAGGCTTCTCCACGCAACCAAAAGCAGCCTTCGCTTTGTGGATCCAGTTCCAATAGCACCTGCTCTGTGCCCTATCCTCTTTCTCTCTAAGTTAGGATCACCAGTTAGCCACTTAGATCTGCGTTACCAGTTAAGGTTCTTCTAAAACCAAACTCCTTGTTATCGAGTCAATTCTGGCTGATAATGACTCTGGAGTAGAGAGGGAAATGGGCCTTGTGGGTTTTTCTGACACTGCACATCTTTGAAGGCATGGAAAGCCTCATTCTTTGCCTGTGGGAAAACTAATAACTTGGACATGTTAATGTTATGCTAATAAATATTTTTATTGATCTGAAGATTAGATTTAGTGAGCAATCTGTCTTCTTACCTGGCAATCTGAAGTTCAGGGATAGTGGCTCATCTTCTCCTCTGAGTGAACAAGGCACAGTCTTTCTTGCCCTTCTCCTTTATTACAATGTTTTGTGCCTTCCCTATGTCTCATACCTACATCCCTCACCTCTGCAACCATAGGTTTACATTCTAGGTGAAGGAGTCAGATATTCAACAAAAAGTAAATATGTAGGCAGCACTAATTTTTCTGAGTGTGCATATGTGTTTCTAAGCTAGTTTCTTTCATGTTTCTCCTTTTGACTAATATTTTATGCTGACATGTATCCTGGTTTCATTATAACATGATCCATACATGAATCCATTCAACATTCAAGTCAATCTCTGGAAATGGATTTCAAGAGCTATGCATTTATAAATTTATTGAAGAACATGCTTTTCCATGTTTTCTACACACTCCATTAGTTTTCTTTGTAAATGCAGATATAGTCACAGAATAATTTCAAACTTGAATTCTGATTATTGCTTTGTTTCATTATGAGTTTGATATTTTAACAACCCTCAACCTAGGTTGGCAAAGAATATGAAAGGGAAAATTAGCTAACGAAATTTCTGTGTCTAGATTGACCAGAAAGACATCCAATTTTGTTTAGACAAATATTCTCTGAAAGTAATTTTGTTCATCTTTTTGAAACAACACCTTTATTCTGATAGAGAAAATAAGGATTAGAAAGAAAATAGTATAGACATATTTAGAGTTGGAGACTTAATCCCAGGAAATGAAAATAAAATTCTACTGAGTCACATAGTAAAGTGTGATATTCATAGCATGCCCATTAATGGGCCAGAGGTCAGTGGCTTTAATAAAAGAAAATCCTTCTACATTTCAGCATTGTGTTTGGAGAGGTCTTCTTCATAGTTAAAATCAGTCGGGGCTATTAAATGTTCGAAGGACTCTCCTGCTGCTGTTACTGTTTCCCCCTTTCCTTTAGCAGCTTTCATTTCCCAAGCACAGCCAGTGAATTTAAAGTAAGAAATATTTCTCTTAAATGCTTGCAATTTTCTGCTTCTTCAGCCCCTAGCAAATGTCTCATTGTGCTCAACTAATATTTACAACATTTTGTAATAAAGCTATTTTATATTTTTTCAAGGTTACATTCTCCTGCCTAGCTTTGGAAACTGCTCAAATTATATAGATAGATTATCTGGATGTATACAAATGAGACCCTTCTTAGGTTCAAAGACACTCATAAATAAGAGAAATGGGGTATTTTCCTCTTCTACTAAAGTCCTCCAAATCTCATAAGCTTGAGACAGATCTGTGACCTTCTCACCATATAACATCTTGTATTTAGAAGATGGAGGATGTTTGCTCATTCACCCAAAACAACATTACGGAGAGAGCCTTCAATGCACTACAGGAAGAGGAAGGGATAGCGATGCAAGATTTGTGAACTACACACTAAAGTACTGTCATATGTCCCGAACTGGTGTTTACACAACAAGTTCATTGTCCTGACTACCTGTAAGTAATGAAGGTCATAAACTTGAGTTCCAAAAGTGAAACTGTTGAACACAAATGTGGAGCTGCTGCAGGAAGTTGTTTAGAAGAATGGCTGGTGGTTGGGGAGGCAGAGGAATCAGGCAATATCATTCATTATGGGCCCAGCTCCCAGACAAAGATTAACTTCCACCACCACCACCCCTCAGGGAAGTGTGGACTGATTTAGTCAAATGTCAACAATTGTCTGTGCCTCCCCAAGTCTTTAAATGTAATATCTTGAGTTGGCCTTGACATGCATCTGTAAAAAAGAATCATAATGTCCAAAGAGACTGCTTTGTGTGTATACCAAGACAGAGGCATAGAGATGCCAAGTGGCCTGAAGGGTGCCCAGCTGAGTGGTCCCTTGGATAGGGTTTTTCTTCTATGTAGGACAAAGAGAAATGAACAGTACAGCATGGTTTTCCCCTTATGTAAGATGTTAAAATGAACCATAGGGAAATAATAGGGTGTGTCCCCCAACATATAGAGTGATTAATAAATCAAGCTTTTCTGTTGTCTTAGTTAATAAACAGCATACATATTTGAAAAAAAAAACTTCCTGAGTGCCGTGAATATGAAGGACTTTGCAGAGACAAATATAAGAATATCTAGCCTTGAAAATGAAGGAAGAGGATGATGAAAATTTGAGTTTTTTATGATTTTCTGGGGCAAAAATGGAGGACCGTAAATGCCTGTAGTCACTTCCCTCCCTCGTCTTATTGAAGATGCAAAATGGCATATTGATCATAAGACATGACATTGAGAAATGTTTGTGTCTCCAAATGTGCCCATCGACAGTATCAGCAGAAGCTGTGTGTAAGAGGCAGAGATACTCTTGGAAAAGGATAAACGATTCTAGGAGCCCTCAAGTCAGAAAATAGACAGCACTCACAACCCATTCATTTTCGACGCAAACAATAAAACAAAGTATACATACACAGCCTCCACATAGTGAACTTTTCCTCTAAGGATTTTCATAGCATATAGTTGTAATGATTTTGCTTTCTGTATTAAAAATAAAAATTGTAACTGATATTGTCATAACTATGCATCAAAATCTCACCAAGAGAAAATTTAATATAATGTCATATAAGCGGGTTTTTTTTTCAAATTTTCTGAAAAATACAGTGAAAATATCATTGAATTTTCCCATGAACTTGTTGAAAACTCCACATTTGGTTGACTTAAGGCTTATTTGTTTAAATTTAAATGATTCCTCACATTATTTGAGCTAACCCTGAGTTTGTTTTTCGTTAAGTCAATTTGAGAAATAGGTTTCCATTGTGCCTTGAACATTTTTCAAAATCAGAAGGTACTAATAAAAGATACATGGCACTGCTCTAGTTGCTGATTTCTGGGCCGTAACACAGTGGGAAAACTCTGGTAAGAACTCGGTATTCAACTTAAGATGTTTAAAGACAATTACTCTTGAATTTTCAATAGTGATACCACATCCTTTTCTGTATCATTTCCTCCCTTATGTCAATCTTTTTCTTCTTTTTTAATGTTACAATACTAGTTAGAGAGAGTGGGGTACTACCTGTTTTAAGAGCTGGCAACTGACTTTCATGGCAAGTCTCCTCTCTTAATGCATTCCCTGGTGACTGCTTTCCAAAACATGGTACCACGCTCTCTTAAAATCCATGATCAAACTTACATGTCATGTTCATTTCATCTTCAGGATATTGGATACTGGTTTGTGATCTTCTGAGCATGCAGAATCATAAGACATTTTATATGAAAGAGATAGATGCATGTAAAGAACAAAGTAATGTTTTATAGTTCTTGAAATGCACTTATTGTTTTCACAGTCTTAGAAATCACATGTTAATAACATACAAACACAATCTTATAGGGCATGTGTCTCCTCTGCTCAGCATTGAATGCCTCTCACAGTCCTCTAAACAAAAAAATATTTTATTTTAATGTGTTAATTATGCTTATTTAGTCATTATAAGCCCCCTCTTTTGAAGACATTGAGTTGGTCTTGTGTCTTCTATCAGTATTTGGACTATCAGAACCTACAGGAGTACACAGGTGGTCTTCCACTTGCTATCCTGCTAACAGTGGCTTCTCCAGTGCCGGTGAAGGAAGAAAGTTCCTCGGCCTGTATTTCTTTCCTCATCTGTGTGATTTCTCACCAAGTTGACAGATCAACACATGCAAACAGCTGCACATGTCGCATGTACAAGATGTTACATGGATTCACTAGCAGTCATGCATAGAGTGCATATTACAATTTTTTTTCAGGAAAGGCATGGATTTTCCCTGAAACATTCACCTATGTAAATAGGGTGATTGGGGCATCCAAACGGGATACAGCAAGATGACAAGTGATGGCAAGAGACTGAGGAATGCAAACACAATCAATTCCCACTGTCCTTGAGACCACTTTTAGATATTCTAAAAGTGCAGAGGGGTGAGAGAGCACAAAGAGGTAAGAAAACCATTTTTTATTGCATGAATAGACTTAAAGTCAGCCTCCTACTTCCTCACCTGGTTTACTTTTCTGACTGAGCTGCCACTAGAATGAGTCCTCTTTCAGAGATGGAAAATGTAAGGCACAAGGGTCACAGGATTCTTAACTTGGCAATAGGGATGGACTTCAAAGTCTGTTACTTAGAGCTTAGTGTTCTTTCAGCCAATAAGAAATTAAAATAGGAGTTTCTTCAGTACCCACTTCCCCCTCAGGAATCTCTTCTTCTCCCCCTGTTATGCATGTTGACAGAAGGGAGGTTGTTTCCCCTATACTTCAGGGGAAAGTTCCTGTTTATCTAAGAACAACATGATAATATTCACATCCATGTCTGTTTGGAATGCATTTTTAAGTCTGTGAACCATTTTTTTTTTCTTAAAGAGATTTCCAGTTGCTCCTGAGAAGATATTTTCTTTCTCTGTGGAGAGATAATTGGGAAGTAAGGTTATTTTTATTATACTTTAAGAAATTTGAGAAGCTGCCTTGAAATTATGAGAGAATATTAAATACAAAATGGAAGCTTTCTGAGACAGATACCAGCAGAACAGAGTGGAAGTCACGATAGTATGAAGTTAGAAGCTATTCCTCTTCTGCACTCTGCATTATGTAAAATTATATAATTTCTTATAAGCTATACCAATTTTAGTCAGGTTTTCATAATGTATATCCATAAACTTTCTGATATAATAATGCAATATTTTACCTCAAGGAGTGTATAACCAAGTTTATAGAGCACATATGGACATGTGATTAAATTAAAACATATTTTCAGCAACAGGCATAACTCCTCTGAATTTTATGTCTCTTATTTGGACTTTTACTCCAGAATGGATATGCCCCTCTCATAAGGTGGCCAGACGTCCCGCTATTTAACAATTTGTCCCATGTCCTGCGGCATTTCAAAATTAAATAAATATGCTACAATACTATTTTTGCATTCTATGAACATTTTTGTAGCTCCATATAGACCACATTTTTAATCAAGAACTCCCCCTACCCCTGGTCAGTGTTGTCCTGCTTAAAATCTGGTACCTTCCCACCAAATTGCATTTCCTCCTCCTGGATACTTCAAAATCGTTATCTCAGGGAAAACTGTCCACCTAGGATGTGTGTTTGTGTATGTGTGTGTGTGAATCTATACCAGTACAGTCTCAAAAGATGGTTTATTCACAATTCCACATGGCTGCCATCAATTATGTATATACTTATCTATGTTTTTAATTCGTGTATGTGTTGCCTCTTCAACCACATTTTAGGTTCCTATAATCATCGAGGATTACGGTTTGCTTTGCATGTCCTCCAGTACCGAGTACTAGACTCAAAATGTCAGGGACTTTTAATCAATTTCTTGTGATAACACATCACATGAAACATTCCAATAATTACCCGAGTGAAGCAATTATGAGGTTCTTTGGTTTTCTGCTTCATGGGTTCAATTTGCTTGTTATTATTAAATCCAAATGAAATTGTCCCAAAAGAAACATTGACCCGAGATTCATAAAATATGAACCTAACACAAAGACGGAGAGGTATGATGGCTTGTCCCAAATATATGCCTCACTTTAATTGTATGTAACTTTAATATTTCTGCTGGTGTTATTCTTTTTTCTTCCTCAGCTGGCCTTAGTCTGTTTTGGTGTCCTTGGGCCTGATGCCTCTCCTGACAGACAGTTCACCTTTGCTTTCCAATTTGAGACCATCATCTTCTGACATAGTGCTGTCCTGAGAAAACTCACCTTGCTCCTTCCGGGACCACATCCTGTTAATCATCGCCAACTTAATAACAGTGATGTTAATACCATAGCCATAATATGCTCGTCTCCCTCCCCAGGCCTTCTGGGCTGTTCAGATGGCTAATGTCTTGTTAAAACTTTTTTACTTATTAATTTTATCTGTGACAGAGCCTGATTAGCTTCTGAATTACCCCATGCCTATTTTTAGTCGCCCATGCTTCTATCCTTCACAGACAGTTTAATCCCAAAGTATTAATTCGTCTCTATATAATGCTGACTTGTCTTCCTACAGGTATCCTAAATCTTTCTGTTTTCACCCAGGTCTATCCACCTTGCTTTAACGTGCATCTCTGGTCTATTGCTTTCACTGGTTCACCTCTCTCTAGACAGGGAGACTTCTTGTTTGGCAGTCCTAACAGTGCCTGGGATCTATCATCAAATAATTACCAATTGAGAAAAAGAATAAATGAAATTTTTATTGTCCATCATTCATGTGGACTCCTTAAGCAACCACATTCCCTGTTATTGGTGATGCTTCTCACATAGTTCAGTTCACATATCATGTTGTATAAGAAAACTAAAATAGTAGTGCATGAACTACTTTGAAATCAATGCAGCATGATTTGTAATAAAGAGCATATCAGGTAAAACCAAGCAACACCACGTGTGGTATAGATACTCCATGATATGTGTAGATTAAAAGCTGGGAAGATTGGCAGAGAGATTTAAGCTCGAGTTGTGCTTTGAACAATGACAAGGATAATGAAAAGAGATAAGTAATGAGGACTTTTGTCATGGTGGAGGAAACATTACAACACAGAAATTTGAGACTGAAATCAACATACCATGAATTTGGGTCAGTAAGTTTATTGGGAGATTGGTAACCAATTCACAGGGGAATAGACTAAAGTTATGTGTATCGTGCGTCAAACAGAATTTTTTGTTGAAGAAAGGGCTTCATCTCTATTTGTTCAGGATTCGTTATGTGTATTATTGGATTAAACACATATATTGGTCATACTAGCTATCAAGATGTTTTTATGAAGCATGCAATCTTTTCTTCCAAGGTAAAGCCTAGAGATGTATGGAAAGCTATATTGTAAAGATGCATATTTCTTATCCATGATTGTAGACATATTTTCATGAGATTTTCACTCACCTTCAGTCTATACATTTACCTTTATATCTTTATTGTTGTTTCCTTGGATAGAAAGCTGATTTCTCCAGTGCTGGGTCTTCCTGCTTCATCCTTATTCTAGCTGCAACTATCCTTCTATTCCTGGTTTTATTTCTGTCATGTGCTGCCTTATTGTGGCCATGTAATATCCTGGTCTATTCTGCATTCTAGCTCTCCTGGGTTTGGGGAGCATCCAGCACAGTATAAGTTGCTGCTGTAAATGCCACTTAGTTTTTTCTGTGCAACACACATGGCAGGGCAAGGACAGCATTTTTGATTTGAAAATCTATTCCTATTCCAGAATCAGGACCAGAGAGCTGGGCTCTTTAGAGCAATGTAATAGCCTATTCATCTTTGTACATACATGATCTTTTCAGTACTGCTGGATGGTATATAGTCTGCATATTCATTTTTATGTTTGGTTTGTGGAAGGTATAAAATGAATGACAAATGATGCACACTTTTAATATTTAAAAATGTTACTTGATGAAGATGATCATAACTATATTGATTGTGATCATGTTGCAGTTATGTATTTGTAGTAAGACTTAGCAAAGTGTAAAATTTAAGTATAAGTTGTTCATTATATACCATTAATATGTCTATAAAGCAGTTATGTATGCTTATTGATCATCTGATGTGTGGCAAATTTCATAAAGTATGCATAAAAGATGCAAGGATGAAGAGGAGCCCTCTTTGAGAGGAAGGATCTTATAATTGGCGGGCATTAAAAAAGGCAGTAAATAAGATATCACAGTTGGCTTGGATGAATGTGAATTTTCACAGAAAAGCCTTGAATTAAGACTAGAGGATAATTAGGAATTTTCAAAGGGAAAATTGTGTATACATTGCACACTTGGAGGACAACATCTACAAAGTCCTTGAGGCATGAGAATGCAAGGTGTGCTTAGGTTGGGTGAAGTATAAATAATGAAAATCAAACCAGTTTAAGCTAATGAATTATGTGATAGTTAATAGATAATCAATTTGAAAAGTTCAGAAACAAAGCGATGAAGCTGTAATAGTCAATAAGAACCACCAGGGTGAAAATAGATCCATTTTTAATATGATGTGAATCATGAATATGAGACAGAACTGTGAAAAGGCAAATGGAAAAGAGCATGGTGTTCCAGAGTGTTGGCATGTGAGAGCATCGATTTCCCCTCTTACATCGTCTCCTGTACTAAGTGTATCGTGTTGCAACCATACCTAGGGATTAACCTTATGTTTGAATCAAAGGAGCTTACTAGAAGAGTTAAGGTATACTGATTGTACATGTGTTATTGTTAGGTTTTCCGTGCCAACTTGACTCTTATAGATACTTGTAGACAGAGTTTAGCTTGTCAGTCAGGCTGAAGATTGATTGGAGGGCCACCAAGAAAAATGGCCTTTCACTCTTTCTCCCTGGTGATTGGACCAACACACTGCTGCCTGAGGAAGTCCTTTACCTCAGCCATGTACTGCTCTCCCTATGGGCTGAGCCAACATGTGGATCAGGTCCCCTTGCTGGGGATCATTAGAACTTGAATTTCCATCAGCTCCTGCTTCTCTAAGGTCCTTAGTTACTGGGCTCTATGAAGCCTCAACTTCTCATCTTCCAACTGTTGCCCCCGTCTTCTCCATATTCTGCACTCTGTGCATCATTTCTCAGGGCAGATGCTGCTGTCTGCTTCCTTGATGTTGGATCAGCAGACTGCATGAATTGAGGGACAGTTAGGACATTAACTATTGCATTAAAGTGAGTTCTATTGAGTCCTTTGTCCTGCTGTGGGGATGTGTTAGTCTGGGTAGACTAGAAAAACAAATTCATAAACATGCATATGGATATAAAGGATCCAGTCCAGTGCAAGGTCATAAGTCTGATATTAGCCCATATGCCTGATACCAATCTATAAAGTCTCCTTCCAACTCACGAAGCATATGCAATGGCACCAGGACAGTGGATGCAGAGTCTTGTGTATCCAGTGGTGGTAGAAGCATCTCAGCACTGGCAGGGGTCTCCTTGTGGCCTCACAAGCATCTCAGCACTTGTAGGAATCTCAATGTGACTTCTCTAGCCCTAGAGATTTGGTTCCATCAGAGTAAACCTATGTGGCTTCTCCTACAGCAACTCCAGTCTCCAGAAATCCAGGAATCAGGATCTATCAGCATGCTGTCATCTCATCTTTCCAGTAGTACTTCTCCAAGGAACTGAATCTATAGTCTCTCACTTCTAATGGGAAATGCCATGAGACTTCTCAGGATTCTCAGAGAAAGACAAGCCCACACAGAGGTCTCATTAACTATCTCCAGATTGACAGGCTAGACTCTACCCCTATACTCTTAGTCAAATTGGCACCAGAGTACACGCCTGCCACAGCGAACTAATTAACTGTTGTATTCCTTCTCACTTTATATACCTATTCATATATGTTTGTGTGTGTATTTGAATATATATATAATCATAAGTGTCCTGGTTTTGTTTCTGTAGAGAACCCTGCCTAACTGTGTGTGTGTGTTGCTATTGGTAGGAGTTTTAGAATAAATTGATTCTACTGCCTGGTCCTTTACTACCTGCATCATTGTCTTATATTTGAATTTTTCTTATAGTTGTTCTTATATGTTGCAGCCATTGTGTCAATCCATTTTATTAAAGATGTTCTTAATTTTTACTAACATTGTTTTAAGATCTTTTCAAACTTTTTGTTCATTTTATAATCTGATCAAAGATGCAGATCCCGTGGTGAAGACTATATTCTAACCTTATCACCTAGCTAGTTAAGTAGCAAAACAGGTCATACACAGGTGATTGACTTCCAAATTTTATATTGTCTCCCCTGTTACTATAGAAACCTTTCTCTGGAGTCCAGGGTGGACAAACGGTTAAACTGCTTACTGCTTGATGCTGGCTGAGGTGTGTGGTTTTTGTACTCCTAGAGATGACTCAGAATAAGGGTCTGCTGATTTAATTCTTAAAACTCAGCTATTGACCCAAGAGAACATAGCGCATTTGGCACGCGTGTGTCTACAAAAGTCAGAAATGACCCTGTGGCAAATGTTTTATTGGTTTGGTGTCATACAGTGGCTTGACCTACACAGATTTAAGGCTTCAGGTTAAAATACCAGTGATGTGTCTTCAACACACTTGAACTTTGTGTTTGGTACTATAGACATGTCTTGTCATTTAAATCTCTTTAAAATTATGACTATTCATCTCTAAAGAAATCCTAAACACTCTGAAATACACAAACAAAATGAAATCTAAATAATAAAGCAGGAGGATTAAATTTGATTTTTTTATAGCCAGAGAACTAATGACTTTTTTAAGTCCATCACTCAAGAAATTGTTATAGTGGTGTTTCATTTGACATAGTTATAGATATTTCACCTGCTCTATCATGAAGTCTGGGCCAGACGTAGAAAAAAACAAACAAAAAAAACCAAACATTTTGTCAAAGTGACAAGACAATGATCTACCATGTATCTTGGCTGCAAAAATATGTTATTAGATTCAATTTATCATGAAAAATTGCTAGATTGCAAGAAGGCTGAAATGACAGCATGGCAAGAGTGCAGCGCTTTGGTACTAATTATCTTAAGAGTTGACCTTCCAGGTCCCTCCAAAGCCTGTATGAATTCAGAAGGAGAGTGCAGAGAGGCAACTCAGGGACATCAGACAATTCCAAATGATAAGTGCTTAGCTTAACCCTTGCAAGGCTCTATGGACAGATAACTACCTTGCATTAATACCAAAGCCTCAAAAATATTATTCCAGAGTGTCTGTTCAGTCTCTTCTGCCATTAGCTATGTATCAACCCTGAAAAAAAATTCTTTCTGCCCCTTGGCATTACATCACTGTTCTAGAAAAACTCCTCATCTTGCCATGTACTCGTGGAGATCATATCCTTCTTCCTGGTCAACAATAACTTAGGGTTGGTCTTATTCTGTCAATTTTGTTAATTTCTCTGATAGTCAACTGAACAAAATGTTTGTGTCCCTTAAAATGCTATATAATTTTCTGGCTATGTCATATGTTGGACATTTATGACATATACTATAATGCTCAGCTTAACTTCTCTATTTTATTCTCTATGTAACTAACCAGGAAATATCTCTTTCTATAGAGCAACATTTTCATATAGGAAATGCATTAAAACTTAGTATTTTTTACTTGTGTCCTTCATGCTATTTTTATGATCTTCCTTTATTGCCTAGATATGTTAATTCCAACAGGGAGCTTCCTTTGCCTTGAATTGATATGATAGTCAGGCATTACATCAGCTTGGCAAATCAAAATTATCCCATAATATGATCTAACCTCGTGTTGTCAACTCCATGATGCAATCTTCCATGAAGAAACCAGGCAGTTATGGGGAGAATCAGCGTTAACATGTCTAGGGCCTGACATGCTCTTGGTAGAAATTAACACTGTGTGTAAGTGAGCTGATTTCTACTGCTGGATTTTTATCATGTATGTTATCTAGTTATCAAGTATGTCGAAAAAACAACCAGCTTTGAGTGGGGCTCAGAAGGCCCTGAAACAGAGTTGGACTCCTTTGACAGTCACTCTGCCACATGGACCATAGAATCCAAATGATCCAGTTTGCTTGAGAGTCAGTGTCAGACTGAGATATAGCTTAGAGTATTTGGCAGTACCTTGTGGGTGGTACACAGCCCAGATCCTTGAGAATTTAGGACAAATATCTGCCATCCTCTGCAGACAAATACTCCCTAATTGAAAATCAAAACTAAACAGCTTTTGACTTGCTGCTAGAATTTAAGGCATACCAAATACCTCAGTATGGGATAGTAAGCCAACAAGCAGGCTCAGTTGCACGCCATGACCTACAAAGCTATCAAGCTGGATGTGCTGAACAGCACTTCATCATTAAATGAAAGGGGTGTAAATGATACCAAATTAGAACTGGACTTATATGACAAAGTGTCCTAAGTGCCTGTGGTCTTTATGCCCATCACAATACTATCTTTCTCCCAGTGTGTCTCTATAGCTTTGTGGAAAGCATCCTATGATCAGTTGGCTGAGGAAAAGAAAACTCATGTTTGGTTTAATGATGGTCTCTCCTATATGCAGGCACTACTTGTAGGTGTACAGTAGAAGTTCTATAGCCCCTTACTGGTGACAGAAAACCTTCTACCTGGAATAATTTCAAGTGGTACACCTAGTTAATTAGCTTGCTTGGAAAGAGAAAGGCCCAGAAGTACAGCTATGTCTATTGGTTCATGGGTTGTGACTCGTGGTTTGGCTAGATGGGTAGGGACTTAAAAGGAGCATGATTAGAAAACTTGTGGTGAGTTGTGTAATGTTTATAGGTGTTTCTGAATGGGTCAATGGAGGAATGATGTCTGTGTCTTAGGTGAATAGTCACCTAAGGGTTAACTCTGTAGAGGAGGACCCTAACAACAAGTGAATAGACTCTCACAACCTGGGGAAACCAACCTTATTCTTTCCCCAGTCACTTGTGCCATTGTCTAGTGGACTCCAAAACAAAATGGCCACAGCATCAGAGGTAAAGATTATGTATTGCCTCTGCAACATGGGCTTCTATTCACTATGCTGACCTGGCTACCACCACTGCTGAGTGCTCAGTCTGCCATGAGCAGGGACCAACAGGGATACCAAGATATGGGACCATCCTGGGAAGATCAGTCAGGACCCTAGTGGCAAGTAGATTACATAGGACTACTTCCATCATGGAAAATGCAGCACTTACTGGAATGGCCATTTACTTTGCATATGAATTTGCCTAAAGGGACTAAGAACTCCACTTCTGTTACTATTAGTAAAGGGGAAAATTGTTCATTCATACCATGTGGTGGCAAAGCCAATATTCAAGAGAGCACACTTGTAGACACAGCTCTGATTTCATGGAACTAGAGGGTCAGAAGGCCTTCCAGCCATTTCGGACTGCTCATAACTCTGGAAAACCAGGCAAGGAAGGATGTTACTATAATAATTTGTGTGATTGATCCTGATTACCAAAAATAACTTGGATTGATTTTGTGGCATGGAGATAAGCTAAAGTTCTTTCCTTTAGTATCGCCACACCCTGTTATTAAAGTCAGTAGTAAACTACAACCCAATTCTGACATGACTTCTAATACCTCAACTCTTCAGGATGAAAGGATTGGGTCATCCCAAACAGCACAATCAAACAAGCGAACCACAACAAGAAAATGTGTGGCTGGCTATGGTACTTGCTGAGGGCAGAGGGAATGTGGAAGATATTTCTAAATACCAGCTATGGCCACTTGGTCAGAAGCAGAAGCAAGGACGACAAATACTATGAATACTTCTTCTTTGTACTTAAGCATTCAAGATGTGTGTTTTGATAACATATAAAATGGAAACACAGTGCATACATTTTGGCTGTAAGAGTATTTGTTGTATCAGATCTGGCACAAGTATGACTTTATTATTATCTTTATTTGAGGACTGGGTATGTTTGTAGGAAATAAGTGCAAGTGCCAAGTTGACAATGGATGGACTTTGATATTTAGGCTTTATTCAAACTTAGGTGAGGCAGGATTCTCCCATAATCTGGTCTCACACAGTGTGGTCAACTCATGATGGGGTCCACTGTGAAACAGCCAAGTTGTTTTGGGTGAATTGATTTACTTAATCTGTTCACAATCTTGGTACTATTGAGGGAAATTTCTTTCAAGGTGTGGCTTACTCTTCCTATAATTTGATGGTGTACTGAAACTAGCTGATTTCTGTTGCAGCTACATTTGGGTCCTGCATCTACATCATCAACTTCTTGTTATATTGCCTGCTGATTTGAAGTGGCCTCAGCACATTTCTGACCTAGGGTGAATTTGACAGAAAAGATTCACTCAGCATAGCACCACCCATCCTAATTCAACTCCCGGCTCCTGTCCATCAGCCCTTGTAGCTGATGTCTCCACCTGACATGTGACTCAACAGGCTTGAACTAGAATAGACTTCAACAAGTGTGAGTCATTTATTGACCTAACTCTCTTTCTCTATACATATATATCTGCACATCCCTGAGAACCGTGCTTAATAGACTTGGCATTGGATGGAACTGGTTAGTCCATCTTTGAAGATAAAGTGAAAATAGATGGATTTGATACTAAAACCAAAGAGCAAACACAACACCATAGAGTCAATTCCAAATACTGACCATCTACCTTCTTTCTGAAGCTTCCTACAATTGTAAATCTTCAAAGGAGCCAAAGGCCTCCTGTCCTTCCTAAGCAATGGCAGCTGAGTGATCTCAGTTCCTTTTGTAGAGGCGTACCCCAATCAGGAACCCGCTCCTCCCACAGGGCTCCTTCTCCTGAGTCATTCGCTTATAACACCTCCAAAGCCAATCCCTTTCTTTTTTGTTTACTTTGCTTTGTTTTCAAGCACATGGATTAAGAAGCAGATACATGTATGTTGGAAAGATTCAGATACAGAGATGATAGAAGAAAGAATGAAAAAGAATGCATCTAGACAGAGAACCTGAAGACTATACAAGAGAACATACAAGTTCCTTGTTTCCAAACCCTAGGAAAGTCCAGTTGACTTCCTTTATGCTTGGTGCAATGACACATTGTTGCTCGTTTGATTCCAGAAATACTCTTGGTGGAGGAGCTAATTTGACTGCTTTCCTGTACTTGCAACAAATAACCCGTGCTCAGACAGCTATTAAGGGCAGAAATGACAAAAAGAGTTAACACTGATTCGTTCCATGAACTTTCAGTGCCTGTTTAATCAGAAAATCTCTGTAGGGTTTAACTCAAACCCTAATTATTAGCTGAAGGTGTAATTGTTCAATTGATCTCTGGATTATCAGTAGTGAGCAGAAATCCTTATTTATAGTGACTTAAATTATAAGGAAATTTTATCTCATAGAAAGTTGAGTGGAAGGAGGCTGCTGGCAGGATTGTCAGCTCATTCCCCAGTGGTTCTGCTGGGACATTTTTCTTAAACTCACTATCTCCTCATGGCATCATGACTGCTTCTGACATCATCTATGTGCTAGAAGGAGAAAGGCAATATGAAGAAATAAAAGGAGGACATACCAGCGACAGCAATCCCTTTTCATCAGGAAAACAAGGAGTCTCTCCCTCAGACAAACATCTGTTTATCTGTCACACACCAGAACGAGGTTATGCAGTCACTATCATCTGAGGAGGCCCTAGAAAGCCTTCCTGGTGTCTCTACTGTGAGAAAACAAGGGAGGTGGGTAATAGATTCAGGCAAGTCAACCAGCAGCATTTTCTTAATATAAATCGAAGCCCCCACAGGACTCCTAAAGTAGCTTTGATTGCTTACTGGCTAAGCCCTTGGGTGCTAACCCAAGGACCGGAGGTTAGAAGCCACCATCACTCTGCGGAATAAAGATGCGGGAATGAAGGTCTGTCTGCACAGACTTGCAGACGTGGACAGCTGACAGGATGGTTGGAGTCTCCTCCTGTGGGGACAACACGAGGCTGGATGGTCTCCTAGGCAATGTTGTTGGCTGCTCTAAGCAATATGTGAATGCATCAATGTGTCTGCATATGTGGGCATGTATGTGTGTTTGATGTTTGGGGAAAAACACATCAATTGCTCTTAATTTTCAATACCTGAGATCACAAGCGAGCACAATGCAAGTCCTTTACCATTGTCTTTATTGCTGTCGAATTTATCTTACATATGTGTAAAACTTATTGTATATGTGTATACATTATATTTTGAAGTATTATTCATTCCATTAAAACACTTAACTATTAATATCAGCCTGAGTTTACCTATCACTTCCTCATTCTCGCATATATAAATCTCTGACCTATGCAGCCTTTTTTCTAATCATACAAAGAATATAATCCCCATACCAAATTATGTTAAAGCACGTTGCATAGATCAATTTGCCTTCTTCTCTTTTTGCTTAAAAATCAATATGGTCTTGAATCCTGAATTAAATAGGGTTATATATAATCATTTTCTTTATATAGTCCCAGTGTAATATGATTTTATTGGCATATTTCAGTGCCAAGTGCTTGTTGGTAAGAACTTCCACATACTTCATATCACTCTCAGTGCTAGGAGGGATTATAGCAGGCCTCTCTTGTTTTCTGATACCCTTAGCTTCCATACTTTATATCAACTCTCATTCTTTTCACATGGCATTTTATATTAAAGAGACAATATCCTCTTTTATATAGTTTATGTATTCATATACATTCATATATATGTATGTGTGTATTTATATAGATATATTTTATGTATATAAATTCACACATATTATTTCTAATAACCATTTGGTCTATATTTATCAACACATCACTGCTTGCCTTTCAACTATTTCAGTTCAGTTTATCGTCCTCTGATCTGTCACACCAGCCCCAGCTTATCTAAGGCCATTGTGACCAGCCCCCATGTTTTTGCTCACTCCCTAACCAGTGACAAGCTTCTTGAGAAAACAATGATGTCTTCCACTGAACTCCATATCCAATGGAGAGCATGTCTTACATGAGAGAATCTAATGGTGCTTCATTTGCTCACCATCACAGTTTCCGTGGCTAAATCAAAGAGATCATTGGCCAATTAAAATCAATAGATACGTTTGTATTTGAGTCTTCATGGGTCCAAGAAAAGCATGCCATCTGTAGCAGTCATGCGTTCATAATGTCAATTTCATGATTTAGAGGTAGGGGTGGAGTTTAGCCATTTCATCTAGAGATAGCCAATGATTAGCCAATGAGTCCTCTGTGTGGGCCTGGCTTTCTCCTGAGATCTCTGGGAAATCTCGTGGTATTTCCCAATTGAAGAAGAGAAACTTGACTCTTAGTCTCTTGGAGTCAGTCTACTGATAAGATGAGATGACAGCATGCTGGTCAATCCTGATTTCCGGAGAATGAAAGAGCAGGAAGAGAAGCCACATGGGTTTGCCCTGATGGAACCAGACCTCTGGGGCCAGAGAAGGCACAGAGAGACCCTTGTCAGTGCTGAGATACTCTCAACACTAAAGGATACTGCTGATGGATGGACCCTGAACCCTGGAAGCGAGGAGGCACAAGGAGACCCCTGCCAGTGCCAGGTCACCACTACTGCACGTGCTTCATGAGTTGGTAGGAGACTTTATAGACTGATATAGGACATATGGTCTAATATCAGACTTATGACTTTGGATAGGACTGAATTGGGATGCTTTCTCAGTGTTCCATTCCTCTCGTATATAAGCTTTCCCCTTATATCCATATGTGTGTCTGTGAATTTGTTTCTCTAGTCTACCCACACTAACATGTCATCCTTCTCTGTTGAGGGTAGAAAGGAAGAAACTAGGAAAAATACATAGCTTTGAGCCCATTGCACACACATCTTCATTGATGAAAGCAAGTGGTTTCCACATAGGGCCTTAATGTATAAAATAAAACATTAACTGTTTAACTTATATCTATGAGCTGATATTTTGGTACTATTATCTAAAGGACAGATGTGTAGACAGGGGCCCATGTTCAGTGCTTGCCATTGGCTCTACTTTCCAGAGGAAAATGCCTGCATGCATCAAACAGACACACAGTCAGTGCAGAGTTTTAAATATCTGTCACGGGTGAGTTAGTTCTTTTCTCTAGTTGTGTGTAGAGAAATTGAAAATCAAGAAGTTACACAATTTGCCTTTGGTTCTACAGTTAGCAAATTTCAGAGCTAGGATTACACCTTCATGTTGATTGTAAGGCTAATCCTTCACAGCTTGCCATGCTGTTCCCCCGCACCACCACCTCTTGATCGACAGGATGCCAAGTACCCCCCACGTTCAATACTGCTTCTGAGGTTTTCTAGTGAAATGGAAACTGTAGACTGTAGCATTTAGATTACAAGCTAATTTAGGGCTCTAAATCCTGAGTTCCCTGTTTCTGATATATTTTAGACATCTTCTTATGACAAGGTCGTATTCTATAGCCTTTAAATATTTATACAACTTGGCAAATAATCCATCTAATGTATAACTGCTTGAGTTAGTCCAGGTTGTCCATCTAGTCAACTAGAGAAGCAATCCAGGAAATTCATACATGTATAGAAAAGCTTTATCTGGAAGAGTAATTGTATATTGAGCAAACCTCCCAGGCCAATCCAAATCAAGTCCTTAAGTTTAATATCCATCCATATGGCCAATACACACCCATAAATTTTTCTTCAGACTCACTAAAATATGTGCAATAATGCCAGATGCAGGAAGATCCCAAGCAAATGAGGGAAGAGTCTTGTGATGGTGGAAGCATGTCATTACTAGTGTGAGGCTCCTCTGGTTCTGTCTGTGTGGCTCCTCACTGCTTCTCAACTGGAAGGTGAAGTGGAGAAAGTGTGTCCCACCTCCAGGGAGGGAGAAGAAGTTCTCAGAATCCTCACGAGAAGATGATCATGCCCACAAGGAAGCATGATCAGGTTGTGATCTGATTAAAAGGATAGACTCTACCGTTAGACCTATTTACTACCACACCAATTTAGGCAACTACTAAGATTATGTGCAAACGCCCACATGTTCCATTCTTTGCCAGTTTGATCAGTGGGGCCTTGATTTAGTAGTACATTTTTAAAATCCCACCATTTTATAAATTGCCTTGCACATTGCAACCAACACCTTTGAGTCAGATGTGTAATCTGCCAGATCTCTCTGATTGTTTTGTTTAGACCAATTTCTCAGTGTTGGTGTCTCTGAAATTATAGGACCAATCATCTTTTTTGAGAGAGAGAGAGAGTATTAATTACTTTATTTGATGTAATTTGAGTGGTAGCAGAATCTGGGCCTATATTCAATAGATGACTGGTTATGAAAACTGCAAACATCTATAGATGATGCCATATTAATTAGTTTATTAGTTTCTAGTTGAGTGCCACTGTCTACAATATCAATTTATTGAATGCCTACACTATGTCAGGAAATGGACTAGATATTGAACAAGTATTATTTGAATTCTAATGACTTAGATAAAGGCACATGGATCTTAATTTATAGATTAAAAAAAAAAACTGAAACTTGAACTTGCATGACCATGACTGGGTTAATCTGGAAAGAGTAGAGAAACAAATCCACAAAAACTCTTATGTGTATAAAAAGAGGTCTATATACAAAAACAATTGAATATTGAGAAAACATCTCAGACCAGTCCAAATCGAATCCATATGTCAATGTTATCCCCTATGCCTGGTCCTCTTCAGATTCATAAAACATATTCAATGATGTGGAATTCATGGAGATCACAGGCTACTGGGTGGAAAGTCTTGTAGATCCAGTTACATTGTGAGCATCTCAGTGCTGGAAGGGGTATCCAAGTGGCTTCTCCTGGTCCAGAGGTTTGGCTACAAGAGGATAGGTCCCTGTGGCTTCTCCTCAGGGATGTCTCCCAGGGAGTTAGCCAAGAGAAAAACAGTGTCTCCCACCTCCAAGGAGGTAAATATAGGAGTTCCCAGAATTCCTAGGAGACGGTCATGCCCACACAGAGGCCTCACTGATTGTGACACGATTGACAGCCTCGGCTCAACCCCTTCATCCTTAATCCTCCCAAGTCTCAAATTGAAACCAGATTATGTAACTATGACCAGGAACACATAGGTTAAGTTGAGGGCCACAATCATTTTACTGAGGACACTTACATCTTTTGTTACAATCATTGCATCAGGTATGTTGGTACAGATGTTGCCTTTATTCATTTACATACATTTACTTTCTATTGAGCCCTTGGTATCAGCTCCTCAGTTCCCCTCCTTCCCACCTCTCACACCTCATACCCCCTTGCTAGATTATAAATTATTATAATTTTCATGGTTTATACTGACCACTGCCTCTCTTTCCCTGTGTTTTCTGTTGTTCTTTCCCCCTGAACTGCAATCTTTCATTTTAAATCAGACAACTTTCAGACAACTTGCAACATTTTGCTTGTCATGAAACTTCACCAGTCATTGGTTGTAGGACTTAGTGGAAATACCATTCACTGCTCTCAACTTTCATTTTCTCATTTGCACATAATGAAATTGCCACAAGACATGTATCAGAGTTGCATTGCGGATTTAATCAGTTGACACATGTAAAGTGTTGGACATAGAAAATATCTAAAATAAATGAGTACCTAGGCTAGCTGATCCAGTTCAGCAAGTAAGATGTTCACGAGGCATCTACATGTTTTGTGTGTTGGTCAGACCTGAACAGAAAACAAAGATACCCAACTGTGAAATCCTAGTTTTCTATTACCGTTGTGGAAGCAAAGGCATACTGGCTTGCTACTGGAAATCCTCCAGTTTAGATAAACAGATAATATTTGATTAATCCAAATATCTTTCTGATATCTTTGGAATGCTACCAAGGTGAAATTAGGGGAAAAAAGAGTTATATAGACATGAGATAGGCATAAAGGCTGCGCGAATGTCAGGTAGCTGAGGCCCTAAGCATTGCTTTGGGATGGAGTCATGGGCTGAAGGAAGGATGGACATTTTCAGTAATCCTGAAGAAGCAGGACAAGCAGATTGATCCTGTGAACACATCTTGGAGCAGAGGCTTTCTAGGTCTTATGGAGTTAACATTTACTTATGTGTTTCTAACTTCATGTCTTCTCTCAAACTTCTTAAAGAGAGAGTAACCAGCAGCCCTGGCAGGTGCCTGGATATATTTCCGAACAACAGATTCAAGGAAGGAAACTTCAGGTAGCACAAAAGCAGATGAAGTGCACATTTGAGTTCTTTGATAATCTTATCATTATATTTGTACCCTTAAGGACTATCTGCTTAGAGTGGAATTCAACATATAGTTTAATTTCCTTGTCTGATCTTTCCCTCCACTTGACTAACTTCCATTCCCAGCCCTATTTGAAATCCTTTTATAATTCAAATGGCAGCAGTCTGTTTTCAAAGGCTGATTATATTGACAACTTAGGAGGAGGAGAGGTTTTGGTTTTCTGAAGGCTCCTCTCAGTTCTCACCACCCCCATTCTTTACACCCTGGACACCCCTACATTTCAGTATGGATCTCAAGTAGGCACTTTCCTTCTGTATCTTCATTCTCAAGGAGTTAGTTTATTTCGTGTGTATCACCAGATCAGCTGAACTCTCTGTTGCCCTCCTCTAATTAATTACTGTTTGTAAAGAGCTCAGAAGATGAATAGTGCTATGTAAGTGCTAAGTAGCATGATTTCATTGTCCTATTTCAGTTCTTAGTGAAATGAAGTATCATCATAATAATCAGCTTTCTCCTTGCATGTGTAACTCAGAATGGGGAGCAGGATAATAGCATTGCCTTTCTAGTCCCCTTCCTGTATCTATGCAGCAAGGTCTGAGTCATGGAGTGACCCACCGGGATCACTGTCTCGTCATCCACAGTGACTCTTTCAGAGAAATCCAACTCCTTGAAAGTGAATCTGGCATAATAGGAGGGATTTCAAGGAGAGATTTAAACAGGTATGGGATTTTTATTCAAGTGACTTGAGTTTTTTCTTTAATTTAATACTTGCATGAACTAGGATAATCATTTAACTTTACTAAGCCACAGTTTCTGCATATAAAAACTGGAAATTGATGCTGTATTTAGCTCACTAAATCATTAAGAAAATATGGTTAGATAGATTATTCAAAAATACTTTGTAACCTCGAAAAGGCAATGTAACTCCTTTCCTTATATGTTTTTGATAAAAAGAATGGAGTAAGAGCTTATAAGAGTATGTGCTAGATATCCTAAGATATGTACAGACATGAAAAAAATAAAAGATGTAAGGAGAAAACTGAAGTTCCATTTGATTTTAAGAGATGAGATGACGTGCACTGTCCTACAACTTTGAGGAATATTAGGAGAAGCACTGGTATTTTTCATGTAAAAATGGAATGAGCCACCAATAACTAGGTCCAAAGAGTCCCAATAGGAGCATCGTACTGTTCATAGTCTCTCCCTGGGGTCTGGAAGTATCACTAAGATTTTTTTTTTTTCAGATGAGCGATTGCTCCACTAAGTCTAAGGCATGCAATTGCCTTCTCTGGGATATACCTGTCTCACCTCCTGCCATCTTGACTTGAATTTCTGGAAAGTCTCACTTATCCTTCTTGTAGGACTGTCTGTTGGTTTGAGTTGAATTTAGTGCAGGGTCAGTTGGCTGTCCTTCATAATCATCTCCCTCTCCCTCCAGGTTGAGAAAATGTCCCCAACTGGGGAGAGGTTTCCTCTGTTGAAATAGTTTTTAAGATATACATAGTTTAAGAACATGATATCCAGTTCATAGACTCTACCCAGGCTCTCTAGTTTGTTGCTTGAGAAACTAGGTTAGAAGATGACAAGACCTGAGAGCAGAAGCCTGCCTTCATCTTGATGTCACCGTTGTGGCAGTGAACTCATGTAACATTTGTCCTTTGTGATTGAATAACTTCATTCAGTATAATGGTTTCCGGGATCACTCATGTCATGAGGTGTTTCATGGATTCATCACTGTTTTTAAGGATGTACAGTATTCTAATGTGTGTGGGCATACCATATTTTCTTATCCATTCTTCTATTGATGGATATTTGGACTGTTTTTAATTTCTTGCTATTGTTAACTGTGCTGCAATGTACATGGAGAACAAGTGTCTACTCAGGCTCTGTCTTTTCTTTCTATAAGGGATATGCTTAGCAAAGGTATTGCTGGGTTGTAAGGCCAATATAGTCCCAGTGTGCTATAGACTACTGGGACTTTCGACACTTTCCTTTGAAGATGCACGACATCCTTCATAGGTCGTAGCAGACGGATTCAATGTGGAAACCCCATTAAGTGAACTGGACTTTGCCTCGAACTCAACTATAGTCGATTTAAAGAGCCAACATACTCTCTTGGACTTAAGGGTATGTGGTTGTGATGGGTAGGTTTGTTATGCCAATATGGCCACAGAAGATTGGTGGATCTGTTGTGACGGCACAGCCAATGAACACGCGGGATGAATTGAAGGGCAGATATAGGAAGGGCTTCGCAAGTCCCGCCCCCCTCTCTCTTGTTTGCGGATCTTCGGACCAGAGAGCTGCCTTGTTCGTCCTGTGCCTCGACCTCCAAGAAACACTACCCGTGGAACACCTAATCGTGGACTGTGTTACTGTGAGTTGAGGATCCTTCAAGCCCTGCTTCGCCACGCTCCTGGGATATACATCTCTTGAGCTGGGGTCTGTTGGACTCTGTTATCTGGCTGACTGTTGGTGACAGTTGGTGACAGTTGGTGACTGTTTGCTGCCTGTAACCAGATAGCTTGGATTGCTCTACAGAAGACTATTGAGCAGCCCTCAAGAATTGAAGGACTGCCAGTCTTCTAGTTGCCTCACGCAAGTGAGTTGCACCGAGCAATCTGTATTGTTTTATAGTTAACTTTTTCTCTTTTTATCTTATATATCTTTCTTTATATATAAATATATAAATATAGTTACTAGTGTCCTTAATTTTACTTCTCTAAGAGAACCCTGCCTGACACAGTGGTGGTTACATAATCTGTGGTAATTTGAGACTTAAGGATGAAGGAGTGGAGTTGAGCCTGTCCATCAGGCCACAGCTTGATGACCCAATTTGGAGTTGCTAAGAAGGTAAATAGCTGACTGGAGTGAAACACATGCTGACTTCCAGGGAGACACAAAATACATGGAGCTGTGCTAGAGCACTGGAGCTGAAGAAAGGCATGTGGAGACCCCTGCCAGTGCTGAGATGCTTCCACTATTACTGGATACACAAGATTCTTCTCCCACTATCCTGTGATCTTCCTACACTCGGCATCATTGCATGTGTTTCGTGAGTCGGAAGAGGAATTTATAGATTAGTATCAGATTTATGGGCTAATATCAGACTTATGGACTTGATCTGGACTGGACTAGAATGCTTTCTCAATTTTTAATTGTTCTTGTATATTGAATTATTTCTTCTATACATAATGTCTTCCCAGAATGACACATTATGGTCTCTTGTGAGTGGGGTACTAGAGAAACAACTTAAAAATAGGAGAGTGGACATAAAACTTGTCTGTTTGACCTCTGCCTCATGGTAGTTTTTCTTCTTTGGCTAGCCAGAGGTCAGATATGTTCTTGTAGTTTACTGGGTTGTTTTCTGAAAAGAATATGGGAAGTTAATGCTTTCTTTTCCTTTGGTTGTTGTCTTTTGTCATTCCTGTTTGAAATGATGAAAATGAATGTGATTAATGTATGTTTTGAGTTCCAGGGACAAAATCGCATTTTGCATTTCTTAGAACTCCTAGGGAAGATGGCTGACAGAAAGTATGGAGTGACAGACACTGGAAGGAAGATTCTTCATATCAAAGGGGATGACTGTCCCCTCAAAGCACTGGAATGTTAGAAGCGGGCAGTATAAAACTCATTTACCCAAATGGGTAGGATAAAGGAGTGAAGTGATGGCTTACAAAATTCCATAGGTGCTGGAATACATTCATAGGATTATAAGATTGTAGATGATATGTAACTGCAATTTTTAGACATAGGATATTTTTGTTTAGTTCACTTATAGAGTGTTATGTTTAAATGAGGGTGACACATGTTGAATTGTACACATCTTAGTTTTATGTTGTTAAGTACAGATATTACTTTCTTATTGTTTGTTGGGAAATTATATAAGGCTAAAGAGTTTTGTGAAAGTGTCAAATTGAGAAGGGGTAGTCTGGGGTGGTTACATACTCCGTTGTCAGTTTGAGACTTAAGAGTTGGAGGTGAAGTTTAGCCTGTCAATCAGGTCTATATTGGTCTGGGACATTTTCTCAATATTCAATTATTTTTGTATGTTAAAGTCTTTCATATAAACTTATATGAGTTTATATGAATTTGTTTCTCTAGTCCACCCAGACTAACACATTATGAATAGCCCTAGTGTAAGAAAAAGATGGCTGCTCTTCCAAGGTTAGGACATTGATGGTCTTTGGACTTTGGTTCAGATCTTTTGCTTTGAGTATATCTAGTGAACAGTGTTCAAGGACAACTATACAGCTGCTATTTTCATACCCTCCTGGATTTCTTATGATATGCATTATGCAAGTAAGAATGGATGGCTCTACTTTTGTGAGGCATATACATTTTTCTTCTACCATGTCCTGTCCATTGTTTGCGTAGATAGTGTGCAGTAATTTATGGGTTTAACCATGTTGATAATTCATGTACTGAGATCTGGATCTGTGCAATACTTGTATAATTTCTTTTAACGGTTTTAAAAATTCT
The DNA here is from genome assembly GCA_004026705.1 of Nesogale talazaci. NCBI lineage: Eukaryota > Metazoa > Chordata > Mammalia > Afrosoricida > Tenrecidae > Nesogale > Nesogale talazaci. The sequence continues at coordinate 43,752 of PVJH01000768.1, read as the reverse complement.
GTACCATGGGTTAAACTAATGACACTCTAAATGGAATGGCAATGCTCCAGGATGGTGATTGATAATGTTCTCTATTACAAAATTATATCTCTAAAGAGAACCAATAGATACTTGAATGGATTTGTGGCTTGCACTTAAATTCAGCCACAATCTAGGAAAAAATAGTTCTTGTGACAAGACCCTGCTTGCTGCTTGCCCTCATGGAGATTGGTGAAGATGTGGGTGTTAGAGCAAAGTGTGGTGGGAAAAAAGTGAGCTGGTACCTGAGTATCAGAAAGAATTGCATCTGGGCTGTTAAAGGTTTCTCTTCAAACAGCATCCATCTCAGTGAAGTGTCAACTAAGTCTACACTGAAGAAGGACACCCGCCTGTGTGATCCAGAGATGATAAATAATAAAATCCAAATCAGAAGGTGGTATGGTATCAGAGCTTCACTTGTAGACACCCCATTTGCAAAATCTTTGGATGACAATGGAAGCCCCAACCACAGGTTCAGAGTTCCCTTATGGGTTAAGTCTCCTGTGAATGCCCTCTGAGTACTAACCAGGATGTAGATAGCCTTGCTACTGCCACACAGGAAGCATTACAAAGTCACTTACATCAAACATAATGATGTTAAAATGGAATGCATTATCGTTTGCTTTCCTTTTTGCCCATTTTAATATTGTTTCAGTTTTTAGAGTTTTTTGCTTTCTTTTCTATTGAAGTTTTACTGTTTTGTTGAGTTTTTTTTTTTTTTTTTTTGCTTTGTATATGTGTTTTGCATGACTTTCTGTATATGAAATCCTGGATAGCTAACACTATAAAAAAGGAGATTTGCATTAATAATTACATAGGGGATTTGCAGGAAAGGCTCAGAGGGAAATGGAAAGCTACCCACAAGGGGGGACAAAAGAAGATGCTGTGAAATCAATTAGGGTGATGATTGCACAATTGTTCTTAATATCATAGAGTGACTAGATAGAATGATAGGTTTTATATAAGTCAATAAAATTATTTTTAAAAAGTCAATGGATCTAATAAAAAAGTAGGCACAAAATAGGGAACAAATGATCCATTGTAGGCCAAACATAAAATAACTCAAAACTCAATACCTTGACTGTCCCTCTGTATGGGAGTGTAGAACCTCCTCTTTCTCCAGACAAATAAAATAGATGCAAAAATACTCAGACAAAACAGGCAGACACGAAAGAGAAGTCAGTGTGAAAGAGGTAGGATAACTATGTTGTGGAAGACTAAAGTCAGTGTGACAGTGACCGTCCTCTTGACACTTAGCAATTGTTTGGCTCTTGCTGAGAGAAAACCAATATAGCATCATGGTTGAGTGTATGGACCTTTAACTGAGACTTCATCCCTTTGAGGCTGCATTTGCAGATGTGAGTAGATTATACCCTTTCCCTTTCCACCCTTCTTTCTTCTGTTTCCTGGTGGGGGTTAGCACTATTCAGAAGTCATCTGCCATTCTTGATATTTTAAAGATAATTATTTACCCTTGCTTATTATCTTTTCACTCCATTGTTTCTTTGTCTTTGTACTCTAAATTTTCACTAAGCAGTATATAAGAGATCTCTTTTTTTATGTATGGAACTTGAGAGGGTTTTGTTTCCAAATTTGTGTATTAGTGCATTTTATCATTCCAAAGAATCCATTGCTAACTCATCAGCCCATAAATGCACTTGATAGGTGATTGAGCGACAGGGTGAATGGATGGATGGATGGATAATTTTCACGATTTGTAATTAGTTTGGATAAATAACTCCACTATTACAAATGTTTAGGCTTTCTTGCTTAATGTCTCATGTAACAATTATCACCAGACCTTTTCCACAACAGAATCAGAATTTTTCAGTAGAAAGAAGAACCCAACCAACTGTAATGTTTATGTCACTTAAATTATATTTGCATTTTGCCTTTTTATTTTATTTCACTAAAAAACAACAGTTCAGAAGACTTTGGAGAAGACAAAAGTAGCTCTTTTTCAGGAAATAGAAGAAAGAACTAGGAAGCAAAAGACAGGTATAGAGGTATAAATATAGGCATGTATACATGTAAATATACTAATATAAATGATAAGAATATAAATCTATGTGTATGTTAAGTATCAAGGGAGCAGATGTGCATTGGGCCTTGATTCAAATACTCCCTTGATGCAGGAAAACTTTTTTCTAATAACCTGGTAGTCTGTGATGCCCACACTCGTGAAAGAATTGCTTATGTCAAAATAGGTGCATAAGCAAATGTGGTGAAGAAAAATGAAGACTATTACAAGATATAGCATCTTGGAGTCTTATAGGAAAGACTTGATATTAAACAAGTAGCCATCTAGTAGGGAAGCAACAAAATACACATGAAAAAAAAAACACAGCAGTCTGTATGATCATGAGGTGTCAGTGGGTTCAGAAATCAGAAGACCCAAGACAAATGATCATATTGATGCGAAATATTGGGGGGCGGGATCTGAGAAGAGACCTAAATCCATCTGTAAACAATTGGACATCCCCTTACAGGTGGGTCACAAGGAAGAGATGAACCAGACAGGGTGCATCATAGCAAAGATGAAACACAACATTCCTTTAGTTCTTTAATGCTCCCTTTCCCTCTACTATAATGACCCCAGCTCTATCTTACAAATCTGGCTAGACCAGAGTATGTACACTGGTATAGGTACGAGCTCTCAACACAAGAAATCCAGAACATATAAACCCCACAGAAAAAATGGTGGAAGTAGTGATACTATGAAGGGGGAAGGAGGTGCATAGAGAAGTGCAGAATGCAAGAACTGATTGTAATGATAGCCACATAACATCCCCTACCCCCCATCCCCTCCCTAGAGACAAACAACAGAAATACGGGTACAGGAAGACAGAATAAGGTGCAAGATATGAAAACAATTATAATTTACAATTTTTTTAAGGAGTCATACATGTGAGAGAGTGGAGAAGGGAGGGAAAAAAGAGGAACTTATACCAAGGGCTCAAGTAGAAAGAAAATATTTTGAAAATGATGATGGCAACATATGCACAAGTGTGCTAGATACAATTGACATATGGATTGTTATAAGAACCTCCAATAAAATTAAATACACAGCTTTTGAAAAAGTAGCTCTTTTTCAAGAATAGCCAAATAAAAAACATAAAATTGGAACTTACACAACAGTTAAAGATATAAGACAATGTTAAGGTTAGGGTTAGGGTAAGAAAAAAGAAAAGAAACATATAAGACATATTTTACCTCCTGGGAACTGTAAAATCTAGATTTGGAGCATGATGATAAGGTTATCACCAATAATTTATGTTACCTTCATCATTTGGATTCTGGTTGGGTAAAAAAATAAATATAATAATTTGGAGTCATACTTTCCCATTCTATGAACTTGGTCATTAAGAGAAAATCTTTAGAAGAAAACCTCCCACTCAAACCTTGAGGAAATTCACTATGGATGAAAAATGAATGAGAAATCACTTGCATTAAGTGGGGAACTTCAGAAACATAATTAGGAATAACACTTTTTGTCAACACTTTTAACGTCATGTGGTTCACCTATCAAACAATTCAATAGTTCAATCATTCAATCATATCAAGAATAATAGTACAATGAATACCACATAAATTTTAGAGCATTCCTCATTCCTATGGCTACTTAACCTTTAAAATTAGTTATGCAATCAGGATGCATTCTAGTGCTGCTTTCCCACTCCTGCCTTTATGGTTACTCTCAAAATCTCCCTTCTCTCCCTAGCACCCACCCCTGTAATCCCTACCTCCCCTTGTATCAGTTATTATCATTCTTTACCTACTCCCCCTGTGCTTCACAGCTGGGAGAACCAACAGAAAGCAATAAAATGTAAAGTTGTACGATGGCAATAAGGATAAAATCATAACAGAATGAAGACTAAAATCCAAAACAAAACCTATTAACAATCAAAAAGTCAACAAGCAAGTTTCTGTCATGGTCAAATTCACGCCATGACTATAGGACGGTCAACTGGGCAACTGTCTAGACATAAGAATAACACTGATGTCATTCAATGTCTATTACTGTTGTGAAAAGATTCCTAGGCAGGTGAATGACATGATAAATACTTGGACTCTATAACTGAACCCAACTTATTATGATATAGAAATTGAGATGAAAAATTTTAATTGGGAATACTTGTTCCACAATCAGTTTTATTTTACTTCTAATATAGCAATGCGCACTAGTAAAGGACAATAAGCAATCATCTCAGATTATTTATAAGTTACTGATAAATTTATCTCAGATATAGCTATGATGGGCTAATAGAGTCACATCTGGTTTCTCTGTGAACTTGAGACCATTAATAAGTTCACAGGCCACACTGCTCATCTCTCCTATTAGTGAAAACATAAACCTTTTCATGCTAAGCCTATTTTCCTCTTTGTAGTGTTTTGATAATCTTAGATTTATTTCCTGGCCTACATTGGTGGTTGTGAATACCAACTTTTGTTATCATGCTTGTGTCTCTCATGTGAGTCACCAAATGGAATTTGATATTGTAATTGATAAAGGAAAAAAAATCATTAAGGAACCTTCCCAACACCATGTTCACTATCTCAGAGCAATGAAGGATGAGAAGGCAAAGAACTCTCTGTGTGTGTTCTAGTAAAAGAGGCAATAGAGGTGATGATGATGCCTCTGAGACCCTGGGAGTTCCACATTTAGCCAGAAAGCTGAATGAGTTGTACACTTTTGAGAATTTCAGGAGAAAACCTTTAGTTTAGAAGACAGACTTTCAAATTCTTGAGAGGCCCAGAGACAGGAAGAGCACAATATCTATCATCTCAAATATTGCCTGGAAATTAAATCTGCTGGACTCCATTTAACCATAGTATTGCACTTGTCCAGTGTTCAATAGTGGCTTGTCTACAGTCATAACCAAGACTGAGGATGAATCTGGAGCTTGAAGCAGACTTTGTGTTCACAAGAGCAATCACAATATGGGGTGTAAACAGAGAAGGATTACAGTATCAGAAGAGAGGGGTACATGGCAGGAGCACCTTACTTGGAAATAAGTATTTATGAAAGATTGTGTGTGTGTGTGTGTGTGTGTGAAATGGCGACAATCCTGAGGTTTAAAGCACGAATAGTAACTACTAACAGTGCACTGTAGAAAGATTACAAGAGCGGTGCATGTAGGACAAAGTCATAGTTGTAAAGTTAGTTTCTTAAAGACACAGAAAAAAAGCAGTCAAGAGTCAAGAAGAGCTAAAACTCCTCAGGGTTACAGGTTACAAGCCAAATTGGGTTCTGAAAATAAAAACTGAGTTGTGCCCCCTTTCGACACGTCTATCAACTACACTAAGCCGTATAGTGCATTTTCGTGTGATTAGCCACCCTAAGCTAGACAATGTGCTGTAGCTGGTGGTCATGTGTCAGGCTGCAATCCGCCCGGTCAGCAGTGTACAGCTCCATGGGAGGAAGACTGGACTTTTACTCCCCTAATCAGTTAAAATCGGGGAAGCCCACACCAGGTCAGCGAGGACCTGGTGACAGTGAGTAACTGATACAATGGTAATGAAAGAAGTTTTGCAACAGTTCTGTGAAAGAGGGAGGATACAATCTCCAGGGTTAGGTTGTGTGATAGGTGAGACTTTCTAGAGCAACAAACCCAGTCTTTATATATGTTTAGGAAAGAAATTCATATCAAGAAAGAAACGCATTTCAAGAAAGTCAATTTACTTCAAGAAAGTCACCTACACATAGCTGCAGAGTGGCTGGGTCAGTGAGACCCAAGTTCAGGAGTCAGGAGAGCAGAGGGAGACCGTTCCTGACCCACACAGCTCCCGTGAAGCAGAAAGGTACAGCAGGCAGTGGGGGGCATAGGAGTAGGCCCCTGGAGGCCAAATCAAGTAGATCCAAGGTAGGAAACCTGGCAGGCTGCCCAGAGCTCCCAGGGCTGAGGTCACAGGATGAGCCACTGGCCTAAGTTCCAAGGAACAGGATGCAGAATCCAGTCAAGCAAGATGAGGAAAAGAGGACCTGAGTCTCCATAGTGTCTATTTATAAATATAGTGTCTATTTATAAACATAGTGTCTATTTATAAACATGATAGGCCAAACCCCAAGGAGATGGCATGACAATTCACCTGAGCTTTATGGGGAAGACCTTTCTGATCCACCACTGAGGATCGAGGCCCACCCAAGATGAAAGCACACATTACTACCAGAGATTATTTATCTCTTCTGAGATAATAAACTTTTTTTAATGAACAGAATTCAGAGGAAATGATTCCAAAGAAAAATAGGGGAACAAGAGGGCTGGCCTATTAATGGGAATCACCACTAATTTGAACTAGGACGGTTGAACAGTCCAAAATTAAGGGAAAAGAGTTGGAAGGCAAGGTTAGAACCTGGCATCCCCACCCAAAATAATGATCTCAGAGAAAGTATTCTTCTGGGTTTGAGCTTACTTACCCAAACCAATGCTATGATCATGAAGTAGATGCTTACGCACAGCAATCGAATAGTGCATAAGGTTGGGTCAGAAACCTGTCAGCAGCCAAAAGTATTTCAGCCACTGTTCCAGCTGGGTTCCTTCGGCCATGCTTGATGCCTGCTATTCATCCCACTTGTAGTAGAATCGTTTACCCTTCACCTGTTCTACCATCGTACTTTGGAAACATAATTTTTTCTCCAAATTTCATCAGTTCACAGATGAAGAGGAATTTTGGCTCACAAGGACTAGGACTTCCCGGTGTTTGGGACTTATGGAATAACGTTGTGGAATGGCTACGTTTAAGAGAGGTATGCACAGGAGGAGTGGACAAAGACTATCATGTTAGGGAATTGATGTGTCTCCCCAAAAGATGTGTCACCTATGCAAGGCCATGAATATCAGGATAATGTAATAATGTAATTGCCCTCCATTTTGAGATATGATGTAATTAGTCACTGTATCTTAACCTGTAAAAGAGTAGATAGGAAGGCTAGGCGGAAACGATAGGTTTAAGATGCTTCTATGACTGTAGAGATTACAGGAATTAAAAGCAGAGACCAAATCAAACCTTGACTTCATGAAGAAAGAGGAGCAAGAGTAGAACACGTTCTTTGGACTGATAGCCTTCTAGACCCAGGGGAGGACTGACGTCAGGACGTGTGCACATTCCCCAAGGAAGGACATGCCCATCTCTGTGAAAGGAAACAAAGGCCACTCTCCAGCGCTGACGTCCAAAGAAAGACTTTCTTTCAAGCTGACAGTCTGGATTTAGAGGTTTCACCTTCAAACTTTTAAGGGAATCAGTGTCTATCTGTTGAAACCACCAACTTGTAGTACATCTATTATAATCACAAAAGCAAACCACTGTCATCACGTCACTTCTGACTCACAGTTCCCCAATGTAGAGTTTCTGATTCTATAAATTTGGGCGGGGAGTCTGATAGCCTCCTCTTTCTCTTATGCACCAGTTGGTGGGTTTCAGCTTCCAAATTTGTGGTTAGCACAAATGCTTCCAGGACTATAGCACTAGGTAACTAAAACAAGGAGGTTAAGAAGAGTAGCATGTGTTAATACTATTTGACAAATGTTCATAACATTTACCAATAATTTTATCAGTTTTTATTTTGTGAGGAGCAAAAGAACAGGGTTGAAAGGATCCATTGAAGCAATTCTTAGAAATATAAAGTCAATTCACAAGAGGGAACGAGATAGTTAAGGGTCATTGTGCCAACCTGATCGATAAACACGTGTTGAGTTAACTGAAGAGTAAAGACATAAAGGGCTCAATGACACCTTTCTAGGTCTCAGGTCTCTTGCTTTCTGATGGTTGGACCAAGGCGTAGCTGCCTAAGCTAGTTCTGTGTTTAAGCTGAAAAGGCCCACTTCCTGTGAGATATCCCTGAGGAGAAGCCACATGGATCTACACGGATGCAGACTTGGGTGCTGAAGCAGCCACTTAGAATACCTTGCCAGCACTGAGATGCTTACACACCCACTGATTCAGTGATTCAACTTTCCTCCTGTATGTGTTTTGTGAGATTGAGGAGGACTTTGCAGATCTTTGCTGGACATATTGGCAAATGTTGGATTTATGGACTTGGGCACCACTGAGTTGCGATACTTTCTTATACTTATGCTTTATATAAAACTCTCCTGCACATGAGTTTCTGTGGATTTGTTTCTCTAACATACCTAAACTAGCTCATGAAATTAAGGTAATAAATAAAATATAGAGTGGTGAAAATTGGTGAAGTAAAGTAAAAAACCAAAGGAGTCAAATCCAGACCCAACGAGGACTCATAAAATATACTTTTATAGTACCAGTAATCGACCTGTGAACAGCCACCTCTTTGGGGGTCCAATGACCTTTTCACAGTGTCACCAGATTCATGACAGTAGCAAAATGACAGTGATGAAGTAGCAATGAAAATAATTTTAGGGTTGGGGTTTACCACCATATGAGTAACTGTACTGAAGTGTCATGCATGGCTTGCAGAAGGTGGAGAACCACTGCTTGGGAACATCCTATGTCATTGACTTTCTGTGTGAGTTTGAAAGTGTCATCAACCCTTTGGGGAATATTTGGTCCTCCTTGGTCATTGTGGGAAATCCTCTGTGCATCCTAGACAGCAGATCATAATCAATATTCTATGAGCTCTTTTTATGTGAGTAGATGTCAGAAAATGAGAAGATGCTCAGAAAGAGAAAGAATGTACAGGTAAAGTTAATAAAAGGTGAGAAAGTACTCATATATAATGGGAGGAAGAGGATATTGTGCATGTCAGAAGAAAATATAGATAAAAAGATGTCGTGAAGCAAAATTCAAGGTGATGCTTCCTCTATCCATAGTGATGGTGTGGGAGTAGATAAAAAAGGGAGAGAGAGGTGTGACTAGGGACTAGTTACTTTTGCCTTTCTGTTGGGTATTAAGTGAGCCATTTCAGAAGTAGCAAGAAAAAGAGAGGGAGAGAGAGGGAGAGAGAATCCCATAATCGTCAGTAAAGAAGAGCCAGCAGCTGAGCTTAGGCAAGATTCTTAACTGTGCAAGATCCCACATGAGTAGTCATGATTCTGTGTGAAGTGGTGACAGTAGAAGAAGCACCACACACTGGTTGCAGCACCCAGACCAGGACACAGAGCTTCAGGTTTTTCCAGTTCACAGAGCAAGTCAAGCCTTAGCAGGAAACTGTCTTGCCAGGCATTTGTTTGTTAGTACTAAAGAAGCTTTTTAAACACCTATCCCAGGATGGCCGAGGACAGAAGGCCAAATGAATGAGAGATTGAGGACCAGAGAAGACTATGCCTGCTCTCTTGGAATGGCTGTGCAAAACAAACTTTGACAGAAGACCCATGGCCTTAATGTTCATTTTTTTCAATCCTGACATGTAACCTTGCAGTTTCCATAGTAAATCCCATAATGATGAGTATTTTATGAGTTCTGCATGGTCATTCCAATATATGAGTATGATCAGACCCAGCAGAGATGAAGAGTGCCGTGGAAAGGAGAGTTCCTATCATAATAGGGTAAAGACAGATGGAGTATGGGGGACTCTCTGACCTCGGCCTGGTAGGAAGATTCTCTTTCCCCTCTGTGCAGCCAAAGGAGGTTATCCTAGCAAGACCCCATAGCACATACTCAAAACCGCGGGCAAAAAATCAAGGTCAGCCTGTAAAGTCATCAACAGCAGAAGTGAACCCCTGGTAAGGTCACAATATCTCATTTAGAGAAGGTGTTCTTCCTAGGTCGGTGTGTTTCCACTTGGTTATCTCTCAGGTGTGGGAAAAGGGTGAAGCCATAGCCATAGGGAAAGGTACATCTGAAGGGTTAGTTGCATAAAGCACTTGGAATACACATAAATATTTAAATACCTCCTATGCCATTGATTATCTTTGTTACTAAGGTCAACTTTCTTAATCTCACCACACTTCTGTTTTCACTTAAACTTCATAGAAAAATACATATGTAGCTGTATGAAAATTAAAGGAGATCTATGCAGGCACATGTGTGGCAGTTCCTGCTTTATTAAAAGCATTGCCTAAATGTTACTAACAAACTATGATAGACATGATGTGATATATTATAATATCGAATTAGTGCTAACAGAATTTCTTACTAATTATCATCATTAGAAATTCTACAGTAAAAATATAGTCTTTGTTTTCTTATTTTAAGACTGCATGTGACTCTAATGACTATTCAGAACCACACCTCCATAAACACCCCAATGCATACATACAGACCGTACACACAAACCTTTTGGAGTACCTGGTTTACCATGTTAGCTGGCAATGTCTTGGTTGCTAATGACCCCCAGCAGAATAGTGTTGAACTTATGTAGCCCTTAGAGTTTACCTTGGCTTCTTTCAAGAAGCAGGTCCTAAGGCCCTTACAAGCTTACTGACTGTCCTAGTCTGGGGGTTCCACACAAGCCTCAGCATCATAGATCACAGCACTACCCATCTTCTTAGCAGAATATGAACCCCCCTCCCAGATGAGCTGTGGCTGCACAGAAGTCTCTTCACCGGAAATCAGGCCCAGGTGTCCAGCATCAAAGGAAGGGATTCTGCCATCGCACCAACTTTGCCCCCTCATTCACCGTAGGTATTTAATAAACCATGTCAACTAGTATAAAGAAGTATCATTAATACATTGTATAAGTATTCATGAAAATAGAAAAACAGAGAGAAGCAATGAACTGCAGTAAGGGAGAAAACGTAAGGGCAATGGCATGAACAAAAAGATCCACCTTTTCCCAGACAATCCAGCCTCACGGAAATGCTATCAAAGGAGAGCTCCCCTGTGGGTTTGCTGAGGTTGCCAGTGTGAAGAGAAGGTGTCTCCCTCCTGGTTTCCTCCCTCAGAGCTAGAGGCTGGTGAGTGCGGACCAACTGCCCGCTTGGTCAGCAGCGCAGTGTTTACCCCATGGCGGGCTTCACTGAGGTCATATTAGATGAAGAGATAAACGTGGGAATGGGAAAAGAGAAGGCCTTATTTGCATTCCTGCATAAGAAAAGGAAAAAAAAAAAACCTACAAGGAGTATCAACAAGTGTGTGCATCTTGTGCAAGAAGCTGAATTTTGGAGGGAAGATGTGCGGCAAGCCATGAGACCAGACATGAGCCCACAGGTTTCATCCCAGGGCCCATCGTGGCACCTTGATTAGATTGTCATGCTACTAACTGTACCAAGGAGTATCTGCGCTGGAATTCAAAATCCAGGAGGCCAGGGATTTGATATGAATGCCTTTAGAGACGGGGTCAGAAGTCAAAAGGCCCAATCCTGATATGAGAACTTTGTGATGATTCCACTGAGCAGGGTGAGGCTACAGACCTGTTCCATCACTTAAAGAGGAAGCGGTGCCTATGGGCACTTTTCATTAAGAACTGAGAAGAGTTATGGCTGCACAGAGGATAGCTGACGATCGGCTGCCAATGAAACTCAGGGAATCCTTTAAGTAAAATGTAAAATCAGGTAAAGGGTTTCAGGTTCTGAGAAAAAGTAACATTTGTAAAAAAAAAACTCTGGCTAGATTCTGGGGACAAAAATGACATATCTCTTCCAACCGCACAGGAGAATAATCTAATAAAAGGCAGTCAAGGACCACAGACAGCCTTGCACGACTCTTGATGGAAGTAGGAAGAAAACCATACATTTGGTAGCATCTGCTCAAATTAATTCATGAAACTCTCTTAGGGTTTTCTTAACGTATCTACTCACTTGGGCAGTCCTTTAATGGGCATCATTTAACTCTTCCCAGGTGTTGGATACTACAGTGATCTCTAGAGACACAACCCTCAAAATAATAATAAATAAGTAAATATGATAGTCCCTACACATAAAGACTGCAGAGTCCACTCGTGTGCTACTAAAAACATCTAATTAGCATTTCAGAAAATAGAAAGAAAGATTATGAGCAGGAAGTCTGGGTGTTGAGGTGAAAGATGGGTCAAATTCAGAGACAATGAAAGATCTCTGGGGAAATCTGGTGACTGGGAGAGAGCTCTCTCTTCCTTTCCTCCTAAAGAAATAGTAGATTTGTACTTAAATCAAAATAAAAATGAAAAGCTTTCATAGCCATGAATAGATAGTGAGACCAAAGAAAACAAAATCCATAGGACTAACATGGATGGATGTAATACATAGACCTAGAGAGACGCACAGTAGAAACCTGTTTGAGTAGTGGACAAAAGGAAGGGACATGGGATTTAGGATAGGTTATTTGCACAGTTGACACAATCAATATTAGGGAATACAGTAAAAATACTCAATAATAAAGATGAGTCAAGCAGGACAGTTGATATTTGCACTAGACTTAAAAGAGACGAAGGGATTTTCACTGAAAAGTAATAGAATGCTTGGGGACAGTGACTTCAACAGCTCCGACACAATCATCTAACAGTTCGGAGACAGGTCACCTTGGGGTTGGTGAGAATATATAACTTAGTGGTGAGAATGCAAACAGTGGAGCCAGCCTGTTGGGGCTTGAACTTCATCTGTGTCACTGACAAAAGTGTCACCATGGGCTAGCTCCTTCTTTGTTTCTTCGCTTCCGGATGCACGAAACAGGGTTTACATTTTAGGTCTAGGTGGAGAATGGCACCCAGTGTGGGCAATATAGAATAATGTCTGGTATATGAAAGAGTCTCTGAAAAGCATCATTGGCTATTTTTAAATTAAACTATTACCAACATTTTTCAGTACAATCCTAAATTACTGTGTTCAGTGGCCATCATGTGCTGTCAAGGCCATCATTGACATCAGCTCATCCGACTGGTCTGGGGTATTGCGAAAAGCTTCCTGTGGCCAAAGAGTATCAGTTCCAATTACCAGATTTTCACCAGATAATGTTGGAAACCAAGAGAGAGTGACCGTGAAGCAGCACCTTCACCTTCTCTACCTGCATTTTGTAGAAAATGCACTTGTCAGTCCACTTTTCCGTATGAATCCTGGGTTCTGAGTGATCAACAAAACATCCTTAACTGCACTGGGAATTGGGGCAGCAAGTATTTTGTGTCGCCAGAACATTTAGGGGCAATAGACTGCCAATAAGGAGGAAATAAGGGTTTTTGTTTGTTTTCATTGATAGGCAAGCAAATCTGTATCCTTATAATAAGAGTAGAATATAAAAAGAAAACTTTGATATTTTATTATGTGATTAATAAATTTTAAGATTGTGATAAGACACTTAGATAATTGCATAATGGATTCAGAATAAGAAGAGAAACCCTTACAAAGGAAAAGTTGAAAAACAAAAGTTTTGCTAAATGAAGTGAGTATGTCAAGCAACAGAACTCTGACATTGAAAACTCAGACCTGGGGAAGGTGAGGGAGGACAAAAACATAGTGAAGGAGGGAACTTTGTGTTGTCAGGGTCAAGGCAAAGAAACATCAACAATAATAATGAGAGTAAAAGGCAAGATAACTCAGAGAAGCTTAGAGAACGCAATCACAAAATAACAAAGAGTTGAATTGGATTTGAGATAATAAATTGTTAGATAAAAACATAGGTTTATTTATTTATACTAAGAGAAAAACTGTGGAGCAGGATAAAAGTTTGCTTTCATTCCAGAAAACCAATCTAAGAATCTTAAAATCACCAGCAAAATCAAACCTTATGCTGCTGATAAAGAGACAGCATTGCTGATTTGATCATATTATAAATTATTTGAAAGAACATAGAATATGATTTTGAATATTTTTACTTAGTTGCATGGAGAAAAACGTTTTATAGGAATGACCAGAATATTAAAATAAATAGACAGACAAATATAATGTAGGATAGGCTGAGTATTGCAGATTGGAGACAACAAACACTAATAAAAATTCTCAAAACATTTAGAAGGTACAAAGTTAGGTTAAAAGAGAGGGGGCTAGGAAATTACTGATGCTTTGTCCCTAGGTAAATTACAGAAAGTTAAAAATTACAAAAGGGAAATAAAGTGAATATTCCTTTGGCACAAAAATCTTTTATTTGAACAGATGCTTTTTCCACTGAAACTTCTTCAGTGTGCCATGTGTCACATGACTTGGTGTAAAGGTGTGATTTCGTGATCAGTGCTTGCTTGAGTTAGACTAGATCATAAGAGGAATGAGGTAAAACTGATCAGGATACCTCACTTAAAAACATATTGACTCAGATTTATTATATGTAAACCCTTATGCTAAGGCACAGAGCCAGAGGACCAAAGGATAATGAAATCTAGGTTTTGAGTTCAAACAGAATTTAACAGCATAGAGGAATGCACCCATCCATCTAAGAAATAAACACACTTTCTATGCAATCACCCATATTTTGGAGAAAAGCGAATGCCTTGAAGACTAAATATGAATTTCCTAAATTCTATTTTACTTTGTCACATTTACTTTATGATTTAGAAGACCCTCTTTTATAGCCTATACCAAAAATTGGCCAGCCCATAATCAGAAAATAGTGCCTGCATAGATCAGAAGGAGATACAAGATATTTTAAGAAAAAATGTTTATGCCACCCTGAACATTTCATGGAACTTTTACATTATGTGTGAAGAGTAGACTCTGTTAGCAAAAAGCTACTATTGGGCTGAGCCCTGGTTGCAGTGGTTGTGCGTGGGACTGCGGCCCACTGGGACAGAGGTTCAATTCCAGCAGTGGGGCTGGGCCTCCTACTCCCACCACCGGAGAGCAGTGATGCCCCTCCCCCCCAAAAAAAAAACCTCAAAAAGCTACTATCTTTTTGAAAGTAAGATGAAAATATTTCAAATGGATTATCATGGTACAGGTTGGGACCAGTTGTCACTTAAACAAAGAATTTTAGATTCATGAGATGTGTATAAGAAATCTTTTCATCTAAGCACTCCTACTGGGGCTAGGCAATACTTTGCTGTGTGTGGGGGGGTGCGGTGTGGGGGAGGGGGGAGATTGTCCTATGAGTAGGAGAATGCTTCCCAGAGTCTCTGCTCCACACTACTATTCCTGACTTCTGAGTTCATATCGTCTTGATGCCTGTTTACTCACTGCCTCCAGTCAATGTTGACTCACAGTGACCGCCAGTGGGTTTCTGGGATGAGAATGGTGTACAAGGATGGGAAATCCTGTCTTTATCAATCAGAGCTGCTGATGGTTTTCAACTCTGGACCAGGGTGGTTGAAGTCCAGTGCTTAACCACTAGATCACCAGGGGTACACACACACACACACACACACACACACACCCTCCAGACACTGGCAAATACCAAATAATGGACCAAGGTTGCTTTGGTTGAGAGTTGCTAGCGTAAAGGAGAAGAAACTACCCCATAATAATCACAGAAAGGTCGACAAAGAATCAAATTAAAGCAGCAGATCAAACACAGTGGCAGAGTTCAAAGCAGGATTGGACTAGTGGCAAGGGGAAGGTGACTTATTCAGGAGAAGAAAGGAGAAATGGGAAGATAGGGTTGAAGACAATGAAGCAATCTCTTAGAAAAAAATATGGCATTGAAACAAGTAAAGTAAGTATGAGAAATAAAAGAAAGAATAGGCTGTCCGCTTTTCCGGGATTAACCCATGAAAATCTTATGAACAGCCCCGGGGGAATCTGACATAATGTGGGAAGATGAGCTCCTTCAGCAGAAGGCACTTAAAACACAACTGGGAAAAGGTTGCTTCCTCAAAGCAGAGAGCATCATAAAGGTGTGGATAACAAACAGCTGCAAAAGCCCCTGCGCAATGGGGATGTAGAAAGTAGAAGGTACAAATCTAGGACAATGATGAGCTCTCAAAAATGAACTCAAATGCATAAAAATTCATTTATTTGTGCCATTCGTGAGGGGACACAGACTGAAATTGAACATTTCCAATTGGACATTCATGGTCTATGGTTGACTATGGCAAGATGAGAAATTCAATGCTTCCAAAATCAATTTGTAGGATCCTTCTAGTGAGTTCCCTCTGACCAGGAATGAGAGTACTCTTGTTCCCTGGCTTTGTTAGTTTCTGCTTTTTTTTTTTTTAATTGAAATTTTGTCCTGTCTTTTTATTATTTCTTGTTGTTGCTGTTCTGTTTGTATGTTTGCCCTGATATGAACCCTAGGATTGACAAATCAATAACTATGACAGCTTGCTTAATAATTTATTATAGTAATAGTGGGGGTGTTAGATGTAATTAAGTAGCTAATAACAAATATAAGATAATAACAAGATAAAAATAATAATAAGTATAAGAATGTAGAAAATGTTCCAAGATTGATTTTGGTGATAAATTGCACATTTCTCTTAAATATTTTCAATCCGCTGATATATATGGTATGTGCATAATATGCCAGTGAAAGGATTAATTTTTTAATGAGAAATTTTAGGGATGAGCCCCTTCGGGCCAGTGGTTAGATTGGGACTACTGGATGGGTGGAGAGAAGGTGGGGTAGAGAGATGGAACCAACTGCAAGGATCTACATATGACTTCCTGTCTAGAGGACAGGCAACAGGGGAGTGGACTGAGGGAGGTGTTGAGCAAGGTAAGATACGATAGAACAATAATAATTTATAAAGTATTGAGGGTTGATGGTGGAGGGACAGCAGGGGAGGAGGGGAGGGGTTGGAAAAGTCGATACCAATGGCTCAAGGGAAAAGGCGGATGTTTAGAGAATGATTACGGCAGTGGACGTGTGAAGGTGCTTGGCACAGTATGTTTATTTATGTACTGGAAAAACAATGTATGAGCCCCTAATAAAATGATTTTTAATAAAATAAACAAATAAAAGAAAATAATGGGGGATTCAATAAAAAAAGAAAAAAAAGAAATATCACATTCATTATCAAAAACATTTCAAGATCAGTCTCAATCGGCCATGCTGTTCATGACAAGAATATAGTGAGATGGCTATGAAGAAGATTTGTTTATATCAATGTTATTCATAGTTACTCACCAAACTTTACAGACAGTAATGAAGGAATTAATGAAGTTAACCAACTTCTTTGGTCTCAAATTAACAACACGGACAATCAAAAGGCATTGATATTTACTGGTAACTGGCATAGGGAAGTTGAAAACCAAAAGGAAGGTGTCTATATTTGGAAAATATAGCATTGTTGACAGACCTGGTGAGGACCATGTGCATCTGAGCAGGGCTCCAGGAACTTGAGGTGGGCAGCATTGGACTGATTGTTTTTTGATATCACTGTCTCGGTATGAAACCCTTACTATGCCTATATGTCTGTCACTGGTTTGATTTCCTTAGAAGTCTCTGCCTACAACATGGGACAATAGAAAACATTCTAAAGGAAGAAAAGCAATGCTATTGGGGGTGTCATTTTACTTGGATTCATAGTCAATGACTGTGGTAGCAACAATGAATAAATTAATCCACACTGCATTGAGTCAATCTGCTGTCCAAAACGTCTCTGAAGTCTTGAAGAGCAAAGATATTAATTTGAAGATAAAATAACCCTGATACAAACCTGGTATTTTCAATAGCCTCATAAACATTTGAAATCTGGAGAGGTCCGAGGAAATGGAGGCACTTAAATGATTTTCCGCACCAAGACTATGGAGTACACCAGTCTCTGCTAGAGGGACCAACACATCTGCCTGCCTTAGAAATGCAGTCAGCATGGTCCTGAGAAATGAAGATGGTAGAATTGGCATGTTTGGAGGAGGGACCAGTCTCTGCAAAAAGATATCATGCTTGGCAAAGTAAAGGGTCAGAAAAACAAAATAAGAAAATCCTCCATTGGATGAGGTAACACAATGCTTATAAGAATGGATTGAATATAACCACAAGACTGAGTATAGTGAGGGAGGGCCAGGGTTTTGGCCTACTGTACCCAGTGTCTCTACGCAGCGGAAATGACTCCATGACATCTAATCCAAGCAGCAACAGTGATTAAAAGGAATGGTGTGTGGGGTGGGGGGGGGGAGAGGGTTGTTTTGTTTTTAGGTGTTTTTTTTTGGGGGGGGGTGCATCACTGCCGTCTGGTGGTCATGGGAGCTACCTAGCCTTACTGCTGCCGGATTTGAACTGCCAAGCCCGTGGGTCACAGTCCCGCCCTCAAGCCACTACACCACCAGGGCTCAGCCCTAGTTGTTTTTTTCTTTAATGTGAATTATTACATTTTCTATTATTACATTTTCTAGCAAGTTATGATGGGGAAATTCACTATGTATGGCCCTATAGAACTTTGGGAGAAACATAGGAAAACCTCTTATGTATCAGCTACTAAAGGGAAAAGGACAAAAAATAAGTTTTAGAGTTATTTAATACTTTGTGTTTCAACATGAAGATGGAAGCTGATAACAACAAGATTGCCTTTATCCTTGAGAGAATAGGCACGTTCCCCTCTGGAGAAAAGACATTGGAAAACATAAAAGCTATTTAATGGTTGAGGAAAACACACAAAATTGGACAAAACAGTGATTCAATATGTATTGTCAGATATAACCAACAGCTTGATACAGGCAAAAGAAGTTCTAGTGGCAGGAAACACTGTACTTGTCATTAGAGCTGTGTAGGAAGAAAGATAAATCCATTCTTTAGTTCCAAAGGCTCCTTAGTTAAATATATATAGCAGAAATTAGAAAGAAAAGAAATTGGCTCAACTATGGATGGATACAGAGACTAGAGTTCTTACTAAAAGATAGATGGAGAAACGTCCTGTTTGAAAGTGAGTCACAGATGCATAAAGATGAGTAAGCGTCCCAATAAGAAACAACAAAAGTGACCTATTATTACTAAGAGGGCCAGTGGAAGCCTGACTCTGACAGTATTGGCTCTTGAGGAATTAGTATGCAATACTTGCAGAAGTTTCACTGACTTCATTTGATGAGAGGATTGTAAAACTGAATAATATGTAAGTATAATGTATGCCAAAAATAAACTTACCAGGATCAAATGAGGGAAAGAACGTGGAAGTGTGCTGGAATAGCTAAGTATCATGATTAGCAAGGGGTGCCTTGTGGTCTGACATTCTAACTTCTCTCCCGCGAACTGGTGGAGCACTGATTTCACACTGAGGAGTTGGGCCTGGCTCAGATTCATCACAGGAGCCTGCTACCATCATCACAAGGACCAGGGACACCGAGTGGCATCCTAGTGACAAAGACTTGCCAGTAAGCACAAAGAAAATGTGAGCTATATGAAATTGGTTATTATCCATAAATAGACGCATTCATGTAAAGAAACACTGATATTATTCATGAAAACACGAATGAGTCACAATAGTATCATGATTTTCCCAAAACAGAGTGAATGACCCAAGTTGCTTTCCTGTCTTGTCTTCTTTTGTGTGTTCCCTCTTGCCTTCCATGTGTGTGAAGCAGTTTTCAAAGCTAACACTGATATAGGCCCAGTTTGGGGGGCATCTCGGTAGCGAAGTTCCAGGGAAGAGAAATCACAAGTTACACTCTGGTATTGCTACGCAGTGTACTAATATTCTAAGCATTCTGTAGGCATCAAATGAAAATATTGAAATAAGTGGAATTTAACAGAAGAAAAAGAAACACTTCAGTGAAAGTTGAAACTGTGTGCTCAGTCACAACTTAGCGCTTTGCATTGGCAGTGCTTGTTTTTTCTTATTTAAGAAAGTAAACACTGTCGATGTTTTCAGCAGTGCAGAAGGCTAATAGAAAGTCGTTATAGCTTTCGTTATAGCAGCATAGTCGTAAATGCTGACCTCCTTCCTTGGCCTTCCAACTCTCCCAAATAAGTTTCCCTGTTTTTTTTTTTTTAATATGATCTTCTATTTCATAACTTGGGTATTTTTTAAAGTTCCCCTTTCCTTGAAACCTACTGGATAAGTTTTTATGTTTTGTTAAGTTCATATTAGTTCTCTTTTTTTCTTGTCCTGTCTCTTCAAGCATATGTATACAAATCTATTTTTAGTTTTAGGCGAATCATGGACTCCATTTTCCCCATGAAGATTATCTACACTACTGTAGTTCTCAGATATTAATAGGATGAATAGAAACATATTAATCGAATACTGTGTTATCTTCAATCATTTCTGCTTATGCATAACCTCCGCCAATAAGTGGTAAGGGTCATGGACTCTTTAATATATCTCAATAGTACTGGCTGCCTATTAAAATATTTGATGATAGATTCTGAGTTCTAATGTTTAAAAAACTTCATAAAAATATATTTGCTTTATTCTCTAGTCATCTTTCATTATCCTGAAAATTTAATCTTGGAATATATATGTATGCTGACTCATATATTTAGGACAAGAATATGTGGGGAATATTTCAGTCTCTGAAGAGAAGAAATAGAGAAGAAAAGAGGAGAGAGTTTATGAGTAACTGAACAAGGTTTGGGATCATCCCACTCACTCAGATGGAAATAATTGGCAGAGAGGGTCCACCATTTAGAATGTATGGATGCTATAAAGGAAGTAGTCCTTTGAATCTGTCAGGATTAGCAAAATGATTGAATGATTTTGCATATTGTGACCTGATACAAATCCATATTTTCTATCTACCATATATCATCCATCTTTCTGTCACTATACCTATCTATCTGTCTAGGTCACTCTTCATTCTGGGAGAAGTTTGTTAACATAATGGAATACAGATAACTCAAGGTTGTATTTCAAAATATGATTCCAGTCATGCCAAGAATTTTGCGTATGCATGGACTCAATCACAGCACTGTATTAATGGGGAAAGTCATGGATACAATTTCAACTCATATCTTTTTTCATATTCTTTGTCTCCCAATTCAATAGTTTGTGCTGGACCTATTGTCTAGCCCAAGGCTGACCTTATCTTTCTTCTGGAACCTCCTGTTTGGATAAAGTCAAGGATAAGTTTGCTGCTGAGCCAAGAGTCGAACACCTTCTCAGACTTTGCCTTGGTCTCTTTCCAAATTCGGCACACTGTGACCCATAACTGCATACAAAGGACTCTCCAACTGACAGTTCCCTGCTTGCAGGAGAGGCTCACACTGCTCATGACCAAATTGCAGCTTTATGTGCTGCATTATTGGGGGTGTTGAAAGGCACTTTGTAAGGAGCAGAGGATCCCTGGCTGTCTTCAACACACCGTGTAATCACACCATTGCTCAGTTGGCTAAATTATTTTAAACCTTTCAAAAAATAGCTTCTCTCCTTTCTGCAGGTTTTCCCAAGAACAATCTTCATGAAAATGACTCCTAATTTAAAGAAAGCTAAGGCATTCCTCACCACTGACAAGGAAAATGGCTCTTTTTGGCCAAATCATAGAAATGAGCTTCCTTAAGTACATTGCACCTTTAAAAACTGACATTACTGCCGCAAAGCCTGAACGGTACCGTGTCAGCATGGAATAACCAGACCGGGCCAAGTTGTCATTTCTGACAGGTCAGTGTAATGAGCAGAAGAACGCTGAGTTTGTCTAAAAGTTTTCACTCAAATCAGCAGGGTAGAGCTGTTTGGGGCGATAACAGCTCTACATATGTGATTCATTAAATGTGTCATATTATCAAACGTCGTGGCCCACACTATCGCAGCCACCACATGTGTGCTTTGTTTCCTTCCCCAAGTGCCCTCACTGCAAGTCTTGATAGTCCTAATTTGAGAAGAGTACAGGTCTCAGGGCCTTGAGACATTGGATGTGAGCTGGGTGATTAGATGGCTGCCAAGTCTTCCGCTGCTCCTTTCACAGCAGATCCGGAGATCACCATCAAAGCGGTTCTCTATCGGCTTCTCGGGGGATCGCGTTCTCCATGGTGGGGGAGCTCATGAGCAACATATTTGCCTTGAGGAGGGCAGAGAGAGAGGGAAAAGAGGAGAAATGCCAAGGAGTGGGCTAAAATTCACTTCAGAAGACCCTTCTGAAAGACTGGGTGAAAATCAATTCCTGGAGTCCACGAGCGGTGCGAAGGTTGAAGCAATTCATGGCAAACTAAAAGGTTGGAGTCCATGCAGAGGATCCGGGGAAGGAACTTATTACTCTACGAAGGGGCGGTCTATCATCGGGGACCCTATGGTGTATCGATCTCTTCTGATGCCCTGGCCTTACCACTGGTCACATTCAATTCCATGCTGTCTGTCTGTCCAAGTCAGCACCCACAATCCTTCTTTCAAGCATCCCCTCACCTGGACTGAGGAACCTGAACACAGCATTGCAATGTGGGCAGGAAGCAGCCAGCAGTACTCTGAGATTTCTTCCATCCAGATTTCTTTGCGGGAAGATAGGAAAAGGTCATGGCTCCACCCTTCCTGTGGCGCCCTCTCTTTAATCAGATACACCAAACAACAGAAAACATTTTTTCCTCACGTCAGAAAAAAATCACTTAATGTTCGTGACTAATTAAATTCTCACTCTAGTCATGATTAATGTAACAAATAATTACAGCTTAGATCTAATATAGATTCAACTAATTGTTCAGCCCACAGTGCATCGTGACTAACAATTAAACACAGTTTTTAAAGCAAAAGCAAGAAGATCTAAGGAGTGACCTTCATCCAGCCTAACTCTGGTCACTGGTCAAAATACCTACAACTTCTATTTCTCCTTTTCATTTCTTCAGCTCTAACAAAAGACGTTGCTTGTCTGTGGGTTTGTCTATGGGTACCTTCTCTTTTAGATATTAGAAAAGATCTATCCTTCTACACTATTTGCCTCTCCACTTTGTGGAATGTTTGGGAAAGTGTGGGAAAGATTAGGAGAGATAAATCAAAGGAGATTGTTTTGCAGAGGATCATAGTACAAAATAATAATGTATAGACAGGCTCTGTATTTTTCAAGAGAAAGAGAATGGAGAACCGGTCATTCATGCCTGGGGTCCATCTCAAGGCAATGGACTTTGTCCTCTTGCCTATCTCCTTAGGTAGCTATAGTCCTGTTCCCACAGCAATTCAAAGAAGTCTCTCTCTTAGGAATAGCTCCAAAGTATGTGGGGCATGGGTGGGAGCTCCTGAAGAGTTTGGAAAGAGTCACTGAGATTACAGCTGGAAGCATATTCCTACCACAGCAGATAGACAGAACTGCTCATTCTCACAGTGATGATTGAGAATCCCATTTAATTGTATTGAATATCTGATGAGAAAGAGAATTATTTTCATCTACTGCCAAATAAGAGTCTAATTTTTCTTCTGAACAATATGTGTTTGGGAATATTCTACAGTATTATGACTCTACTCTCACAATAACTAAAAGTTTTCTTTTCTCGGTGTATATTTAAGAATAATTTAATATATGAACTAAAGTTCAACTATTAGAATGTTCATCACATGAGCACAACATTTCAGTAAAAGTATGCTTTTAAAATCACATGTTTGAATGAGGATGACATTTCTACAATATTGAAGACCATTTCTATGGTTTAGAAGTATCTGAGGACAAACAAAATATCACTCCACTGTTTAAAATAATTGTGAGCATTTTTCATAGATTTCAGGGTTAGAACTTGGAGTCATGTCCTTTTCACACCTTATATGATTAACTTGAGCCAATTCTTCTAAATACACTAAGAATAGTGCAAAATAAATTGTATTTATTGAAGTTCAACCATGTAGTCATGTTTAGGCCAGTGACAATGATTCTATATTTTCTACTTTAAAAAATGTTTGCTGAATAGTGTGCATGAAATTATAGGGAGCATTCAGTTAAATTAAACTTCAACCTATGCTATACAAAATGCAGTTTCTAGCACTGTGGACCTCCCTGTCTCCTTGCAATCTTCCAGTGTTCTATCCATCCAATCAAACTCATTATTTAATGTCATTGTCCTTAGTCAATAATTTTAGATATAATTCCATCCTTTGGTCTGACAAAAATTGTTTTTCAAAAGAAGTGTAGTTGGGAACAATATCTCAAGACTATCATAAGTACCATCAATGATACTATTAGTCTACTACACAAGTGATTCTTGAGTTTAAAGACCTAGAATTTTTTGGTTTATTTCTTTTGGTGAATTCTACCCTATCAATTCAATGTCTGATTTCATATTCAGATTGTTTTCCTATTGTCCCACATCATTTATATTTTAGACTCACTTTACTTCAGACCTTTAAGAATCAGTAAAAATGTAAGCCAGACTTGAAAAATGTAATGTATGCACTTAATGATCTCTGAACTCAGAGAGTCAGTTTGCCTTGGCACTGTGGTACCCACAGAATCTACAATGGAGTGCCTATGATTTAGACAAGGTTAAAATCAATGCAAGATGAATGAGTAATACAGATTGGCGTCCTTGCAGCTTATATAACTCGTGACTCCTTTATAATAATGGTTACCTCCAAAGGTGGATTTCTTTTAGTCCTCCTTTTTTTTCTTTTTTTTCCTGTCACCAAAACATAATTCTTTAGAAGCTTTAGGTTTTAGAAACCTTAAGAAATACATACTCAGATTGAATGTGAGTGGTCATTTTCAATGCAGATTGAATTTTGAAATAGAGTCCATCTTTAATTTTTATTATTCAACTTTTTGTTTGTTTGTGTTTTTGTATTTTGGGCATCACTGCCCTCAGGTGGTAGTTGTAGGAAGCCCAGTCTTTGCTCCATGGAATTGAACCTCCATTCCAGTGGGCTACAGTCCGGCGCACAACCACTACGCCACTGGGGCTCAGCCCTATCCTTCAACTTTTAAGATATAAAAATTAAGGAGCAGGCAGAGTTTTAACTGCTGTGGAAACATCTTACTTTGCTGTGGCACAGTCTCGCGTCTACCTGCTTAGTGGCTAGGATCCTCTTTCTGAGGAACCATCAACTCCCACGCAGAACCTGTACCCAACGTCGAAACACGAAGTGATAGAGCACACCATTTGAACAACAGAATGATAGAATTTCAATCCATATTAAGATAATGAAAATGTATTTGCTACTTGAGAGTCTATCATGGGCAAATACATTTCCTTAAAATTTTTAAAATATCAGAAGTCTTCATGAATCAAATCCTCTCCTTTTCCATTGGAATCCTAAAAAATCCTGGAGGGATCAGAGTCCTCTGGTTAGGAGGGTCTCTGAAATTTTTTTAGAAATTAATGTCTTGTATCAAAATTTTCCAAACAAAATATATTTACATATATACATGCATGTATAATATATAATCTCATATAGTTTTATGTACTTTGTATTTAAAATACTGCTTGGATGTGCAAAGTGTGAGATTTCCTATGACCTCTTCATCTTCATTCTGTGTAAGTTGTATTAGATTGCTAAAATTTATGACAAAGAGAAACTAGCTTTAGTCTAATTTTAGAAATTACTGAAGAAACTCTGTAATGTTTACTTTATTTGAAGCCAAAGAAATAATGTTAGTATTTTGACATATTTATCAGTGTGTGCTCCTTCAAACCAGTTTTCGGGGAGAGTTTAATTTATAGCTTCTATTATTTTGTTTTTCTTTTTTAGATCTCAAAATGAATGTCGCGCTCATGAAAAGCGCCAGACAGGAAACTAGAGTCCTGTGTTTATTCCAAGTCCCTAAATCACTGTGGGACTGGCAGGAAGTCATCTTCCAGCATCTGGTTCTGTCAGGAGTCTTGGAAGAACAGGGAAATCAGAGGTTCAAATGACAGTGCCATCACTCCACAACTATTTCAGAGCCCAGGCATGTCAAGATAATGGAATTAAGGGAGTAAGCTCAAAATTGTTTATCAAATCCCACCTCTCTCTGTCTACAAAACTTTGTGTTTCTTTCCTGTACTTTTCCTCTCCTTTCATTAAATACACCAGTTTCACCCTTCATAGGAATCTTGTGTTTTAGTCCCCTTGAGATTTTGTTGAAAAGTCACTGCCCAAGAGTCTTCGGCTCTTCTTCCTATTTCTGTATAAATTCCCAGACATTTAGGCTTAGTTCAGCATTCCTTATCTGTGGGACACAGCCCTCAATGATATCCGTTCACACTCCTGATCATACCCTAGTCTTCACCAAGAGACTTCATGATGCACAGAAGCATTATCAGAAGGTTTTCAAGCAAGCACCATGTCTAGGCTCAACCCCCCAAAATGGAAATTCAATCTGTTTGAATAGTATATACATTATAATAAGCCTTAAAGAGTCACAATTAATGATCATTTGTCTACACGGTTGTCCTCTGATGTATTCAAATATCTTATTATCTATATCATATTGAAATCACTTTAAAGATATTGCATATATAACATATATATATATATATATAACACATATGTGTGCAGTGATTTTTCCCCTTGAAAGTAAATTCCTTATTTAAGTACATCTTATAATATCTAACCTGGAAAAAAGTATGTCCTATTTATATGAAATGATGTAAGCAAATGAGTCTTATTCTCATGTATGTTTTCCTCTGTTCCTCTCTCCACTTCATCTTCTCCATTAGTTATGAATCCACTCTCCAAGTCCTCTATTACACTCCAAGATATCACAGAAACAGGTTTTAACTGCAATGATGTATAAAGGATGCTCCCACTTAAAACCTGTGCTCCACGTATATACACAGAATGGGATTCTAAAAGATCTCCAATGAAAGAGACAAAATGTTGCCTGTCAATTTCCTTTATTGCTGTCAAAACTGAATGCACAGCTGATCCTATATTCCAAAGCGTGACAAGAAAGAGGGACACGGGAATAAAGAGAAAGGTGTAGTGGCTGGAGCTAGCAAGCACCTGAAGAGGAGAGATTGTCCTCTCTCTTCACTCACACATGGAATGCAACTGTCCTGTGTCGCTGAAACTGAGAACAAGGATTATTCTCGTGCTTCAGATAGAGGAAAAGAAGATATTTTTTATCTCCACATTCAGTGGGCACTTCAATATATCATATTCACAAATGCCCAAATCATATGCTTCTCTCACTCTGGGATCACACAGAACGCCCGTCAGGATTTTGTGAGCAATTAGTTAAGTCCGTAGTTCCTAGACTGTGCTTTTCAGATGTGTATGGGGTTCTGCTAGGGTTTTCAGTCATCCATAAAAAATTGAAATAATAGAAGCAACTTGAACCATGGCACTCAAGCATGTGCCATCTCCATGTTTATCAATATATTTGAGTCTACTGCTCCATTATTTCCATCCGAGGGTTTCCTGCATTTTCACTGACCCCATACATTAAACAAATTGTAATCAAGTTGAAGATGATTCTTTAACCTCAAGATGAAAGTATGTTCTATTATTGAAGTATAAATGTACTATAAAGTGTACAATAATGCAAAATAAAGAGTTGACTATTCCATGTCCGACCTATCTCTCACCTCACCTCAACAAAAATTAGTCACCTTAGTAAAGCACTATGTGGTTTCATTTTTGGCTGCTCACTGCAAAGCCAGCAGTTCAAAACCACCAGGTGTTCTATGAGGGAAAGACACGGATTTCTGCTCCCTCTACCTCTGTGAAGAGTCATAGTCTCTCTCAGAAACTCTCAGGTGACGATCCAGAGCATTGCATCACTGTGAGTCAGAATTAACTGAACGGCGGTGTGGGTGATCTGAGAAATAATAATAATCCTGGGTGAAACTGGGTTTGACATAAATGATATTGACTGAGTGGGCACAGTAGTGGTAAAATTAGAATTCTCCCTCAAAATTAGATAAAATTTGAAGGGATTTCCATTAATTTTCAGTGATAGGCAGAAATATGTAGATAAATATAGAAAAGAAAATGAATTCAGTTGGATGGAAATAGAAATCCCATGGACAGGTGATGGGTACAGTTGCAGTCAAGCTTGCCGGATGTAAGTAAAACAACCAGAAGTAGTTGAGAAGTATTTCCGCCAGTTTGGTGGAAGTGTCGGAGCCTCGGTGCACTGTGAGACTGTCCCAGATGGGAAGGTTCACAGGGAACACAGCCCTTTCAGACAGTGAGAGAGAAGTGTAAGCCTGCCTACAAGCTTGCATTCACAGAAGAGTCTACCATGGTAGATAAAATAAATTTACAAACAACCTTTGAAATGATTGCTACAAAGTATCCTAAGATCAATCTTACTATTTAAAAAAAAAAAAAGGGCATTCGCCCTAAGCTGACCCCAGGAAATAGCATCAGGAATTTATCACATCCACTATAACTAGTCATAATAATTTATTATTCAGCTAGTTTAGAGTGAGTTGCATGCACGTGTGTGTGTGTGTGTGTGTGTGTGTGTGTGTGTGTGTGTAGGTAAAAGAAGGCAAAAAGGGGAACAGGGGCAGGCGACACTGAAGGAAGAGAGGGCACATTCTGACACAGGAATAAAAAGGCTCAGTGAGTGCAATGGTGTCTTGGCACACCTGTTCACTAAAAAAAATTATATACATTTTGTCTCCATTTGAACTGAACTTCCAGGTAGAGGTTGTGCTCAATGAGAATCATGTTGAAAACATTTCTCTGGTCCCATTTAAAAGGTTATACGTAATGAGATTTCTGCTTTGGTGGGAAAGTTAAGAATTCTGGGTGACTTGCCAAATCTTTGATCGCAAATAGTGCTTTTAATACACATTGCCGAGCATTTGTCTTTGCAGGGTGTGAAATGCCAGTGCTCAGCTCCCTTTCTCAGGGTCTGCTACTTTCCATCACATCATTTATCGGAAATGCTCCAGGAGGGTTAACTCTTTAATCTCCAGACCCCAGGCTGCTGTGTGCTTATGGGGATTTGCTGAGAGTCTACGCATTAGGCTGGATCATTTTTGCAATGTCACCCGGTTTGGGGATTCTGGGACTCTGAGAAGCACTGAGCCCATCTGTCATTTACACTAGTAAGGCATATTTGTGGAGAGCACTATGTATGTGCTTGGGTCTTTTCTAAGGGTGAAAGGACAGGGTGGATGTTCTAAAATAGTTGCTAATCCTATCCTTTTTATTGATTTTTTTCCTCTGGAAGGATACATAAGAATTATAGTTAGAGTCAATAGTTGGGGTGGGGTGGTGGTAAAAATCTAGAGACAGAGAAAAATGAGAAATATTGCTTTTCAACCTTTAGCTTTGATAGTTTTTCACCTTTCAAACATCTACAATGTGCATAGTTCAACTATCCAAAAATCAAATTAAAAATGACAACTTAGACAACGGTGTGATTCTGACATTTCATAGGCAGAAGAACAACTGGAAAGACGTTTCAGGCTGGTAACTATTCTCAAGGGTCACAGAGACTGCAGGCGTTAAGCAAGTGAGGGAAGGAGGGGGGCAAGAATATGTGGGAATGGCTTGTCCCCTCTTCTTGCACGTCCTGTGGAGTCTGAAGCAGGTCATGTCTACACACCCTACTCCCGTCATAATGTCCCCATGATGTGTGGGGACAATGGAGGCGACTCAAAAACACTTACACGGATAGCTCTTAAATGTCTTTTACTTCTCGTGTACGAAATTTGCATGCCTGAAGTTGTAGCTAGCAGAAGTGTTGCCTCTGCTTCCATTGTTCGTGACCGGAGGACTTCTTTCTTTGTGTGGAGCACAGCAAGATCTTGGAAACTAAACCAACACTCCTTCATTGAACCCCTACATAGTATATAGCATTTGCAACACAGCAATTGCTTCCTGAACCCAAGTCCTCTGGCACACTTTGCTACCTGGGGACCACATGAATTTAGCAGGCTCTTCATGAAATCATTTGGTTATCTGTTATTTATGGATGCTGGCAGATGGCCTCTTTCCTGCAGAAGACTGGTCATGAAGTAGACATAATACTCTGCTCACTACCTTCTACTCTTTCTTGTCCTCCCTTGAGAAACCCACAACAAGCACATCACCATGCATGAGGGTTTAAAAAAGTACTGCTAGCAGTGTTTCTGTTCATGCATGCATGGGCTTATTACAGATAAAATTTAACATGTTTTTACAATAAGTGAATTACTATAGATTAATTCTAGCAGTAATATTTTTATCTTAATTTCATTAGGGTGTTTTCAAGAAATGATTCTCCATGTGCCATTGAGAAAATAATTTTTAGTTTCAAGGCTTATTTTAAACAACAATCAACATTTTACCAAACCATTGAAAGTTGCAACAAGTTGATTGGAAATCAAGTCCACTTCAAAAAACAGTTTTGAGAAGAAACTAGTGTTTTAAAAAAGGTCAGAAAGATCTCAAGGATGATCCAAGAGAAGGAAGATTCTATGAACAAAGAAACTGATCCTGGGTCCAAAATCTTCTGTGTGGGAGGTTGGGGGGTGCTCTAGGAGGTATATAAATACTACTGATACAATAGTTACTGAAGTTGGGAATTCACACAGTTTAACATTGTCAATATCTTAGCTTCGGAAAGCTTTCAGCTTGATGGATGCCAAAAAATGTGTGAACATCAGCTTGCTTAAATAATTGATTTTTAATCAATCTTAACAGCAAAATCAGAGGCAATAAAGGTCATTTTGTAGAACAAATATCAACCAGGGAGGAGATTTGAATTTACCAATTTGGTACAGAAAACAAAACCCCATCAACACAGGAGTTTGGGAGGGAATCTGCTGGATCTTTTAAATTAAAAGCAGAGATGACCAAAGGTTAAGGAACAATTTGGAGAGATTCTAAAGTAGTGATGTTGATAGGATTTTTGAAGGAAATAAAATAAACATGGGGGCTTATAGGGAATAAGTTTTAAGAGATTTAAGAGCTTTACTGATTAAAAACAACTACTACAGTTGCACCTAGGTCCCACTCCCCTTGCCCCCACCATGATGACAAGTGTGCATACACTCATTTCAAGGACTACATTGGTACAAGAAAGGTACAAGAATTAGATTGGCTCACGCCATCTCTTCTAACATTTAGCCTTGGTCTTATCCCTCTCAACTTATTTTTGTTCTCCAAACATAATGAACATTTTAAAGGAGCATGATTTGAATCCCTTGAGGATACCACAAAGGTACAATTTTGGTACCATGTAAATAATAAATGTAGAATTTTTAAGGGAGGTTCTGAGTAGTGGAAATATTGACTTTAAAGGTATATTGGCCCAAATGGAGGCTGTCTCAAGAGACACTTGTTTCACTTCATGATATGTTTTGTTTAATGAATGATTCTATTGGTTCTATAGCCATACTTCTTCACTCAACCCTTTATGCAGCTCCATATAAAAAGATCTAGGAAAAAACAAACAAACAGCCACCCTTACTGGTCAGAATGTCACACTGAGGGCAAAGTAGCTGCAGCAGGTCTCCAGCACCACACTGGTGAGAGTGGCACAAACGAAAAGGTTTCCTTCTTTAGTACATAGACTCACTATGATCATACACCCAACAATCACAACTGGGTAAGCAATGCCATCATCGATGCAAAATATACTCATAGCTCACATGCCCCACCCCTAAGCACAAAAACCAAACTCATTTCCGGGGCTGAGGGTCCATCCGCAATATCCATTGGCAGTAGAAGCATCTCACTGCTGTCACGTATCTTTCTGTGGCTTCTCCAGGCCTAGAGGTCCGGTTCCATCAGGGTAAGTGCATGTGGCTTCTCCTCTGGCACCTCCAGGTTCCAGGACTCAGGATCTATCTGCATTCCACCATCTTGTGTTGTCGGTAGACCAACTCTAGGACACTGAGTCTAGTTTCTCTTCTCCAATTGGGAAATATCTCAAGACTTCCCAGAATTCTCAGCAGAAAGCCATACCCACACAGAGGTCTCATTGGCTATCTCCAGATTGACAGGCTAGACTCCACCCCTAGACTCCCAATCATGAAATTGACACGCAAGTGCATGACTGCCACAGTCTCCTCAAAGGTTTCCCTGGCATGCCAGGGAGCCATGGAACAAATGGCCTCCGTTGATGCTGACCTTGGTATCATTATGAATTATTTTAACAGAAAGAAACTTGGAAGAAACATGTCTAATGTATTAGATACCACCTTGCTAAATGCTGCATCAGAAATAAAGGTCTTCTCTGTCAGTCTGTTTACTGTGCGTTGGAGATTTGCCAGGCTCTCAAAGCCAGCATGAATATGTAGATCATTTGCCTTTGAACATGTTGCTATTCAAATTTGGAATTCTTGTCCTTTAAGACTTGAATAACCTCTAAATTTCAGAAGGATACTCCACAGAAAGTTATTCAAATATTAGAGGTCATCTTATGTATGTATGTAAGTGTCATTCATGACATAGTCTTTTTTTAAGATTTAAGAGATTAAGCCACTGTACTGGTCTCAGGAACCCTGGTGTCTTTGTGGATACACATTGGGCTGCTAACAGAGAAATCAGTTGTTCGAAGCCAGCACCACTCTGTGGGAAAAGATAAGTCACGAAAATGTCCTGGGACAGTTCCATCTTGCTGGATAGCTTAGCCATGAGTCAGAATTGATGCCTGGGAGTGTGCTGTTTGAGATTACCAGGTTTTTGTGCTGGTTTTGTTATTGGACTTTCAGGCAACAAGGAAAAACTATTGATTCTATTCTACTTTGTGGACAGACAGGTTAGAATTACTCTTACTCTTTACAAGAGTAGAAAATCCAGCCTTTCTCCCATGGACTGCCTGGCAGTTTCAAACTGATGACCTTGCTGTCAAAGCAGAGCAAAGAACCAACATAGTACCAGAGGTCCATGTGATAGTCTCCTCAGAGGTTCCCCTGTGCTTGTCTGGGAGCCCATTGACTTGGATCCAAATTCATGGTGACTCTATATACAGTAGGATTGGGCAAGGTGATGCATACAGTTTTCTTTAGCTGTTGCTCATAGACCACGAGGTCTTTATTTCCAATCTTGTCTAAGACTGGGAAACCACACCAAAACCTGATGAGTATCATGATAAGACACAAGTGTTCACTGTAAGAGGGTGGTGATTGTGCTTGCGGTACTTGACCAGGAATAAAAACTGGTTCTTCCACACTGAACCACCACTGATACTCTACAGAGTAGAGTTATAAAAAGCATAAAAAATCATTTAAACCAGATACATAACTCTGGAGAATATAGTCAGGTGTCTTGCAGAGATACAGGGAGGATTAGCTGCTAAGTAGACGGTCAGTTCTTTAAACCCACCAATAGTTCCACGTCACAATGGAAGTGGTGGGGTGCCTGGTGATCTTGGAACTCTACCGGGGAAGGCCATTCTAGTTTGCCCTTTAAGATCACTCTAAGTAGGAATGGACTTGAAGATGCACAATACCAAGAGTCAATGTAAGGGTCAGCAAGACATGTTTCAAATGCTTCTATTTAATAATAGTGCTCTGAATTGTTGCTTTGAAATCCCACTTCTCTGTTTGCATCGTACTTCTTATGTTTCTAAAGAGAATCCCCAATTTTTCTTCCACCCCCTACTCCCTCAACATTGGTGTGGAGTGTAGCTTTCTGAAAAAGAGTTTACCCCTTTCTTCTGGTGCAGAGTAACCTGATTACAGAAGACTATAAGTTGATAGGCCCTGCTTACCTGTGAATCACCAAGTGAAGTGTGGGAATATAATAAACATTAGCTGATAAAAGGCACCTACATATGACCCAATCTTTATAAAGCCCAATGGATCAATTCAGCACGAAAGCATCTGTGGCAGTGTGTAAGTAAAAATGTCTTTTGCCTAACGTGACAGAAATTCATCTGCAGTTTTGATTGTAGGTAGACAGGCAAGAAATATTTATTGAGTGTTTATTGCATTCACATCAAAGTGCCTGGGAATGGAACATATTCTCACATCTTCTACACTAGAGCTCCCCCGAATACAGCAGGTCCTGGCTAGTTAAGCAGTGCATATACATGCCATGTGAGGAGTGAACAAACATGTCTAATTGGATTTTTAGGAAGAGAGCAGTAATTTCCAGATAAGGCAAATAGGAAATGCTTCCCGGATATGCTGACATTTGAACTTGCCCTTGGAAGACTGGTAGTAGTCAGGATGCAATATACCATATTTTTCAATTGCAACATTCATATTATTAGGAGTTTTTTGGCATTTTAGCACCATCCAAGTTCAAATGTGCATAGCTATAGAAAGCATACATTGGATCCAGCATTTAAGCATCAGCAATATTCTAAAATTGAGAAAACCTAGATTTCCATCAGGTCAGGGACACCTGAGCTCTCTGTGCTTCAGTTTAATCACTCATAAGACAGTGCCACAAAAAGGAATAACAAGGTTAATCAGGAGTTTAGTGTATATAGAACCAAATATAAATGAACTACAAATTTCAGGCAGTGTGTTTAATTGGATATTGATTAAGTTATCGGGCCATATTTGAAGACTGCTCTGCCTTTATCTGACCTTGAAGTTGTGCATTATACACACTCTTTTGCCTTTGAGGCAGACACATAGCTCTACCAGTAGAGAGAGGGAGGGAAGGAGGGAGGGAGAGAGAGAGAGAAAGACCTCATCAGGAAAATGAAGAATGGGTTTTCTGGAAAGTCAAGGTAAAAAGCACCAAGGTTCTGCTAAATGACAAAGATAAGAATAGCATACTCAACTTTTCTTCAAATAGAAACTTTTACACAATGAATATGATAGCCATTTCATACTGGAGCCAGGTGGACTTTGACAGGGACAAACTGTGATGAAGTGCTTGTGGACCACACTATAATGAGTCTGTCTTGGGCCCTCAGAGAAGGAAAGAGCATGCCGCATTGAGCCAACAATTCAGTTATCTCCAGTCATCAGCGACCAAGAACTCATGTGTGCCCCCAAGGGGGAAGCGTACTGGAGGATGACAGTGAAGAAGACTTCTAGGTACCAAGGTGGCATGTAGTATGCCATGTCTGCTCTGAACGAAGACAGTCTGGGGTCTTCACTGTTGCCTCTGCTGCTTTGCTATCTCCAGTTTAACCCACTAGTTTACAGAGGGTTATGCAGTTCTGCTCATTAGGCATTAAAGCTCAACCCTGGTGCCTCTAAAATTGCTCACTTTATTGCCACAACTACATCTCATTTCCTTTCTTTATGTGCAATCTATCTTGCATGGTTTTGTGACTATTTAATATTGATGATGAAATTATAAGCATACCATCAAAAGAGGTGCTGCTGAGTTGAACAGATTCATGGCAACATCATGCATGGTAGTTTGGCAGGGCAGGCAAACACGCCAGGGCCGATAGGGCTTCAATCGCATTGCTCCAGTCTCCCAGACTTCTCCTTCAAGACAATCTGGGTGAGTTAGAAAGGCCAATCCTTGGGTGAGTGGAATTGAAAATTCTAGGTAAGCAAATAATCAAATAGACATACCCAAACACATAATAATGAGAGAATATATATAATATAATATATAATATAATATAACATATAATGTTTGTTTTTATTCTCTTAACCAGATACAGAGGAAAAGGTGATTTTGTAACTATTCCTTTAAAGCAGAAAAGAATGAATGAAGAGAGAAAATTAGTAAATGTTTCCTTTACACCAGGTAGCATATTGGTCAACTCTGAGAGCATTCAATAAAGCTAAGAGAAGTTTCTCTCTAGGACCCTGGTAAGACACTGTCCACACTTCTTGCAGGTCTTATAAGAATAGTCTTTCAAAGAAGTCAAAACTCTAAAAATAATATATAAAACCCACTCCTGGTTGAATCTTACACAAGGGTTTAGTGCCTGAACATTGCAATGTCCCCAAATGTATCTGTGTCAAAGAAGGTTGCTTTGGTTTTTGTTGACTCTGTACCTAATTCTGTTTCATCTTTCCCATATTGACAGTTTTAAAATAACATATCATGTCAACCTTTTCTTATTGTAAATACAATACACATATGTTCTCATATACATCCATATTGTAAAAATCAGATAAAGCAGCCAAAAACAGAACAGCCCCATCACCATCACTACCACCACTACAACCAAACAAAAGGAAATGCCATCCTAAAACCAACTACCAAATATTAAGTAATATTTTACACTCTGCACATATAGAGGGTAGGAAGACAGAAAAGAAGAAAAAGCACGTGCGCAAGTGTATGTGTGAAATAGAGAAAAAAATATCGATGAGATTTGGCTTTATTAACCTGGATACTTACAAAGTTGTATTTTTTACTTGGCAAATATTCTCTCTCACTTTACATCAATTTTTTTCTTTTTTTCCCACATTCCATTGTCTTGGCACAAATAGAGTTCAAATACCTTTCCATCCATGACTTTATATTTAGCTAATTTATTGTTAGAGGTCATAGTAACTCTGTATGATGGAATGAAGCATGGCACAGTCACACAGCCATTGCTTTCTTTGAACCTATAGTTGCAAAAACTAGGTTAATTAAAACAATCATTGGAGACTTTTACATCTCTTATCACAATGCATAAATTCCTCCAATGTGTCAAGCACATTTGCACACGTTGCCATCATCCTTTTCAAAATATTCTCTTCCAATTTGATCCCCTGATATCAGCTCCCCATTTCTAACCTCCCTCCCCCATCCCCTCCGCCACCCTCCCTCACAAACCCTTGATAAGTTATCAATTATTTTGTCCATGTCTTACATCACCCCTCAAACACAGTTCCATTATTCATGCCCCTGGGATGATGTTATATGGAGATCTTTGTGGTTGATTCCCCCTCCACCTCACCTCCTACCCCCTAATTCTCGTGCTATCTCTACTGTGTTTGTTGGCCCTGAGGGGATTATCTATTCTGGATTCCCTGTGCTATGGGTTCTTATCTGTAAGAGTGTGCACGCTTGTGGTCTAATCCATTTTGGAAGGCAGAATTGAGGTCATGATCGTGGAGTGAAGGGACATCAATGAACTAGAGGAAAGTTTTATGCTTCATCGGTGCTGTACTGTACCCTGACTGGTTTGCCACTTCACTTCACCCCTCAACCCTCTGTGAGGAGATGTCCAACAGGAAAAAAGGACAATAGAAATGAAAACAATTTGAAAGAAGAAAAGTCTTTGATAAAAGACATTCTCAGGCTGAGCTCCGGTGGTGTAGTGGTTATGCCCGGGACTGCAGCCCACTGGGATGGAGCTTCAATTCCAGCAGTGACTCCACAGGAGCAAAGACTGGGCCTCCTACTTCCACCACCAGAGGACGGTGATGCCCAAAAAACAAAAAAAAAATTTTTTTAAAGACATTTTCTTTTTCAAAGATATGTGTTTAAGGATAACATATATGCATATATATGTATTTAATTTAATGTTAAAGTGCATGGTAAATATCAATTGACACCAGATGGTGAAAGAACATGACACTAACACTCTCATTTGTCAAAACACCTGTCCTTCACACAATTCTAGAGACTAACGTGATATTTTATTTCTGATTTTTGTGTATGTATTAAGATTTAGAGAAACTACTTTCTGTCTTAACATTTTTCCACAAAGCTTTATTATAATTTTTACATTTATATAAGAATTGATGGTACTCAGATAAGGCATATGCACCCTTTAATTATTTGTTTTGCAATTATTAATATTTTGATTTAGTTAATCTCTTAACTAACTGGATTTAATATCAAGGTGATTTGTTATTGGCATTGTTTCATTATTAAATAGTGTACATTAGTATTAGCCACCCTGGCTATCTTTATATAACAGAATGGAATTGTTGCTTTTCTACTTGATTTAGGTCTTGTTGGCATAATATTACTTTCTTTCCTTCAGAGTTGGCAGCAATGTTACATGTTTCTGCATTCAAAGGGTATAGAATGCTGGGAGAAGAGATAGACTGGCATTCTGAACCAACAATTAGTTTTTCCTCTTTGAATTGTAGCAATAATTTTAATTTTATCCCTGAATTTATATACAGAGGGGGTATTCCCCCCAAGAAGAATTTTCCCCTAAGCTATTCATTTAAATTTGTTTTACAAAACAGGCTTATCTCCTCTCCATTATACTTAATTCATTTCTGAAATCTGTGATTCCATTCTTGGAAGCATTTTTCAAGCTCATCTCTTTGGATGGTTGAGAGCAACTCCCTTGTTTTTTTCTTCACTGCTTCTAAGTCATCAAATTGCTGTCCTTTCATACCCCTCTTCATTTGCAGAAGAAAAAAAGTTTCAGAGAACAGGATAAGGTGAGTAAGATGCATGGATCAAGATAGGCATCTTGATTTTTAGTTTAGTTTTGTTTTGTTTTTGCCCAAAACTGGCCCACTGAGTTGACTATATGAGCCAGATGCATTGTTGTGGTTGCAAAATCAGTCACCCATCTACCACAAATCTTTTCAGAACTTCTAAATAGAAAACTTTATTAACAGTTTGTCCTGGTGAACTACAAATCAACATTTTTGTTTATTCAGAAAGTTGATAGACATCCAAAATGAGGTTTGTCGTCAATCTACATTTCACCTCTTTTGAAATGAGCAAACCACTCTTACACTTGAGTTTTTCCCATAGTGTTGTCTTTGTAAGCTGTGTTCAATATCATAACAGTTTCTGTGACAGTTTTCCCTGAGCAGGAAACAACATTTCATAGTCACACGATGTCTTCTTAAACTGGCCATCACCACAAAGCGAAACAAAAACAACAAAGTTTGAGCAACACTACTTTCATGAAAAAAACTCACTGTGAGCAGAGATAACCTTCTCAATGACTCCCTTGGGTACGCAAACTTAGAGGGAGTTGTCAGATGCTCACCTAGCAGGAAAAATGCATGCTACGAAAGCTGCACTCCAGCCAGCTCATTTCTGGTTGTGGGGGAGTATGTGCATTTTTATGTGCATACTTCCCTTGTATGTGCATTTTTAGATTTCACTAAAAGAATTAAAAGAGGACCGTGAAGAAGGAAAGAAAAAAAAAACAACAGACTTGGTGTGTTAGTCCGGAGAGACTAGAGGAACAAATTTCAGAGACACGCATATAGGTATAAGAAAAGGGTTTATATACAAAAGAAATGTGACCCTAAGAAAGCATCCCAATCCAGTGCAGTGCAAAGTCATAAGTCCAATATTAACCCATATGTCCAAAGTCAGTCTATAAAGATTGCTTCTGATTCAAGAAGTCACAGGACAGTGGGTGCAGAATTCTGGCACTGGCAGGGGTCTTCCCATGGCTCCTTGCTTCCAGGGCTCAGGTCCATCAACAGCATGCCACTCCAGCTTCAGAGTCTGTCTTCATCAGGGCAAAGCCAAGTGGTCTCTCCGCTGGCCCCTCCAACTTCTCTGACGCTGCCAGCTTATCTCTGATTAATCGTCTCTGAAACTAGCTCCCAACAACGGGAAAAGATAGCTTCTCATCTTCACGAGGGAAATACCGTGAGACTTCCCAGGAGTCTCAGGAGAAAGCCATGCCCACACAGAGGCCTCATCGGCTACTCAATGGCTTTCTCCTGATTAACAGGCCAGACGCCATCCTTATATTTCAATTACAAAATTAACCTAAACACATGACTGCCACACTTGGCCATGGTATATTTGACAAGAAGGAAATCTCTAAAACTCAAAGGAAACCTGCATATCTCATTATGCTAAAAAAAAAAAAGGTAACCCAACTAAAATATATTTAGACAGAGGGTATGAACAGACAGTTCCCCGAAAAAAATACATTTATGTGGTGGCCAATTACTATGTGAAGATATTCTCACTATATGAGCACTTCCCATTGCTGCTGTCAGAGACCATCGTGCTGAGTTCGACCTACAGAGACCCCCGGCACAGAAGACGGAAACACTGCCCGGTGCCCATCAGCAGTTAGAGACCAGCAAGCCCACACAAAGTAAAGTGTTACCCCAGCATCCAGAGTTTCAAAATATCCAGAAAGCAGCAAGACTGACGAACTTTCCAACAAACGCTGGAGCACTCAAACACTGCTGGTGCGGCTGACAATGGGGCAGCCATTCTGGGAAAGAGTCAAAGGCACTTCTTTAAGAAGTTGAAAAGAGAATTACCACATGTGTCAGTCTGGGTAGACTAGAGGAACAAATTTCAGAGACACGCATATAGGTATAAGGAATGGGTTTATATTCAAGAGGAACAGGACATTGAGAAAACATCCCAGCCCAGTCCAGCTCAAAGTTGCAAGTCTGATATTAACCCATAGGCCTGAAATCAGTCCATAAAGTCTCCTTCTGACTCACAAAGTCACAGGTCAGTGGATACAGGGTCCTGGCACCGACAGGGGTTTCCCCATGGATCCTTGCTTCTAGGGCTCAGGGTCTATCAACAGCATCCCGTGGTGGCAGAAGAAATTCATCGCTTGCAGAGGCTTCCATGTGACTGTCCCAGCCTAAGAGGTCTGGCTCCATCAGGGTAAAGCCGTGTGGTCTTTCCACCGGCTACTCCAGCCTCCCAGATGCCCATCATTCTGTGTTGCCTGTGGTTAATCATCTCTGAAACTAACTGCCAATAACTGGGGAAGATAGCTTCTCATCTTCATGAGGGAAATATCGCGAGATTTCCCTGGAGTCTCAGGTGAAAGCCATGCCACATAGAGGCCTCATCGGCTACTCAATGACTATCTCCAGATTAACAGGCTAGACTCCACCCCTACATTTCAATCATAAAATTAACATAAGCACATGACTGCCACACCACAAAACAGAGAAATCCCTCTACTGGGAATATCTTTTAGACAAATAAGAGGCACAATATGACTTGTTCTGTGACTCCAAAATCCGAACTGCCAATGAGGTGATTGCAAGGAACAGCCACCCTCTTGGACCCAGTAAAACAGCCCCGCTAGGATTCCCGAGGAGGCTGTAAGTCCTTGTGAGAGCGGCACACCCCATCTCCCTCTGTCAGAGTAGCTGAGGAATAGGATTTGCTGACCTTGATGTTATCATTTCCATAAATAACCTTCTATGGCACCAGGCTTCTTTGGATATATGCATCCCCGTACATATGGAAACCCTGTTCACAGATGGGACTAACATAAGTCTCCATAAATGTCACAATGGATAAACATACAATAAAGCAGTATGCAATATTAAAGAATAATAATGATTCTGAGAAGTACCTCATAACAGGGAGGAACCCAGAAAATATTATGTTGAATGAAGGAGGTCAATCCCCGAAGAACAAATATTGTATGAGACCACTATTATAAAATGTCCAGTAAAGTCTTTTACCATGATGGAAGTGTGCTTTGATGGTGACTAGGGTTGAGAGGGAAAGGTGCGTCAGGCAGGGTTCTCTTAGAGAAATAAAATTCAGGACACTAGTAATTATTTTTATATATTTATATATTGAGAAAAGTATATAAGAGAAAAAGAGAAAAAGTTAACTATAAGACAATACAGATTGCTCAGTGCAACTCACTGGAGTCCTCTGTAGAGCAATCCAGGCTGTTGGTTACAGGCAGCAAACGGCAGAGCAACAGTCACCAACTGTCACCAACTGTCACCAACTGTCAGCCAGATGACAGAGTCCAACAGTCCCCAGCTCAAGAGATGTATATCTCAGGAGCATGGCGAAGCAGGGCTTGAAGGATCCTCAACTCACAGTAACACAGTCCATGATTAGTTGTCCCACGGGCAGTGTTGCTTGGAGGTCGAGGCACAGGACGAACGAAGCAGCTCTCTGGTCTGAAGATCCGGAAACAAGAGAGAGAGGGGGGGTGGGACCTGCAAAGCCCCTCCCACATCTGCCCCTCAACTCATCCCGCGCTCTCATTGGCTGTGCCGTCACAACAGATCCACCAATCTTCTGTGGCCATGTTGGCATAACAAACCTAACCATCACAATCCACCCCTTGCCAACATGGCACCTGTACACAATTTTTTACCCATATAGAATTTCTAGACATCAATGAAATCAAGCTTATACTTAACATTAAACATCTATCATACATATAAATGAGAACACACTAAGTTCAATTGTAGCTGATATATCATACATGAGCAAATAAAAAAATTCAATAAGCTAATAAACAGAAAATACATGAATAATCACAACCCTCGCTTCTGCAATTGATCACGTGGTCGTAATTGGTAGGTAGAACTACCTTCTTCTACTATCCATTCTGTATTACCTTTGCCCTCAGCAATCACTTCAGCTGGTTGTGGTTTTTTGCCTGGTGGGGTGACCTAGACCTTCATCCCTGAAGGGTCTAGGTCATTAGATGTCCTGTCATGATGTGGTTGATGTAATTTACCATTAACTTTTATCACAGGACATGGTAGCACTAAGAGTCGGCCTATGGAATCTCTTGGATTCCAGATATATTGCTCTTTACCCCCATTATGTAACACCAGT
Organism: Nesogale talazaci; assembly: GCA_004026705.1. Lineage (NCBI taxonomy): Eukaryota > Metazoa > Chordata > Mammalia > Afrosoricida > Tenrecidae > Nesogale > Nesogale talazaci. Next base: position 1,949 of record PVJH01000768.1, on the reverse strand, counting down.
CTAATTTCTTCTTGATAATCTGGATCAATCACACCACTCAGTACAGTGACACCCTTCCTGATCTGTTGATCCAAAGGCATGAGAAGCCCAAAGTGGCCAGGGGCATTCTCAGCTGCCAGTTCAGTGGAATCCGTGCTGTGTTTTCAGGTGAGAGAGTTCCTTCTTTCGGGACCAGTACCTCCAGTCCCGAAGAACATAGGGTTGCTGGGACAGGAAGCAAAAACGCTGCAAGTGGGTCAATAGGAGTAATAGTGAGTGGTGCCACTCCAGTTTCCACCCCTTGGTTCCTGGACCCATGAATCCTGGCTATTGGAGACACAGCACCATATATTGGCCGCTGCTTTAAAGCGTATACAGCTTCCTGGAGAACACTGCCCCAGCCTCGCAAGTTGTTGCCACATAGTTTGCATCGCAGTTGTGTCTTCAGGAGCCCATTCCATCGTTCTATCAAGCCAGCTGCTTCAGGATGATGCGGAACATGATATAACCAGTGGATTCTGTGGCCATGGGCCCATTGCCGCACTGAATTTGCTGTAAAGTGAGTTCCTTGATCTGAAGCAATGCTATGTGGGATGCCATGCCAGTGGGTGAGGCATTCCGTAAGTCCACGAATGGTGGTTTGGGCAGAAGCATTGCGTGCAGGGAAGGCAAATCCATATCCAGAATATGTGTCTATTCCAGTCAGAACAAAGCACTGCCCCCTCCAGGATGGGAGTGGTCCTATATAATCAACTTGCCACCAAGTTTCTGGTTGATCTCTCCAAGGAATGGTTCCGTACCTTGGACTTAACGTCAGATTTTGCTGCTGGCAAATAGGGTACTCAGCAGTGGCTGTGGCCAAGTCAGCCTTGGTGAGAGGAAGTCCATGTTGCTGTGCCCATGCATAACCTCCATCTCTGCCACCATGTCCACTTTGTTCATGTGCCCATTGGGCAATAACCGGAGTGGCAGAGGAAAGAGGAGAGCCAGTGTCCACAGCGTGTGTCATCTTATCTACTTGATTGTTAAAGCCCTCCTCTTCAGAGGTAACCTTTTGATGAGCATTTACATGAGACACAATTACATTTACTTTCTTTGCCCATTCAGAGAGATCCATCCACATATCTCTTCCCCACACCTCCTTGTCACCAATTCTCCAATCGTGTTCCTTCCAAGTCCCTAACCATCCAGCCAAGCCATTAGCCACAGCCCATGAATCAGTGTACAGTCTCACATCTGTCCACTTTTCCTTGTAGGCGAACTGAACGGCCAGGTGCACTGCTCGGAGTTCTGCCCATTGGGAGGATTTTCCTTCACCACTATCTTTCAGGGAGATCCCAGAAAGGGGCTGTAGCGCTGCTGCTGTCCACTTCCGAGTGGCACCTGCATATCGTGCAGAGCCATCTGTGAACCAAGCATGATTTTTCTGTTCCTTAGTCAAATTATTATAAGGAATTCCCCAGGAGGCCATAGGTGCAGATTTGGAAGGAGAAGGTAATGTGACTGGACTGTGGGCATTTGGGCCACTTCTTCATGCAGCTTACTTGTACCCTCTGGCCCTGCTCTGGCCCGATCTCGTATGTACCACTTCCATTTAATAATGGTGTGTTGCTGCGCGTGTCCAACTTTATGACTCTGTGGGTCAGACAATACCCAGTTCATGATGGGTAGTTCAGGCCTCATGGTGACTTGGTGGCCCAAGGTGAGGCGTTCAGTCTCAACCAAAGCCCAATAACAGGCCAACAGCTGTTTTTCAAAAGGGGAGTATTTGTCTGCCGAAGAAGGCAGGACTTTACTCCAAAATTCTAATGGTCTATGCTGTGATTCGCCAATAGGGGTCTGCCAAAGACTCCACACTGCGTCTTTATCAACAACTGACACTTCTAGCACCATTGGGTCAGCTGGATCATATGGTCCCAGTGGCAAAGCAGCTTGCACGGCAGCCTGAACCTGTTGCAGAGCCTTTTCTT
>PVJH01000767.1:249120-264506 GCA_004026705.1 Nesogale talazaci | reverse complement strand
CTTTTCATGGAGATTTCTCCCCTTAATTGTTCTCCTGTTTCTTTCCTCTGCGTACTCCTCTCCTCTCCCTGTACATATGCACAGATCTCCTTGTCATAAAGCCTTCTCTAAAGTCACACTCTCCTTCACCTTCCTTCCCTTTGCCCCTCTTTTGCTATGCTGGCAAACTTATTCAAAGCGTTTTCTACAATCCCTGCTTTCTCCTCTGTCTTTTTTTCTCTCATAGCTTTCTCATCTTCTCATTCCCCTGAAACCTGGCCAAATCCTCACCACTTGCCCACAGTTGTTATCACAAGCGCCACTCGTGAGTCCCAACTCCTTACTTCAGCGTGGAGGTCATTTTACTGGATTTTAATGCAGCTTTTCTTTCTGCCACCCCCACCTCTTGGTTTTGTGAGGTAGCTTGCTTTTTTCTCCTCCTCGCTTTGTTACTGTCATCCCTTACCTTTCACCCAAGCTCCTAGGGTTCCTTCTGTATTATCTCAAGTGAAACCTCTAGGTGTTAGTCACTCTTTGTTTCCATCTTCCCCTCTTCTCAATGGCACTAGCACTCTACTGAAATTAGATTGTTCAAATGACAGGACAGTCAGAGCCAGAAGTAATCTTCTTGGCTGTCTTTATTATGTCTTAACTCTAGCACCGACTCAGAACAAACGCAGACTTTTAGGAGGTGACGGCCCCAGTGGGAGCAGTCCTTGTTTCTGGGCCCATGTGAGGAGCTGTCGATGAGCTGCTGAGCCACCAGGCGCTGCACTGATCTAGCTGCTTCCATGTACCAGCCTCTCAATAGAAACATGCCTGATACATCAGCTTCGAGGCACCACTATCATTTTCTACTTCGAAATCCATGCCACATACTGCAAGGTGTGTAGTACCTCTGTGCCACACCACTGAGAAAAGTCTAGAAAATCACCTAGTACATCCTCCTGTATCCTCAAGTTCATCTGACCAAAGCCTCTACTAAAGTACAATGATTCATTTATGCTTAAGATTTTTTTTGGGGGGGGAGAATACTGCTATTTCTCTACTTCTCATGTAAGTAAACTGTTCCTTCCTCTTTTCCCACCACCCACCCTACACTCTTTTCTTCCTTATTTCCTTCTTGCTCATGGGGTTTCTTTACTGGAAACCATTGGCAAGTCCTCACAATTGCACTTTTTGCTTTCTTCCAAAGACCAGTGACAGCTGTGCAAATACTGACAGGGCAGAATTTCTTGAAAAAGAGCAAAGCCTGCAATAGGTTATAAGACTTGTATATATCCCAAGACCCAAGACTCCAACGAGGAAGAGCAGAAAATTTGTCAAGAAACTTCTACTCACTCCAAGAACCTTTCCCCAAACAAAACAAGCAACAAAGGAGGCTTTCCGTGGAAAACATTTTAACCAGATGCCTGAGTGAATTCTGACTCATGGAGACTCAGTAGGCGACCAAGTAGACCTCCGGCTGTGGGCAGTGCTGGCTGTAAGCTATGGGAGTTAGATAACTAGACCTTTCTTCAGGTTTCTGAAGAAAGACCTCTGGGCAGGTTTAAACAGCCCAGGAGTCCAAGGCCCTTTAAAGAATAAAATCTAAAAAATCCCAGATATGTGGTCAACTTTTAGGAGTTTTAAATAATATTTGATGCTTTAATGATCACATGTAGTAATACAACTAATATCTAGGACTCATTAAGCACTCTACAACAATAAAAAATGCAACCTCTAAAATTTATAGAAAACTCCAACACCTTATCAAGAAAAATATGAATAACATCATTTAAAAAGGGGCAGAGCACATGAACAGAGACACCACCAAAAAATATTTTCAGGTAGTCAACAAATGCCTTATCTCAGTATTCATAACAAAGTTAAAAATACAACCAGAAAACAAAACAAAAAAATGCTGGCAAGGGGTGTGGAGACTAGAATCCTCCTACACTACTGGTGGGAAGGTAAAATAATGCAGCAACTGGGGAAATCAGTGTGCTGCTTCCTCAAAAAATGGGATTGGAAATACCATGTGCCCCAGCAATTCCCCTGCTTGGTATATAGCCTAGAGAATAAAAGCACCTGCAGATATATGCTGACTCATGTTTGTCACTGCACTGAGAACAATAGGAAAAACATGGACACAACCTAAGTGTCCAGTGGAAGAATGGGTAAGCAATCTTCTGACTTAAAACTGACTTAAGACCCTCCTTGCTTTACTATAACATGTACTAATTTGATAGGCATAGTTCTGCAGTTCTTGAATGTTAATGGAAATTTTGCCCAATCAAATTTTGCCCCCATTGTTGGTGTAAATAGTACTCATTCATGTAAGAGTTTAATCTGCACGAATGAACAATTCATGTAATGTGATTCAGAGGGGGGCTATACTTGTATAATCCACTTCTGAACTGTGTATTAAATTCTATACCAATGGATAAATTGGTGACACTCTCAGTTAAATCACTGGATGCCCCAGGGGGGTGATTGGCAATGTTCTCTATCAAAAACAAGGCGGTCTCTAAAGTGAATCAAACACTTATGTAAACCATAGATCTGTGAATGGAATTGGGGACTTCTAACTAATTCTAGCATCAGTAGTTCTTATGACGCAGCCCTATTTCACACTTAACCTCATGAAAAGATAACTGAAGGTGAAGGTGCTACAGCAAAGTATGGTGAAGAAAGTAGATGGTGCCTGGCTATCAAAAAGAACAGTGTCTGAGCTCTTAAAGGCTAGCCTTCAAACAAGCAGCCATCTAAGCGAGGCATCACCGAAGTCTACGTGGACGAAGCATACTGGCCAGTGTGATCCTAAAATTATAAATTATAAGATCCAGCTGAGCCCCGGTGGCATAGTGGTTGTGCGCGGGACTGCGGCCCACTGGGATGGAGGTTCGATTCCAGCTCCACAGAGCAAAGGCTGGACCTCCTACTCCCACCACCAGAGGGCAGTGATGTCCCTCCCCCCCCCCAAAAAAAAAGATCCAAATCCAAAGTAGTGAATTATATCAGACCTTAAATTATAAACACCTGATTTACAGAAGGCTGTGGATGAAAGGGGAAGCTCAAAATCCATTTTCGGAATCCCCTTTGACTATATAGTTGAAGGATGTGACTCACCTTCCTATTAGACAGAAAGCATTGCAAAGTTGATTGTGGCAGATATAATTAGGTTAAAATGAAATGAATACCTTATCATTTGATCTCCCATCTGACCCATTTTAAAGGTGGAGAGAGGAAGCAAGAGAGCGATATATATATACATATATATATATATATATATATATATATATAGAGAGAGAGAGAGAGAGAGAGAGAGAGATAGGGAGTGAGATGTGGGTAAATCTCTGTCTGCAGTTCAGGGATGTCAATAACCTTGCTAATGTGCAGAGGGCAATGGAAAATGACTTACTGCAGAGCCAGTTAGGCTAAGATTTGACACCTTTTTCTTTTTTCCAAAACCTTTTTATTGGGAGGTAATACAGATATCTTATCATCCCATAGCTCAATCACATCAAACAGCATTGAACAATTGCTACCACAATCAGTTGCAAAATATTCTCTTTTTTCACCCTTTTCTTTGATCTCCTTTTTGACTCATTTAAAATATGTTCTGGTGTTGGATATTTCCTGATTTCTTTTCAATTGGGATTTCTCCAATTTTAGTAAATGTGCTGCTGAAGTGAGCACTTCAATTGGGATTTATTGAGGTGATTTATTTTGTTGGGTTTTTTTTGCTGCTTTTTTGGGGGGTATATATTATAGTATATGAAACCCAGAATAGGTGGATTTATTACAGAGATAGTGACTGGATTAATGGCTTTGGGGGGAGGTAGGAAGGAAATGGGGAGCTGACAGCCCAGCAGTGGGTGCAGGAAGGAAGAAACTCTTCTAGAACTGATGATGGGGATGACTGTACAACACTTTATGCTATTTCCCAACTGTCAAATTGCATCATATGTGAATTTTATGTCAATAAGAGTATTATTAAAAGTAATAATCTTTGGTACATACACACAATGGAATAATGAAGCAACATTAAAGAATCATGATGAATCTGTGATATGTCTTTGGAATGGATGAAGCTGGAAGATATTATGCTGAGTGAAATCAGTCAGTCACAAAAGGACAAATGATTATTATAAAGAGTCAAGAAAAAATTTTCACACAAAAAGAAATATTCTTTGAGACTAAGAATGGAAAGGGAAGAAGGCGGAAATCATGGGCTGGAGGGTTGACAAGATTTCATATGGGTGAAGGGGAAGGCAATATTCACTTTGAACATCCACCCCTATGCTCTTAATCCTCTCAAGTGCCAAATTGACACCATATTAGGTAACTACCACATCTTTAAAACAATACTGGTGTTTTGTTTTTTTTTTTGGTGGCTACCCCTTGAATACTCAATGTCACTAAATTGTACATGTAGAAAGAATTGAGTTGGTGTATGCTTTACTACGTGCTTCCAACAACCACAAAACAAAATAATTTTTTAAATGTGCTTTCTAATGGAATGAGTCAGCTACTAATTATGTCAAGCTCAAAAGGTCCTTACATATTTACTTTTCTGGGTCCAATTTTCAAAGGTATGTAAACACTCGTTGATTTTTCATGGAACACTAATTTATAGTCTGCTTTTAGGTTGTAAGAGATGTAGCCAGAGACTCCACATTTCTTTTACTTTGTTTTCTGATTGTGTGTATTTTACATAGTCTCAGGGATCAACCCTGTAATTAAATATGGCTTTAATTTAACAAGGAAGTGCCTATGGTAAGAACGGTTTGGTCATAAGACTGTATATTGTTTATGTTTTTAGTCCATCTCTGAAATATTTCCACCCATTTCCCTCCAAATCAAAGCAGCCTATTTCTGTGAGTTTAGTTTTGCTTTACAATCCTTTTCTAGTCAGAATAGTCACTAATTACATTGGGAGTTTAAGTCACCCCACCCCATCAAATGTCAACCAAATTTGAAACTGCACAACATCTACGCTTTAGGATAGTCTGTCGGATAACATACAAGGTCAACAATATACATAGTCTTTTGTTTCAGGATCTAATATTTCTTCAGAAGTTAAATCACAAAGAACAAGGAAGCCATCCTTTCAGAATTCTGTAGTCATTGGAGTGAGTTTAGGATTTATGGCTTAGATGTTTGTGAGTACAGCAGCTCCAAAGTCTCCCATCTTGCTGAATAACAGTTCTAAGAAAAGCTCTAGAAATATGGAATTCATTATTTTTCTCTTGCTTAATTTGTAAGATGCTATTATAATCAATAACAAATAATGAGTACCCCCCCCCCCAAAAAAAAACCCACTCTCTGTCAGAATCACTGGAGGACTTGTTTAAAACACACCTTGTTCATCTTTTTGAGAGAATAGGCCAGTCATAAATGGATAGATGTCACATGATCCCACTTATCTAAAATATCTAGAATAGACAGGCATAAAAAAAATCTGTAATCTGGCAGTGCTGTCAGGAGTTATCTAATTTCAGGAGGCATAGGAAGAATTACCATCTACTGAAAGTTGGTTCTTATGAGGTGGAAGTTCCATATCTCCTGGCTGCTGTGTCATTGTATCATCTCTCCCCCAACCACTTCCCCTGCTCCCAGTATGCTTCCTCCTGGGTAGGGGTGCCATGGGCTGCTGCAACAAGTCAGAGATCACAAAGCGGTAAGCAGCTTATTGACGAAGTAATAGATTACAACTTGGGATCAGAATCTCCTTGGAAATATCTGGATGCAACTCAATCAGGATTAACTTGAAAGTAGCAGAATCAATTTAGGAAATAGGATGCAGTTTATCAATTAGGGTAGCTTTCAACCAATAGAGTAGTTCTCAGTCCCTTCACTGCACCCACATATCCTTTGTTCTACAAAACCTACTGCTTTGGGGGTTGTTTCTCTACTTCTCGTTGGAAGACATGATTTCTTACTGTCCTCCATTCTCTCTCTTTCTCTCTCTCTCACGCTGTCTCCTCTTTCTAAAAGCCTCTGTTGAGTCAGTTGATTGCATGGCAAATCTTTATCAATTTCGAAGTGTTACTCACCTCCAAGATAGGCTACCTGCCTCCACCTAGGTAGGCTATCTCAAAATTTACTGCCACTGAGTCTATTCTGATCCATATTGACCCTATGGGACAGAGTTGACGCGCCCGTGTGCGTTTACAAGACTGTAAATCTTCACGGAAATAGAAAACTTCCTCTTGTCTCCCAACCAAATTCCATGACACCTCCAGGGCTCCTCTCGGGGAGGCTTGAGACACCAAGCTTTCCCAGTAATTGACCAATCTTCGAAAGGGCTTTCAACACCTTCTTTTCAAAGTGTAGTGAAATGAAACCAGTTGGTGTGGACCTTCTAGCCATAGTCATTGTCACTTCTGTCAAATGATTGGGTGGGCCCATACCAGTAGGGTATATGAAAATCTAAAGTGGGAATGGTTCACCTTTGCCATTCTGCTGGGTTTTATAGAGTCATCTCCAACCAGGGTCTGGGAATCTCACAACAGCCAGGAGAGAAGCGTTTGGAGCGTTTGGACCCTGAGATCCTTCTGTGGAACACAAGGAGGCAGGACAGTGCCACCAGCAGAGATGGAAGAACCATAGTGGAGAAGTGACAACAGCAAACGCAGTGTCACGGAGAGCAGGGAAGAGCAGTGGGCTTCCTGCCCCATGCAGCGAGAACAGAGGCGTGAGTGCCTTTAGCCCAAGTGGGGAGCCTGCAGATACTTAACGTGGGCACTCAGGGTTCCAGTCTTCTGAAGTAGAGCCCAGCACATTTGAGCTGGAAAGGTGTGCCCTATAGGTATTTGCTACCAGCCTAATGAAGCTTTGTCACACTTGCCTAGGGCATGGCAGAGATTAAGGTAACAGGGCCAGAGAGAAGTCTGCCTGGGATGGGGGTGGGGTGGGGTGTGACTGAGAAGAGGTACTCTTGACTGGAAAGCTGATATTTCTGATCCTGAATGACAGCCTGTCAACTTTTCTAATAACACCCGGATTTGTGAGTACTGACTGTGAGATCACTGTGACCTTTGCAGCAGATCACGGAATCCGGCAGAGAGGGTGGTGTCAGAAGAGCACAAGGAAGTCTGGAGAATGGAGGCATGGCTGACCTTCACCACACACGATTTGTGAAGCCAGAGGAGGCCAAGTCTGACCCCCACACCCTTTTTACCCAGAGTAAGCAATCTTTGGCAAGGTGGCAGTCTAGCAGATCAGCTTCACAGAGCCACAAACCCAGAGCCAGAAGAGTCATGCACGAGGGTAGCTTTAAAAAGTTTGTAGGAAAACCCCCCTTGCATAAAGAGACACCTGGGACCTGGCAAGGCTGACCTCGATTCATGACTCTGTGTCAGCAACTGCTCTATGGCAGCAAGTTGAGTTGTTGATCCAGAGGAGAAAGCAGGGAGAGAAAGAGTATTCAATGATGGGAGTCACTGGGATTCTGTCAAGGCCGATGGAGTCACTTGAAAACAGAGCGTGGTGACTTGAAACAGGGGAATGGCAATGTGAATGTGGATAATGCCATTGCATGGTACGTATGAAGAATGTTGACATGTCAGGCGTTGTGTGCAGAGGAGAGAGCTTCAAAAAGCTCATGGGGAAATTCCAAGAACCTTTCGTTCTCTTGCTCCTGTGCCTTCTGAAGCCGCCTCATTTATATTTGCCAGCTCACTCTCTCACTGCCATGAAGTGAGTTCTGATGTGTAGAGACCCCGGAGGACAGGGTGGAGCTGCCCTTGTGGGTTTCTACAACTGTGACTGTTTAAGGGTTCAGAAAGCCTCATCTTTCTCCTGCAAAGTGGCTGGTGCACTTGGATGGCTTTCCTGGAGCATGTCAGCCCAACAGGGAACTCGGTACACCCCACGGCTCCTCACGTATCTACCACAACTGGTTACAAAACTGCATCTCAGTGTTTTAAAGATTGGCTTTAGTACCCAGGTCTAGCTTCAGTGTTTCTGATTCAGAGGGCCTGCAGAAGTCTGGAAGTTAGCATTTCTTTCTTTTATTATTATTTTTCACATCATTTTTTTTGGGGGGGGGGGGGCATGGGCATCACTGCCTTTGGAGGCTGTGGGCACTACCCAGTGCTGCTCCTGAGAGCTGCTGCTGGATTTGAACCACGAAGCCTGCAGGCCGCAGTCCCTCACTCAGCCACTTATGCCACTGCACTCAACCACTTATGCCCTTTACATCATTTTTATTGGGGACTCGTGCAACTCTCATCACAATCCATATTAAGTCCATTGTATCAAGCACATTTGTACATTTGTTGCCTTCATCATTTTCAAAACATTTGCTTTCTACTTGAGCCTGTGGTACCAGCTCATTTACCCCTCTCTCCCTCACGAACCCTTGATATTTTATAATTTTTTTTCATGTCTTCCACTGTCTGACATTTCCCTTCATCCACTTTTCTTTTGCCTGTTCCCCAGAGAGGGGGTTATATGTAGATCTTTGTAACCAGTTCCCCCTTTCTACCCCACCCGGTATCTGCTCCACCCTCCCAGTATCACCACTCTCCCCACTGGTCTTGAGGGGGTCATCTGTCCTGGATTCCCTGGGTTTCCAGTTCCTATCTGTACCAGTGAACATCCTCTGATCTAGCTGGATTTGTAAGGTAGACTTGGGATCATGATAGTGGAGGGAGAGGAAGCATTTAAGAACTGGAGGAAAGTTGTATGTTTCGTCGTTGCTACACTGGACCCTGGCTGACTTGTTCCCTCCCTGAGACCCTTCAATAAGGGGATGTCCTGTTGCCTACAGATGGGCTTTGGGTCCCACTCCGTTCTCCCCCTCATTCATAATAATATAATTTCTAACAAGTTCCCAGGTGCTGTTATTGGGGCTGCTGTTCCTAGTACAGAGACCACACTGCACTACACTGTACACTGCAATTATAGGGTTACCACATGGTGATTATACAAAGCAATTCAAATCTTTCTATTTTCACTCTCTGCTTATGCAAGAGAAACTGCAAGATTAATGTGGGAATTTAAAACTCTGAGGAAGAGTATGTACTGAGATGAAGGATGTTTTAATCACCGAGTTGATTCTAATGCATACACTTCGTGTGGCACAGTAGAATTGCCCCCAGAGGATCTTCTCAGCGTTTTGGGAGCAGACCTCTGGCCTTTCTCCTGCCGAGCCACAGGGCAGATTCACATAGCTGACTTTTGGGTTCACAGTTAAGAGCTAACCCACTTTACCACCAGAGGTCCTTTCTTTTTCTTCTTTTTTTTTTTTTTTTTGGCATCACTGCCCTCCGTTGGTGGGAGCAGGAGGCCCAGCCCCACTGCTGGAATTGAACCTCCATCCCAGTGGGCCGCAGTCCCGCGCACAACCATTACGCCACCGGGCTCAGCCCCAGAGGTCCTTTCTTAAACAAAGAGCACAGGGTATATAAATGCCTGGTATTTAGAAGCCAGCTCCTCTTTAGTGCTGTGCTTGATATAATGCTATGGAAGGACTGATGCGGTGACGGTTACCTGTTGGCTGCAAACCACAATATCAGAAGACCAGTACCACCAATAATTCCAAGAGAGCAAACCCAGGTATTCTAAACAATTGCAGTCTTAGAAACTGGGCAGCCACAGGGGCAGCCCGACGCTGTCCTTCAGGGTCCCTGTGAATTGAAATAGGATGACAGTGTTTGGGTTTTGCTTTGATTTTTGATAATGCCCTGGGGCATGTTTCTCTGGTCTCACCTTTGCAAACATCTATACAATTTGGTGTTCTGTGGCCCTAGTTGAGGCTCTATCTATTTGTAAAGAAAAGAAGCCCAATTAGTAGTTATCTTACGCAGGGCGGACCATAGAAATAAATCCAGGGATAACAGGTATAAGAAAGTGTTGATTATTAAAGAAAACATTAAGTATAGGAAGAAAACCTCCAAGTCCAGTCTGGATTAAGTTCATAAATCTGATATTAGCCCATATGTCTGATAGTAGGCCATAAATTCCTCTTAGACTCACACAGCGCCTACAATTATACCGGATGCAGGAGGATCAAAGGTCAATGGGTGAAAGCAATCCAGGGGGGGTAGAAGCATCTAAGCACTGGCTCAGGTTTCCACTTGGCTCCTCCAGCTCTCTGAGTGTGGCTCAGGAAGGTGAAGGAGAGAGAGAGAGAGAGAGAGAGAGAGAGAGAGAGAGAGAGAGAGAGAGACCTACCTCCAGGAAGAGAAGAAATTCCCTGAATCTTCATGAGAAGTCCACTCCCCTAAGGAGGCATCATTAGTCTATGACCTGATTGACAGGCTAGACTCCACCTCTACACTTATTTATCAAGTTGACATGAAATTAGGTAACTATCACAGACACCCACAGTCCTATCTTCCATTTGGTTGGTTTCTGTATTCTTTCCCTGAGAATTTCACCTTTGAGATTCAAATGTAATGTACTTTCTTTGTTTCACTGTTCAAGGAAGGGGTGTAAATCTCTCAGAATGTGTTTTTCTTAGTGTTGTCTTTTTTGTAGTTTTTGTACCTTTTTTCTCTTTCTCTTTGTTTTGTTGTGGTAAAAATATATGCATCAAAACATCTATGAACACAACTCCCCCTTGGCACCTCAATGACGTTTACATTTTTTTATGTCCTGCCTCCATTATTGCTGTCCTCATTCCAATTATTACACCACCATTAGCATACACTTGTGAATTCCCTCCCCTGCCTCAAACAAAAAAATCTCCCTTTCTCCTTGATAAACCTCTTGATAAACATTACAAATCTTTGGTTTCCATATACTTGTTTTTTGGGGGGGCGGGGAGGGGCACTCTTTTGGGGGGGTATGCTTTTTTCAAATAAGTGAGGTACTACAGTAGCTGTCCTTTGTGACTGACATTTCATTCAACATAATGTTTTTAGGCTCACCTTTGTGTGGGATGCATTAGGACTTTCTATTTCTTTACGACTATAAATCATTCTATTTTATGTCTATGCACACATTCTCTGTAGATGTGGATTATAATTGCTTCTTCCTCTGACTATTGTAGAAAGTGATGCAATGAACATTGATGTACAGGTTTCTGTTTACATCTCTGTTTTACTTCTTCCAGGTATGTATTTAGGTGTGGGATGGTGGGCTCATATGGTATTTCTATGTTTAACTTTTGGGGGAACTGCCAAACTTTACCACAGTAGTTACACCACTATGTATCCTCACCCCAAACCTACTGTCATTGAGTTGATGGCATGTCATAATGGCTATATCATGCTTCTGAGATTTTAAATCCTTATAGGAGCAGACAGCCTCATCTTTCTCTAATAGAGCATTTAATAGGCTTGAATCTTGAACCTTCAGCTGAGTATCCCAATGCCTATTATCAATAGATAAAACATTGTTTCCCCAACTTTTAAAATCATTGCCATTCTAATGGGGTGAGTTCTTCTAGTGGGTTTGACTTGCATCTCCCCGATCACTAATAGAAAAAACCTTGAGGGCACAGTGCTTAAGATTTCAGATGCTAACCAAAAGGTTAGTGGTTCGAACTCACTAGCTGCTTTGTGTGAGAGAGCGATGTGGCAGTCTGTTTCCATAAAGGTTTACAACCTTGGGAACTTCCTGACTGATGTCTACTCTGCCCCCTAGTCTCTACGAATTGAAATCGACTCTACTCCAGCAGACATGGGCAAGGTTTTGATAATGGTTAATGTTGCCTAGCATCTTTACATGTGCTTGTCAGCAAACTGCTTACATAGATTTTGGGATTGATTTGCCTTTATGTTGTTAAGTTGAAGGCTATACATGTGTGTGCACGTATTACTGTTGATTCTCTTCTGACTCATACTGACCCTATGTACAACAAAGTGAACCACCAGCCAATCCCGTTCCATCCTCACAATGGTTGTCCTATTTGAGCCCAGCCCCTTTGTCAGTCCATCTTGTCCAGAGCTTTCCTCTTTTTCACTGTTTCTCTACTTTACCAAACGTGATGCCTTTTTCCAGGGATTGGTGTCTCCTCAAAGCTTGTCTAAAACCCATGAAAGGAAATCTCATGATCCCTGACTCTAAAGAGCATACTGCTTGTACTTCTTACAGGACAGGTTTGTTTGTTCTTTTGGCAGTCTATGGTATGCTCAAATTCCTTTAGTTTTCCCTTGTCAAGAATATCTCATATTTGAGAGGTAGTTTTACTGGACATAGAATTCTTGGTTGGCAGTTATTTTTCTTTTCATAGTTATATCTCTATCTATCTATCCATATATATCATTCAATTGCTCCATTGTCCTTTTGCCTTCAAAGCTTTTGCAGAGAAGTCTGAGTTTATCCTTATTGGTTTTCTTTGTGGGTTCCCTTTAGTTGCCCCCAAGAATCTCTTTTCCTTTGAAATGGAATATTTTGACTACAGTATGAGGGGGTACCCTCCAAAAAAACAGAAAAACATTCCACTGGGGAGCTTTAATTGTATGCATTTGTCCCAGTAGATGTACATTGAGAAACTTTCTCTGAGTTAGTGCTATTGCCTGGAAAGGTTCTCTCTGCTCACAGTGAACTTTTTCATAAAAACAGGGATTTTTCCTTTTTTGCGTTTTTCATAACTCATTTTTTGTGCTGGTCAATTTAAAAGCACAGTGTGGAGTTCAGAAATTTTGTTTACCAATTTGGCAAAATTCTGAAGAAACTGTTGTGATGTTGAATACATCTTACGAGGACAATGGTATGGGAAAATCTCAAGTGTCTGAGTCAGAAATGTTGTTTACCGATTAGGGAAAATTCTGGAGAAACTGTTATGATGTTACATCTTACAAGGACAGCAGTATGGAAAAATCTCGAGTACATGAGTGGGTTACTCATTTCAAAAGAAGTGAAATGTTGATTGAGAACAAACCTCATTCTGGACATCCATCAACCTCCCTGGATGGACAACAATGTTGGCATAATTCATGCACTTGTGCTTAAAGACCAATGACAGACCTTTGAAGAGTTGAGGATGTTATGGACTATCTTAGAGTTCAGTTCAGCAAATTTTAACAGAAGATTTGGGCAGGTTCTGATTGAGCAGGAGAAAAAAAACTTTGAGTGGAAGCATTCTTTGAAAGAACTCTGAAGCGACCCAGACTTTTCCCCCAAGTTCATTACTGTTGATGAGATATGATGCTATTCTTACAACCCCAAAAGCAAACATCAATCAAGCCAGTGGAAGATGCCATCTTCACCTTGCCCCCCAAAGCTCATCAAGTGAAATCAAAGATCAAGATAATGCTCTTTTGGGTTTTTTTTTTAATGTAACGGGGAATAAATGCATTTGGAGTTCATTCTACCAGGACAGACTGTTAATCAAACTTGTATTTAGAGATTCTAAGAAGATTGTGTAACAGTGATAGTAACATAATCTAGTGTCAATTTGAGAGTTAAGAGTGAAGGGGTGGAGTTTAGCCAGTCAATCTGGTCACAGCTTGATGACCTCATTTGGAGGTGCTAAGGAGGTAAATAGCTTGCTGGAGGTGGGACACATGTTCATTCCCTGTGAGACATTCGTGGTAATGAGCCTGGTATAGCTACGCTAATGGCAGCCAGGGCCCTAAAGCTGGAAAACCATGTGGAGACTCACGCCAGGGCTGAGCCCTCCACCGACACTGAATCTACCAGACTTTCTAACCATTGGTCTGTGCATTAGGCATGATTGCATGACCTAATGATTCTAAAGAGGAATTTATGGATTAGTGTTAGATATACGTTAATACTTATCGACTTGATCTGGACTGGGCTGGGGTGTTCCTCAATCTACATTTATATATTTATATTTATTATATATACACACATATATAAAGCTCTTTCCTACACACACACATGTCCATGAATTTGTTTATCTAGTCTCCCCAGACTAACACAGTAACAGTGAGTGACAAACAAGGCCTGATTTGTGACAGGTGGGGAACTAGTTTTGCCACCACAACAATACACCTGCTAATGCAGCCATCTCAGTGCACAAGTTTTGGCCAAAAACCAGCATGCTTCTATTGCCCAGTCACTTGTGTGACTTCTTTTTGCTTCCTCAAATGCAGAGGGACATGAAAGAACAGCAATTTGACGAAGTCAAAGTGGTGAAGAAAAAAAAATACGAGGGAGGTGGTTTCAGTGATTCAAAGAGATGAGTTTGAAAAATATTTCCAAAAATGGAATCACAGATTTGACAAATATATTAAGTATAATGGAGAATACTTTGAAGGTGATAAGATTGTTTTGTAAAAAAAAAAATTAAATGCATAGTTGAAAAAAATTATGTGGTTTCTTTTTTAGATATTTATTCCCTTGTATGTCATGATGTTGTTTTTTTCGGGAGGTGGGGAGGTTTCTATGTTATTTAGAGTTCTCTCAGTTTTTTAGTTATTTTTCTCCCTCTGTTATGTTGGGGAAATTTTCTTCTATGATTTCTTGTACTTTATGCTCTGTAGATATTTTTGCTTATTTATTTCTTCTTATTCCAGATGTCTTGATGGTGTCAGAGTGATTGTCTTCAAGCCAGTGATTTAATTTTCCTATTCTTTTATTCTATTCCAGAGGTCTTTTATTACATTGCCAAATTCTGCTATCTCATTGTTTGTCTTCTGGGACTCCTTTTGGTTTAAGGGTTTTAGTTTTTTCAGTTTCTTCCATTGTTTCTTGTGTGCTGCTCACATCTCTCGACAGGACCTAGACAGCATTCCTTTGAATCCTATCTTTGTTAGTTTCATGCCCTCTCCTCCAGAGTCCTCCATTGGATTTTATTGACTTTGGGTTGTTTCTGTTTTTCTTGATTGTTTTCATTTGCTGTGGTGGACTGTTTCCTTGACATTGGGATACAGGTATTAGTGGTGTGTGAGCTGCTGGGTCTTGCGGAGGCAATTGACTCTGTTTGGTGACTTGGTGGAAACCTAATAACTTATGGCCATTGAGTTAAGGCTGACTCATTGTTGCCCTCTAAGAAAGAGCAGAATTGCCCCTGTGGGTTTCTGAGATTGTAAATTTTTACTGAAGTAGGAAGCCTCATCTTTCTCCCAAAAAAGTCTAGTAGAAATGGGAATATATATGGTGATGAAGTAAAGAAAAAGTGGAATGTGCCTCCTTCGTGCAGTGGGAACGATTATGTTCATCTCATAATCAGAAAAAGTGAAGAGAGATAGATAAGTGGGAAAGGTAGCGACCAAGAAGAGCAAGATTAAAGTAAAAGTAATGATAAACATAATAAGCAGCTGTCTGGATATACTAACAAATTTGAGTAAATATATTTTAATAGGGGAATTAGAATGAATAAATTCCACTGAAATATATTTCATGAGGAAAAAGAGAGAGAACAGAAGGATAATGCAGGGAGACGACAGGCAAAAGAGACCAAAGAACCGGGTGTGGCTTCTAACTTATATTACCATGGCAATGTGAATTTGGGTGTGCCAGTGCACTCAGAAGGGGGAAGGAAAGAGGGGGAAAAAAGA
>PVJH01000767.1:190224-249020 GCA_004026705.1 Nesogale talazaci | reverse complement strand
GTGCTGGGTAGGGGAGGTTTGGTTAGTACACATGGGAAGGGCACCTGAAAGTAAAGCTGGGAAGGAGGAAGGGAGAGGGAAAAAAACAAACAAACAAAAACAGAAAAAATATATCAAAAAGTTAAGCTTGGGAAAGGATTATATCTGCACCCAAAAGGTAAGAGGTTGGACTGCCTGGGTTGCCTCAGGGATCAGGAAAAATTATCTGTTGAGGGAGGAACCTGGCTCACAGTTTTGTTGCTGGTCAGTGATAAGGGGGAGACTGCCAGCAGGCATTGATGCTCTCCCACTTTGAGAAAATTGCTCTACCTAAGCTTTATCTTACTCTCTCTGCCAGAAAGTGCAGGCTATCCCTCCTTTGGCTCATGCTTTCAGTGCAGCTTGATGACTTTTATTTTCTTTACATTGAGTTGTAATTCACGTAAGGCTTGATCTTCATCAGCAAGTACTTCAAATCCTCCCCACTTTCAGGGAGAACGGTTGTGTCATCTGCGTTCCCCAGGTTGTTAATAAGTCTTCTCCAATCCTGATTCTGCATTTTATTTTTAGATTCTCCACCTCTTCTGATTATTTGCTCAGCATACAGGTTGAATAATTACAGTGAGAGGCTACAATCCTGTCTCACACCTTTCCTGATTTTAAACCTTGCATTGTTTCCTTGTTCTGTTCACACATCTGCCTCCTGATTCATGTATAAGTTCTGAAGGAGTACAAGGAAGTGTTCTGGAATTCCGATTCTTCTCAGGCTATCCGTAGTATTTTTTATGACCCCCACAGTTCGATGCTTTTGCCTCGTCAATAAAACACAATTAGACATATTTTTGGTACTCTCTGCTTAGAGCCAAATTCCATCTGACATCAGCAATGGTACCCTTTGTTCCATGTCCTCTTTTTAATCTGGCCTGAATTTGTGGCAGCTCTCTGTCAGGGTACACCTACAACTGATGTTGGATGATCTTCAGCAACATTTCACTTGCATATGATATCAATTGTATTGTTCTATAATTTTATTATTCTGTTGAGTTGCCTTTCTTTGGAATGGTTATATATGTGGATCTCTTCCAGCCAGTTGTCTAAATTTCATGGCATAGATGAGTGAGTGCTTTCTCAGCTTGCTGAACCATTTTCATTGGTATTATGTCAATTCCCGGAGCCTAGTCTTTGGCTATTGCTTTCAGTGTGGCTTGAACCTTTTTCTCCAGTACCATTCATTGTTGTTCGTGAAATGGTTGAAATGCTGGTTCTTTTGGGTACTATCTTCTTTTGATATTTCCTGCATAATTAAGTATCAGCTACTAAATCCAGGCCGGGTGCTGACTGTGACTATCCATTAGTCACATGTAAGTTCAGACTGAAGGTGATGAAAAAGAAAATAAATTCACTAGAGTCTCAATACAACCTGGAGTATAACCCACTTGAATTTGGAGAACATCTCAAAAATAGTTATGCTGTGTTGACTACTAATACTAGAAAACCAGATAAACTATGGGGTGAAGTTAAGAACATCATATATGCAGGGAATCCAGGATAGATAACCGCCCAGGACAACAGTGAGAGTAGAGATACCAGGGGGGTTAGGTCAAGGTGAGGGAAAAGAGAAGGAATAGGTCAGAAGGACCAACCCCCGCTCACAGGGAAGAATAATGGAAAAGTGGCTGAGGGGCAATGGAGGATAATATAAGCTATGGAAATAATAATCTTAAGCTTATCAGGGGTTTGTGAGAGAGGGTGGGTAGGGAAGGGAGAGGGAAGAAATGGGGAGCTGATATCAGGGGCTCAATCAGGAACAGACTGCTTTGAAAAAGATGATAGTGGCATTTGTGCAAATGTGCTTGACACACTGGATGAATGTATGAATTGTGATAACAGATGTGAGGGCCCCCAATAAAAGTATTTAATAATAAAAAGAGTATCACATATGAAGAGAGCATTGAAAAAAAGAAAGAAAAGATCAAAGTGGATGTCAGAGGAGACTCTGAAACTTGCTTTTAATCACAGAGTAGCTAAACATGATGAGCAGAAACTTTGAAAGGGCAGCTAGAGAAGACAACAAAAATAAAGTAAGATAATTTTTAAGTGTATATATTTATGCGTGTACATATTAGGCCCTTGGTACTTAAAGCACATTTATAGTGCTAGTCTTCTCTTTTAAGATTCTCCATTGAAGGCTGGGCCTCCTACTCCCACCACCTGAGGGCAGTGATGCCTAAAAAAAAAAAAAAAAAAAAAAGATTCTCCATTGAACTACACGCTGGCCCACCAAGCCCTGACAACGACACTGCTGCTCAGAGCAACCAAGGAACAGAGAGAATTGGAGAGAGAGCCAGCCCCACCCTGAGACAAGAAGTCCCCTCACAGCACTGCAGGAGACAGCACTGGAGAAAGAGTGAGGGAATAGTGCCCAGTGTGACTCTCCCCACACCAGGTTGAAGCACAAAGGGAGCACATCTGAGCATCAAGGGGAGTAAAGCAATGAATTCTCTGAGGACTGCAGAACATAGACTTTAGACTCGGAGGTCAGGGTGTGGCACCTCATCAGACTCAATCAGAAAGCATACAGAAGGGTCAGCCGGCAGACCTGGAACTATTTGTAGGCCTTTTTCTTCTTCTTTTTTGTTTTTTTTCATGTCTATCTATATAAGACATGCAAGATAAACAATCTCAAGGAAAAAAACAATGAGACCAATGACTCCACAAAAGGGATGGGGGATGGGGGGTAGGGGAGAGGGGGAAGTGTGGGAAAGGGAGGGGGCAATCAACAAACCCAGGAACAAGGGAGCAAGAGATCTAAAATCAATGATGACCAGCATATAGATTGTCTGGTGGTGCTGGTTAAGGGCAATGTAGCCCAGAGAAATTACTGAAAATTAAATGAAGGTTGAACATGATAGTAGGACAGGAGGGAAATAAACAGGAATAAAAGAAAGATCTAGGAGGCAAAGACATTTATAGAGGTATAAATATAGGCATGTATATATGTAAATATATTTGTATATAATGATAGGGATATAGGTTTATGTACATACATGTTAAGCATTAAGTAGCAGATAGCCACTTGGCCTCTACTCAAGTCCTCCCTCAACGCAAGAACACTTTGTTCTAATAACTTGGTATTCTGTGGTGCTCCCTTTTCTAACATAATCACTGAAGACAACATGGATGCATAAGCAAATGTGGTGAAGCAAGCAGATGGTGCCTGGCTATTAGTAAATATAGTATCAGACATCAGACAGTGTACAATATGACAAAATAATAGTAATTTATAAATTATCAAGGGTTCAAGAGGAAGGGGGAGGGGAAAATGAGTAGCTAATACCAAGGGCTTAAGTAGAAAGAAAATGTTTTGAGAATGATGATAACAACAAATGTTCAAATGTGCTTTGCATACAATGGATGGATGTATGGATTGTGATATGTATATATGGACGTATGAGCCCCCAATAAAATGATTTTTTTAAAAAAGAAGAAGATATAATATCTGAGGTCTTAAAGACTTGAAGTTAAGCAAGAGGTCATCTAACAGGAAAGCAACTAAATCCAAATGGAAGAAATACACCAGCCTGGGTGTCAACAGTGTCAGGTTCCAGGCTCAAAACAATCATATGAATCTGAACGAGTGGAGTCAGAGTAGAGATTTGTGGCTGTCATATGCTTATGCCAATTTCATGATTAAGATGTAGGGATGGAATCTAGCCTGTTAATCTGAAAATAGCCATTGAATAGCCAATGAGGCCTCTGTGTGGGCATGGCTTTATCCTGAGTCTTCTGGGAAATTTCATGGTATTTCCCTTGTGGAGATGAGAAACCATCTCCCCAATTGTTGGGAGTCAGTCTCCGATATGACGAACTATGGCCAAGACAAGAAGGCAGCGTCCCAGGAACTGGAGGAGCTGGAGGAGAAGCCACATGGCCTTACCCTGATGGAAACAGACCTCTGAAGCTGGAGAAGCCACATGGAGACCCCTGCCAGTGCTGAGTTACTCCCATCACCACTGGATGCTGTTGATAAACCCTGAACCCTAGAAGTGAGAAGTCATGGGGAGACCCCTGCCAGTGCCGGGATTCTGCACCCACTGACCTGTGACCTCATGAGTCGGAAGGAGACTTTGTAGACTGGTATCAGGCATATGAGCTAATATCAGACGTAGGACTGAACTGGACTGGATTGGGATGCTTTCTTAATGTCCTATTCTTCTCGTATATAAACCTTACCCTTATATCCATATGCATGCCTATGAATTTGTTTCTCTAGTCTACCCGGACTAATACAAGACTCAAAGCCCTTCTGTGGACAATTGGACGTCCCCTCACAGAAGAGTCACAAGGAAGGGAAGAGTCAGTCAAGGGCAGTATAGCACTGACAAAACATACAAAATTCCTCTAGTTCGGTAATGCTCCCCTACACACACACACACACACACACACACACACACACTATTATTCCAGTTCTACCTTACAAGCCCTGCTAGACCAGAGTAGGTACACTGATACAAATATGAGCACTCAACACATGGACTCCAGGACAGATAAACTCCCTAAGAACAGTCCTAGGCCTATTGATACCGTGAGGGTAGGGGGAGATTAGGGGGGAGATGGAAGAGAAAGGGGGAACCAATCACAAGGATTGATATCACACACACACACACACACACACACACACACACACACCAAGGGAGACGAACAGCAGAACATGGGTGAAGTGAGACAATGAATGGTGTAATACATAAAAACCATAATAATTTATAATTTATCAAGGGTTCATGAGGGCATGAGGGGGCTGGAGGGAGGGGGGAAAGAGGAGCAAAGTAACCTTTGGGGAGATTTGAGGTAACTCATCTATAGCAACTCACTGTCCTTGAGTCATTGCCAACTCGTAGTGGCCCATTAGGACAAGGTAGAACTGTCTCCGTGGCTTTCTGAGACGGCAGCTCTTTAAGGAAGTGGAAAGTCCTGTCTTTCTCCTGCAGAGAAGTTGGTGGTTTCTACCTGCTGCCCTTACGGTCAGTGACCCAACACGTGCGAACCACCACACCCCCAGGGCTCCTCACGTGCCTGCAGTGTCACATGTGGTTGTGATAATGGAACCTTTTCTTTCAGTTTGTCTCCTTTCATTTTCTCAAATGGAAATAAAAGGTAAAGATCACCATCTGAGAAAGCAGCAAAGTGGGTTTAGGAAATCGTTTACTGTTGGTCTCTTTTCATCTCTTCTTCTTCTTGTGTTTGCTCTTAATTTCTCCTTTTACCTCTCTCCTAGTAATAGGTCAAGCTATGGTATGGTCCTTGAATAAACCCCGGGGAAATGATCCTTTTACGTGATAGCTATGCATCGCATATGAGTCTCTGACTGGCACCGCAGTAATGGGTGATGATGTGAACCCAGAAGAGTAGCCTCAGAAGAAGGGCAGGGGGATCTGATTTTGAGAGGTGACAGCTATGCATGCCCTGAGGAACAAAGGTCTGCTGGAAACATGATCCTGGTCCAGGGATGTAAGTAGTCCAGCTGTCAGGCTAAGACCATTGGAAAGTTGATGATGGCTGATGTAGTTAGGTCAAAGTGTAATCTTATCATTTAGTCTCCCTTTGAACCTGTTTTAAAGCTATTTTAATTTAGTTTCTTTGGTTTGATTTTGTTGTTGTTGTTCTTGTTGTTTTGTGTATCACTGTCCTCTGGTGGTCGTGGGAGCTACCCAGCCTTGCTCCTGGAGAGCCACTGCTGGGTTTGAACTGCCAAGCCTGTGGGCTGCAGTCCTGCACTCAACCACTCTGCCACCAGGGCTCAGCCCTTCTTGTTTTTTTAAGTGAAGAGGAAATACACATGAATTAAGCCTGTGGTGAATTCCCTCTGACCAGGGACCAGGAAACTGAATAACCTTAGTGCCATATCTGTTGTTTGATCTCCTTTAGGATTCATTTAAATTTGTTCTACTTTTTAATATTTTCTTCTCTCTTTCCTATTGAGATTTTCATCTACTTTACTTTGTTACTCTTGTTAATTTTGTTTTTGTTTGTTTTTACCGTCTTTCAGAATTGGAATTCCAAGTCAGGTCACTCTATAGACACAGTCACTGAATCCATGGTTCCTTGTGGGATGGCAGGAGAGGTGGGAGGAAATGGGGAGTACAAGAATGAAGAAAAGGTCCTACAATTGCTTGTGTCAATGATTGTACAACTCATCTCGAGGTAACTGCAACGTTGAACTGTGTGCTGCACTGTCGAAGCATATGCCCACAAAAGTGTTGGAAAACAACAAGAGAGGGATATGCATAGGGTGAATGCATGAGAAACTGAAGAATTCACTCAGTGGCAGCTGGCTAGTTTTTAGGTTCATGTCTCATGTAGCCCAATCCTCAACTATATTCCCAAATCTTTCATCCAGATTATATCTATCTTTCTCCCCCCGCCTTAAATCTCAGAATGACTCTTCTCTGGTTTTTCAACAAGTTCTCAGATTCTTTTGAATATTACTCAGTGGTGGCAAGTACTATAAATATTCGTATTAGTATTTCCAAAAATATAAACGATAAAATGATTTACAAACACTGCATGCAAGTGCTAGTGAGTGTATATCATTTTAGTATTATGGAATTCTCTGTGATAATAAAAAATAAAATATATAAAATGCCTCACATAGGTATTCAACTTGACATTATGGATTGAGTGAGTGTCCTTTTCTCTTACTAGAATAATAAGGCAAATCGTGATGGATTGTGTGTTTCCACATTTGTTTTCAACTCAAATGGTTTATTTCGATGTGACACCCTGTGACAAGAGAATCCTCCACCCCCACCCCACCCTCCACCCCCCATAAGCTCTTACGACTATAGTCATTTGTGTGTGTGTCAGTCCCCGAGTGGTGAGAAGGGTTAAGTACTCACTGCTAACCAGAAGGTGGACAGATTGAACCTACCAAGCAGCTCTGGGAGAGAAATAAGGTGGTAATCTCTTCCCGTAAGATTCAGTCCATACAACTCCAGTGGGCAATTTTGCTCTATCACGTGGGTCCTAATGAGTGAAATCTGTCCCCTGACACCCAACAACAATATCAATAAAGGATTCTGCAAATTTGGACTCCACATCTGCAAATGGTTTAGGATTGAAGTTTCAATTTCTCATGGGAAGGCCTTTCTTTTCTCTGTGATTTGGGTGGATGTTTCCAGAGGAAGTTGATCTGCCATTCAACAATCCGGATATGTTTTCTTGATATTGTTTGTAACCTCGCCAATTTAACGGCACACTTCCCACTTCTTCCTTGTGTCTATTCCATTGTCCTTCTTTGATGCCCATTTCTGCCTTCTGAGTATTGTCCTTGGACAAATGCTGCCCCTTTTTCTTGTGTGGTTGAGGCTGTTCTAAGCTGCAATGAACTCTCTGTGTTACTTGCCATATAGGTCTGTGTACTACCATATTTGGCCGAAAAATTGAGCCACTGGGGTGAAAGGAACCCTGGGGATTCTGTTGGATATGTCAGAGTGCTTGTTAAAAGCAAGGTAGGTGGTTCAAACGCACCAGCTGCTCCCTGGGGAAAAGACCAGGCTCTCAACTTCTATAAATATTTACTGTTTCAGAAGCCCTCGGGAAGGTCATGCTAAGTTAAAGTGACCAGGTTTTAAGTGGGACTCCATTGACTGGGGGTGGGGGTGGCGGGTTCTTGATTAAAAATTTGGTCAATAGGGAGCAACGAAAATTTTCATAGAACGCAAAATAGTATTGTAATATATTTATTTTAATTTTAAAATGCCACGGACGTTGTTAAATTGTTAAAAAGTAGGTTGTCTGGCCACTTTATGCTAAGTTAACATTGACTTGATGACATGGGCTTGCTGGGTTGGGTTCATTAGTTCCAGCCTAAGCACATCGAGGGGCTATAGTATTGGGGGATTCACCAGTGTCCATCTGGCCGGTAAGCCTGAGTTTGTTTGTTTTTGTTTCACATTTGTCTCCCACGATATCTGGGATCTCCCATTTTGATTCCTTTCAGAGTTTAGTGGGGAAGCTGAGCACTGTATAGGTTTTCTTGTGCCACGGTTGTGGAGGATGTGGTTTTGGGGAGCCCTTAGTCCTTTGGTCTGATTGCTTCCATGTGAAATTTCCTTCACTCTTCTTTGCTCAGAGGCCACTGGTTATACCTTGTATGTTTGTTCATAAGCTTCTGAGACTCTCTAGCTGCTCCTCATAGAAATATGCTATGCCAGGTACCTTGATGTCCTCAAGACTATGAGCCAGAAATTCATTCTCTTATTTGGTTATGGCTAAAAATGTTCATAACTTTGTCTCTGTGTAATCTACTATTGTCCTGAGTGTATTTGCAGCATATATAAATGTAAATGTGTAAAATATCCTCTGTAAAACATTGGAGGGGGAGTTCTAATTGCCTTCCCACACATATATTCAGTTGTGTGTCAATCTATGTATCCACTCATAGATTATTACTATGACTGTCACTGCAGGATTGTGTATATAATAGTATTTAACCTCCACTACCTTTTACTCTTGTGCTAGAAGGATTCGTATTATGATGATGATCAGAACCCTAGCCAGAGACAAACTTGTAGTAGAATGTACACACACACACACACACACACACACACATACACACACACACATACACACATATATACTCTTTTTTTTCCAGGGACTTCGCTACAGAGAACATCTCCCAGTCTCAGTTCTTTTGCAGAAGGCTAAAACCACTTCTGTGTGTACTTCTTGGTGCTTTACAACCTCATCCTTTAGGACATACTTGTCGCCTTAGGACCCCACGGGACCAGAATCTGCTGCTCTGCCTATGCCACCCACTCTCGCTGTTGCTGGTGCCTGGATATTGTCCATAGGTTCTTTCAAATTTGGCTGTGTTTACATTTTTTCATTATGTTTTATCCAGTATTTTCATGTGTTTGTGGAAAGGAATCTGTTTTAGCTCAGGTGACCGTGTTACAGGAACCAGATGGATACTTGGAAATGAAATGCTATGAAGAGAGCGATTGATGGAGGTTTCCTGAAGAATACGCAGACCACCCTTTTCTCTGGATCTGCTGAACTCTTTCCTGGGCTCAGTCTCACCAAGAGCCACGGATCTCCGTCCATCTCAGTGGCTCCTTAGAAGATCGATCTTGTCTTTTGCTGTGTGGCATGATGCTCTCGGTAAATACAGATGGGTATTACAAGGAATGACCCATGAAACCCCACTCTGCCTGAATGCAGCAGTATTGTTGATAGCTACATTTTGCCTTTTGGCCAGTCCCGCTCCAGGGTAACTGCCTTGTTTCTATTTTGCAGGAACTCTGAGAAGAGTGATTACTCATGTTCTTCTCTTTGAATGGGCTGGTTGAAAGCTCGGAGCCAAATGTGTGGCCGACTTCGGTCAAGGGCATTGGGTGTGTGGGCACACATCATTGGATTCGAACCTTGCCCTTGACTCCATGTTATCTTGCTCTTGTACAGTATTTCAACTTTATTTTCTCTTCCTAGGCCTTGTTTACTTCTGTAATCTCCTTTACATCCTTTCCAGAGGGAAGTGAATGGTACAAACTATGCAAAAGTCACATGCAATTGCAAGGTGCTGATGAGTTGAAGGTCACAGCACACTGACCCGGATGAGCGGCTTCTAGTGGCAAGTCGTGCCGATCCATTACTCAAGTGCCACAGGCATCCTAAATACTGCAGAATATTAGGAACACAATAAAATCACATTCTTGAAGGTCCTCTAAATCAATAGGACATACATAATGACTTCACCAAATGTATACAATGCGGCCCTCCTTGCAAAGTTATCCCCTTGTCCTGGGATTGGGGGTTGGTTTTTATTTTCTTTGTTATGTCTTCTTTCTTTCTTTCCCAAAGATTCAGACATAATAAACACATATTTCCATTATACTGATAAACCATAGAGAAAGATGAATACCAGAGGAATCCTGAAAGAAAAAGCGTTCAACCCAGATGACTCAAGTGAAGGGCATTAAATGATGAGATTTTCTGTGAGGTGTGGGTTGGTGAGACACTCACAGACATACAAGAAGGGGAGAAGGACCCAGTGGGGAGAGTGAGCAGAGCTGGAGTTCTATTGCATTCTGTTGGAGAAACTACCAGAGACTTCGTGCTTAGCAGGGCGGTATGAGCAAAGAAATGTGCTGCCCTTCACCTCTTCCCCACCTCAACCCCCCATCTGTTGCTGGTGTCTTCTGTTGGCCCCCGCTCAGCAGCAGGGCAGCCTGAATGATGCACAGAGCAGGGTCAAGGAGGGCAGAAAGGGGGTGAAAGGGTAGTGCATCTTGGGAAAGGAGAGGCAATCAGACACTTAGGAAGGATTATAGTGGTTCAGAGAAGGGGAAAATTGGAACCACTGAGAAAGCATTATGTAAGAGGTAGATTTTGAGTTATTTTTTTCAGGCTCAGATGAGATTAGGACTACAGATTATTTCAAAGTAATAATGAAAGCCAAGGTGCTTACACTTCTACAGTAAGTACTGCACACTGTAAACCAGAATCCCAAATCCCACCGGGGCTGAGGTGATGCTGACTTACTTGAGGACTGAGGAGACCTGCCTAATCGGGCTCTGCGGCTGTTTATCTTTATGCAAGCAGGCGGCCTGGTGTTTTTCCTGAGGAGTGGCTGGTGCATCCAGCTGCCTGTCTCTCAGGTAGCAGCCGAATGATGGACATCAGGGCTTCTTACAGCCTATAGATAGTGTTCTGTCTACAATACAACCCACAGCAACTATCTAATAGCAAACTGTACCGACCCTTACCATATGCCAGGAACTGTGCTAAGTGCTTTGTGTCAGAGCCTAAACCCAAACTCACTGCCATGAAGTCGAGTGCAACTTCATGGCACAGAGTAACATGCACGGAGACTCTGCAGGAGCACTGCCCGTCAAGTGTCCACCAGTGTCATCCTGGCCAGGCAAACAACCCAAGGAATTAGATGATATGAAGAAGAATGCGGCATCAGGAACGGGGAAAGACTTACTCATAACTCGGCCATAGGACACAACTGGACTTGCTGAAAGCAAAGATGACTCAGAACACTCACTGATGAAGTTGAGAGGCTGTCCGCCTTCGAGGTGAATGGTACCTCATGGCTTGGCCAATCCGCAGCATCATGGTAGATGGAGAAAAGATGGAAGTTGTCAAGTCCAGGACTTCATGTTACGGGCCACCACAACCAAGGACCGCAAAAGCAGCCGGCCAGAAGTCAAAGGCTATCCTTGCATGAGCAGACCTTGGTAAAGTGTTGAGGAGCACAGATGCCAATGTGAAGGCTGATGAGCACTTAGCTCAAGTCGGTGCGTTCAGCCACCTCTGATGCATAGGAAAGTGGACGATGCATTGGGAGAAGGGAAGAAGAATGGAGGTCTCCGGATTGTGTTGTTGGTGACCACGAGTGAAGATACCACAGACACAAGCAGGAGGAACCTATCCTTTCCTTGGAAGGAAAAGCTCCGCAGATTGGGGGGACTGAGCTCCCGGTGCGTTGGATAGAATCCCAGTTATTGCTTATGCTACACAGGCCTGTGGCCAAACCAGAGCCACTTCATGCATAAAGAAAGCAAATTCCAGAACTCTGGCCCTGACTGGGGTAGGTCCTTACCGCAAGAGTAAGCCTTGCTGAGCCGGTCTCTTCCTGCCTGTGTGGTCTCTTCCTCTGGCCAGGCAGTCAGCGATTCAAAAAGCCCAGGAAATAAGGAAAACCACACGGAAACTAAGAGGGCATGTGACTCCACAAAGCCCTGGAAAGAACAGAAAATGCTCAGCTTTCTGTGCACATGAACTGACATTTTTACCCATTTCACTTTTCAAAAAGATGAAAGTGATTGTTTTCATGCTGTCCGAGGCTCTGAGGACCCTTGATGCTGTGGTCGTTTGGGGCTATCAAGTTAATCAATTGTGATGCTTTATAACCCTACACACTGTCAAATGGAATACTGCCTGGTTCTGGGTCTTCCACATGGTTTGTAGTCACTGTGCTTGCCTCTGTGTCAATCCACCTTTTATTATTATTCGTTGGGATTCAATACATATCATTCCAGATTTCAATCACGTCAAGTAGAATGTACAATTGTTGCCACAATTAGTTTCAATCCGTCTTCTTGATGGTGTTCTTTTTTCTCTGCTGCCCCTCCACTGAACCAAGCATGAGGTCCCTTTGCAGAGACGAGTCTCTTCTGCAAGCATGGGAGTCTCCCAGTATGGGAGACCAAGTCTCGCCATTGTTGCTGCCAGGAAGCATTCCAGCTGCCCTTTTTCCAAGGCAGATTTGTCGGTGCTTCTGGTAGCACATGGAATGTCCTTATCTTTCTTGGGTGGAAGCAACCACTTTTCACAAAATGAACCGTTTCCATTTTTAAGCATACAATCACTTTCATCACATGAAACTCAAAATGGGAAAAACTGATTTTATTCAGACCTTACAAATTTCCCTTGCATTTAGCCTGAGGTGAATAAAGCATGAGAAAGTTCAACCTGAAGTTGGATGTTGTGTCCCGGACAGATGGGCTGCGGAAAGTCAAGCAGGGTAACTAGCGCAATGAAAGCCGTCCCTGGGCCTGGGACTAGCAAGTGGGCTGCAATGGGGCCCATCTGCTCGTGCAGGCAGGGTTTTCATGCTGCCAGGTCCTCAGTCTTTAAACAAGACAAAATTTTTCTTTGCGAACAGTAGACTTAAACTGCATCGACACGTCTTCGGTTTTCCTTTGGCAGTGCCCCACTTTCACATGCATATGAGGTGACTGGAAACACCATGGCTGGGGGCAGGTGACCCATCATAGTCCTCCAAGTGGCAGCCTTGTTCTTCCACACTTTACACATGTCTTGTGCAGCTGATTTGTCCAACGGGCCAATGCAGATGGCTCATAGCCCGGAGATGGGAAAATCCTCCCCACAGGATGAGGGGGAGATTGTGGGGGCTATGAACAGTGAGCGCATTCAGCTGCTAAGTGTAAGTTTGAAGGGTCAAGTCCATCCAACCAGTGGCACCTCAGAAGAAAGGCCGACAAGTCAGAAAAAACAGCCATTAAGCATCCAATCAGCACAGATTCTCAGTCCATATGATGTCGCTGTAACTGGACAGCAATTGGTGGGCACTGTTTTATGATGAGTCTGATGTGGGTTCTCAGGACCTGAGACTGTCCCACAGGAAGAGGACAAGGACTGCACCTTTGGTTTCCCAGAGCTCCTACTTCCAGGTCTGAGAGCCAGGGCGCCTGCATCCAGCTCCCAACTCGGTCTCGAAGCTGTTTTGGGGGGCTGCAAGTGAGTCAACTCGATCCCCTCTCCTTTGCTTCCTCACAAATTAATGACGTGGCTGTTCAAAAGAGCTGCTAAGGGCTTTCCCCTGAAAGGGGTGCTGCAGCGGCTCAAGATCTGTGTCAAATTATCTAATAAGCAAACCCAAACCCATTGTCTGTGCTAATTCTGACTGCCAGCAGCCCTCTGGAGGGCCTCCAAGGCTTACATATCTTGATGGGAGTGGACCACCTCCTGTTTCTCTCTTGGAATGTCCGGTGGGTCTGAACCACTGGCTGTGGTTAGCAGCCCAACGCTTGCCCCCAACAGCGCCACCAAGGGGGGGCTGATGCGCAGTGAACTCTCGGTGGTGTGGGGAAGCCCAGGGAAAGTCTTCACTACAGTTTAGTAAGAAAGCACAAGTAAACCAGTACTGACTATGCTGATTGGCTCATCTACAGCCATGTCAACAGTACTATTGTGAGTCCCAGAACCCAGGTGGTAGAACTGGAAAGCTGGGTTCCCTGCCTCTTGGCTGATACCTGAGGGAGCAGCAGAGAAGCGCAGTGCCTGGTCCTCAGCTTAGCGTGTCCATATTGCCTGGGGCTTTCTGGATTCTGGCCAGTTAAATTGTTGCTTTGGTCTAGAGAGCCGTGCAAATAGTAGACAAGCTGCTGCTGGCTTATCTCCTGACATGGCAGACATCACTAATGGATCCTCATCTTATTTTCTTCAAAATCCTTCTTAATCTCCAGTGCTAGTAAATTAGATTAGTCTTGTTAGAGGAAGTCCATCCCTCCTCTCATCTCTTTCTTTCGAGCTTGGCATTCTTCATTGGTAGTGTTAACATTCCTTGAGCTTTGGGCTTGCTGGTTGGATGAAGATTATGACCCTTAGTCACACTGTAGGTCTGGAAATGAGCCTACCCCATGGCTCAGTTTTTTTAGCCAAACAGTAGACAGGTCTATTAGGGAACAATTAGGAGCCTTGGTGGGATAGTGGTTATGCACTGAGCTGCTAAGTGCAAGGTCAGCAGTGTGAAATCACCAACTCTGAGGGAGAAAGACAAGGCTTTGTATTCCAGCAAAGGGTTACAGTCTCAGACACCCACAGGGGCCAGTTCTACCCATTTCTTTGGGGATCATTATGAGCTGGAATTGACTCAATGGCAGTGATTTTTTTTAAATTAAAGAAATAATATCACAAATGTGGTAACATACATTAGAAAAATCCAGCAATTGATATCGAGAGCATAATATTTACCTATTCACAAGGTTCAAATGGGGTAGGAAAGTGGGGAATGTGTGGTGAAATTAAATTTATTAATGCACCTCTTCCATTCAAGCCTCTATAACTTCCACCAAATGATTGGGTGGGGCTAAGCAAACAGGGTGTGCATAGCACTAATCAAGGGGAGTGTTCAGTTTTCATTAGCCACACCCTGGAGCAAAAGATAGAGAAACCCTGAGGATCTTGAAGGAGTGCCCTCCAAATCTCTGAAGTGGCAGATGCCACAGGTACTATACATGTCTGAGACTCTGGCACAAAGACAGCGGAGCATCACAGAGACTATGAGGTGCTTTCTTCTTATCGGGCCCCAAAGTATGGAACTGTGGGAAAGAGAGATAGGCAGGGTGGCTTCTGGGCCATGGAGCCAAAGTCCAAAGGGTCACATGGCCAAGAGGCTGAGAAGTGGAGAGAAACCTGGATGCTGGTTGAGGTGGTTAATGACAGCTTCTTTAATTGTTGGATGATCGTGACTGATGGCAGCCTATCAGCTTCCCTAATAAATCCTCATAGCCATGAGTCTTATCAGTGAGTTCTTTGTGGCCATTGCAACAAAAGCTCAAACCCAGCACAGACATAATGTGGAGACTGCGAACAGTTGGTGTCAGAATAGGGAAGGATGGACGGGCTATGGAGACTTGTCTGATCCCTGCCTTTTGCCAATAAGGAAGCCAGAGGAAATCAGACATGTCCACCTCCATGGCAGTTAGTGCAGAATGGAAACGGAAAACACAGGGAGCACGTGGGCTGAGTGCTACTTCCTTGTGGGGATTGCCATCAATGGGTATGACCCATTGAATGGAAAACGGATTGGCTCTGTAAACCTTCACTCAATTCACAATTGTTTTTTTAAAAATCAATTGGTCTTGACGGAAATTTCAACTATTGGGTGAGAGGATCAAAATCCAAACCCAAACCCACTGCTTCAAGTTGACCTCAAGTTTACAGAGCTGAGTAGAACAACTTCTTTTGGGGGCATCGGGAGTGGGGGAGGATTTCTATATATCAAACAGCTCCATCTTTCTACTGTGGAGCAGCTGGTGGGCATGAATTGCCAATTTTATGGCTAGCGGCCCAGCAATGATAAACTGCTATACCACCAGGGGTCCTCTGTGTGAAATTAGGGTTTTAGGAATTTGAAATCTATGTGTGTTTAAGTATTTAAATGGGCAGAAATGGCTTTTGTCATAATGTAACACTGGATCAGCAAAGCTTCAATAACCACAGAATTGAGAAATCTTTCGAAAAGAGTAAAAAGAGCACATTTGCAACCAGCCCTTCAGTCTCCCGGAAGAAGTGTCATGCTCACAACACATTCAGGGAGAGCCTGCTGAGCTATGAGTAATGGCGCTGCTTGCACCTCTTTTGGGAGATTTCCATAACCTAATGGAGTTTCAAAGCATTTGGCCCTGATTATCTTTTCTTTAATTTAATTCACTTGATTTAACTTAGCCTGTTTTGTGCCAAGCTAACTTCTTCACCTCTTCCCTTGAAAATACTCATAGCAATAATTGGCAGGCAGCTATCACATCTCTTCTTAAATATCACAATTGGCTTATGAATTCATCTGGATTTGCATTACATCATCTACTCTGATGCTTTGATATTTTTTTCCAGAGCCCTTTGCAATCATTTATCTAGATGATGACACACAGCAACATGTACCAGTGGGCTCTGTCAGCGTACACAGTTTGTGCCGGTTCTTTATTCTCATTCTTTGCCACTGGAGTTCTGCCTAATAAAACTAGCCTTTGACTTTTCATACTCTACTCACACAAAGATAACTTTTTTTCATGACTTGAGGGTAGGAGGAAGCCAGGAGTAGGGGATCCAATGAAGAGAGTGCTGGTTATCAAAGGAACTCAGAGGGAGACATGTTTTCCTGATGATACAGGCGACAGACTGGGAATCTCTGAAAGGAAAAATAGAGCTTCTAGACTCTGATTTCTGGGAAAATGTAGTCATGAGGAGGGACAACAAAATATGTCCACATCTGGAGTAGAAGCACAGTGGAGAGGACTGGAACTCATCTAGGACAGAACAGAGACAGGACAAGTCATGTCCTGAAGCCCCAGCTCAGGAGGGACACAAGCCCAGAGACTGACTGACTGTGAGGCTAATGTAGTGTATATTATATTACACTATAGTATAGTGTAGGGTCCTTCTCTCACCTTGACTCTTCCCAAGTCCCTGGCAGGACCCTTCGCAATGAGTTCACATGGTCATGTGTTCCTGCAAGATTGGGAAGAAAACGAAAAAGGTATTTTGAGACATGTTGCTTAAGACCACTGTCTCCACCCTTTCCTACTTTCTCAAGCGGAGTGTGTGTGAGAGCACAGCTATCTTTTGCGCAGCTATCTACACTTTTCCCTGGATTATGGGTGATAATGCAAACATTTTCAATGGTCAGAGGGGACCAGGGCATGATTTTTTGTTTGTTTGTTTCTCCGAAAAGGGGCCAGTTGACCAACTAAGTTTGAGAACCTATGAAGACCGATGTCTGGGAAACCAAAGAAATGCAGTAATCTTTGGATTGATAAAAAAGTTGTGTTTATAAAAATTTTTCTGCTGTCATATTAAAAATTGGAGTTCTTCAAGTAATGAGACATCAGGGAGTCACTGAAATCATTATTAAGCTTGATTCCTCTCTGCCTGAGCCATTAGAAATAAAATATGAATTTGACTTTTCATAAACTATGTTATGAAAGGTTAATTAAAAAAAAAACAGCTAAAGGTGTACCCAGAAAATTAGACACCTAAGTAACTGCAGGAACAAATACTCTTCATTATTAAAAATTCTACATTGAATATGATGCATATTTATCAGCTAATAGTTACTGAGCATTATTTTTTAAAGCCCTCTGACTTATTTTTCATTCTTTTGCAATTAGGACCATCTCTTTATCACTCTACTCATTAAAATGAAACAAGTGGTCAGTCTTATGAAAACTATGGTGTTATGAAACTAACTGTTATGAAAGGATTGAAAGCTCTCTGTCAAAGCATAAATGATTACATGGCAGCATTTATGACAAGCACAGCTCATTCCCTACTCTTTTTAAAATTTTTTTTATTAATTTTTTTTTTTTTTAGGCATCACTGCCCTCAGGTGGTGGGAGTAGGAGGCCCAGCCTTTGCTCCTGGGAGCTGGAATTGAATCTCCATCCCAGTGGGCCGCAGTACCGCGCACAACCACTACGCCACCGGGGCTCAGCCCTCCCTACTCTTTTTGTAGAAAAAAATGCCTCAACTACGCTGAAAAGGTTGAGACTACTGTAGTACTTTTGCACCAGTCACATATTTGTTTTCCAGACTTACCTAGTACATAGATATTTTATAGACACATAATGTGAGCTACACCAATGTTATCTGGTAATCGTATTGGGGTTGGTAGAGAATGTCAGAGAAGAAAAGGAAGATCAATGGGATGGCTTGACATCATGGATACAATGAACGCAAGTGTAACTACTATTGTGAGGATGGTTTAGAATTTGCAGCGTTTCACTCTATTATCTGAAGGGCTTCAAAAAATTTCTGGACATTTTCCATTGTCTTTTTCCTTAATAATTTTTATGAGCATATAATTCCCAAATCGGACAATTTAGTAGCCCAGTCACATTAAGAAGAGTTGTGTAAACATCACCACAATCAATTTCAAAACATTTTCTTCTCTCGTACTCATTGTTGTTCACTCCCTATTTTCTGACAACTTCCCTTGTACTGATCCAAGGTCATTATTATTATTTTTTTTTACTAAATTATTTTATTGGGGGCACATACAACTCTTATGATCAATACATACATCAACTATATGCATACCACATTTCCACATTTGTTGCCATCATCATTCTTTTTTTTTTTCCCCGCTCCACCCCCACCCCTTCCCCACCCCCCATCATCATTCTTGAAACATCCTCCTTCTACTTAGGACTCTGCCTAGGTCATTATTTATCCAGTTACTGTTTTCCAAAGATACACCTCTCCTGGATTTCATATACAGAAAATCATACAGAACAAAATCAATAAATAAAGCAAAATAAAATGAGCAACAATGATAAAATAAAATGGATAAAAACCTCAGTTGAAAAGTAGAAAATATTAAAAGCTAAAGCAACTTTTAAAAAGATAAAAAATTATAAAAGTGTTATATTTTGACCTACTTACATCTACACAATGCTCTCTGTCTGATAGCAAGGCTATTCACATTCTTAGGCTATGGTCAGAGGGGAGTCACCAGAGTGCCTAATCTTTGTGGGGAGCCTGTAAATGAATTCTTAGCTTCCACTCTCATCCATCACCTTCTGTATGCTCACATATTAAGCTTTGATACCATTCTCTCCTTCAGATTTGGATTTTATTATTTACAATCCATGGGTCACACCGGCCAGTGTGCTTCTTCTGTGCCGACTTAGCTGATGCCTTATTTCGATATCTGCTTGTTTTAAGATAAGATTTTAGGAAAAAATTTTCAAGAACCTTAAAAAGTCCCTTCATACATACTGTCACTATGAAACAAAATTTACTCAATAGTGCTTAAAAACAATGATGATCACATGAAAACAAGTAAAAAGTAACAAATAATGGCTGGAATGCAAACAAATGAATCATCAGCTGCTTAAAAGACTTTATAAATATCCATTTTATACTCTGTCTTCTACAAACATGTTATGTCATGCGAGCTGGGATCACCTAAGTCATTCAGTATTTCTAAATTCCATATAAACTACTGTAACTCTTACTTCCCTCAGACTTTTTTATTTTCTGTAATTGTTCTGAAAAAAGAGAATGGATGGAGTTTACTCTTTCTTCATACCTTTTCTCTCTCAGTTGGATATGCAGTTGAAGCAGGAAAATGCTTCTAAAAAAGTGGGGAGTAAAAGCCACTGGCACAAGTTTCAAATCTGGCTAGGTAGCCTCCCAGTTGTCAAAACCTTTCTCTTTCAACTTCTGGTTTCAATCTTAGGAGCACTCAGTAGCTTTTATTTTGAATTAAGTGATATAGTAGTTTGAAAGGCAATCTTGATAGTCATCTGTTGGTTGACTTTCCACCTATTGACTATATGACTGTAAGAAGGCATGAGTAACAGTAAGGTGCTGTGGAGCCCTCTTGGGTATTGCTCTTTGGTACCAGCAGGTAAATTCTGTCTCAGAGTAACCTGTGTACAACAGAGGCAAACAGTCATGTGTCATTCTCACAATCAGTACTATAGTTGATCACACTGATGGACTGTGAATTCATCTTGTTGAGAGTCTTCCTCTATTTCACTGGTCTCCTGCTATACCAAGCAGGGTGACCTTACTAACCATAAGACTGGTGATTCAAAACTACCAGAACCTATAGAGGAAAAAGATGCTCCTATAAAGGTTTACAGCCTTGGAAACCCTATAGAAGGTGCCTGGAAGAGGGCTATGAGGTAGAAGAGACTCCATGGAGTTGGTTAGATTTGGGTTTAGCGGTCTATGCCACCGTCACAGTAAAATAAACTTGAAACTCAAAATATGTATTATGTATATTATACATTGAGTTTGGAGAATAGAAGGGCCATTGGCACAGATTGAGGTTAATGTAGTACCTAGACCTTGTAGTGCCCAACCAGGGGAAACTAACTGTGGATAGCTTGATGCCCACATGCTTCTCTGTTGTGACCCCACTTGTTTGAATATTATCCCATTATTGCTCATAGACGGTTATCAAGAAACCTCTGGTTACAGAACAGTGGGTAAGTAAAAACTAAACAGATACAGGCTCTATATCTGGTTGGGGGATGAGAGGATCCAGTTTGCTGGGATTCAAGACCCTGTTTAATTTCTCATCATAGCAGCTACAGCTACCAATTTCCTTTCGATCCTTTGACTATGTTGAGGTAAAATAAGCTAGGTCCCATTTGGATGAGGACAAAAATGGGGAGAGATGGGGGTCATGCTCTGTACTGGGAAGAGCACAAATGTTGTGATTTGTTGTTATTGAGTTGCCTTTGCCTCATGAAGACTCCATGTACAGCATAACAAAATGTTGGAAAACATTACCCAGTCCTACCTCAAACTATTTCTTTTGGACTGGGGACTGAAATACCCTGATGGAAGAGGATGCAAGTGATGACCACCCCCAGACTGGAGAAATGCAGTCATTGGAGCTTAGTTGGGACCTGTGACACAGTGGGTGTCCAATGAAAGAAGACTCAGAATCATCATGCACTTAGTGCCTCGATGCTTCCCTTGAATTAATACGATGCATTTTTTTATCTGAGAGGCAAGGGTCTGCCCTTGTAAGAGATGATGCAGGAAATTTCACCCTAGCACCAATCCCTGTGCTGGCTGTAAACAGAGCTCAATCAGCTTAGAAATCCATCTGTACAAAGTAAGAATTCATGGATTGCATCTTACAGTTGGACCGGCATAACACCTCGTATCAATACTTTAAATTCAATGTCATTGGATAAATTATTTTTATCAATGCGATCACTTTATACCCTAAGTGAATGATTGACTGTGCTTTTCTTTTATGGTTCTTTCTAAAAATGCTTTGTTTGTTTGCTTTTGCTCTTTTGGTGGCGTTGTTGATCTTGTTGGTTCTGGTTGGTTCTGTCAAAATATGACCGCCAAAGTAGAGCAAAGTTATTCATAACCTGCAGATGTTATGCAGAATAAGTGGATGGATTCTGGGATCCTATGTAGTGTTAGCCCTAATCCAAGAAGAGTCCGTCCTTATAACACGTCCCTGTATGATATTTGCCTTCACAAAGAGATCACTGAAGACAAAGGTGCTCAGAAAGTGCGGTGAAGAAGACAGTTGGTGCAAAGTCACCACGTGGAATCGTTTCTGGGTTTTAGAGGCTTGTCTTCACACTAGTAACCATATAAGTTAGGTGTTAGCTAAGTCTTCACAGAGGAAGCACTCCAGCCTGTGTGACTCATAGATGATAATAACAAAACCCAAATATGATGAAAGGCAAGGAAGGTATCAGAGCTTAAGTTGTGAGCATC
Organism: Nesogale talazaci; assembly: GCA_004026705.1. Classification (NCBI taxonomy): domain Eukaryota; kingdom Metazoa; phylum Chordata; class Mammalia; order Afrosoricida; family Tenrecidae; genus Nesogale; species Nesogale talazaci. The sequence goes on along the minus strand of PVJH01000767.1, from coordinate 227,528 downwards.
TAATTTATAGAAGACTCTGGAGGATGGTGGGAACCTCAAATTTATCTGCGGAGTGTCTGGTTGGACTGGGCAGATCCCCTTTACTCACAGGTGAGGGAGTCAAACAGCTTTATAATCAGACAGATATCATCGTAAACTTGATTATGGTCAGTCAAATCATAATGCCATATGGTCCTTGGTCAATGGACCACTCTCTTGACCCAACTTGAATTTACTCTGTGCTCAAATATTTCTTGATTGTCCTAAGAAATAAATTTCTTCTCTGACTCTTTAAATATTGCTTGTGAAGTTTTTTCTTCCTCTTTATTTTATCTTCATATTATTATGATTGTTTTCTTCTTTCTGTTTCATTTTATTTTTATTGCTTCTGTTAGGTCTTCCCATTTAGGAAGCACAGGAATAGATGCATAGAGACAATACTAATGTAACGGTTTCTCGGGAATGGGGGAAAAATGAAGGGGTATTGGGGAGTGATGAGTGAATGTGGCGGGTATGGAGAGGGAGCATTAGAACTGATAGTGATGGTGTGTACATAACTCTTTAGAATTCATTTAACTAAGAAAGTGTATGTTCTGTGAATATTATATCAAGAAAATTTCTCTAAAAGAAAGGAGCCAAATTTGACCTATGAAGGGTGAAGAAGAAAGGGTTTCTCAATACTAGGGAACATTGAGTTTTATTTCAAAGGTGATGGAACAATTTGAAAATGGATGTCAATAATGGTTGTATGACACAAATAGTTTAATCAATGGTACTGAATTATAGAAGTGATTGAATTAGTGAGTGTTAAGTTGTGTATATTTTTTGCCAAAACTAAAAAAAAGTATAAAAGCGAGCATGGAGAAAAAGAATTTATTCTCAAATAGACTGCAGTAAAGATTGTGGAACTCTTCCTACATGATTGAACCCTTGAATTGTATGCTGAGTGAAGTGCCAATAAACTGTTGATAATTTTTTTTAAAGTTGCCCAGTTCGGCACCCTATCAATGATCTGTGGCATGCTTTGGCTGAGCCCTCGTTTGTAGTCATTTATGCATACAGCGGCCCTCCCAGGGCTGGGCTCACCTGCTGGCCCGTTAACCACAACATTTTTGAAATAGCAGTACTTAAGCTTTCAGCATCAGTGCCACAAGCAGCCCTCGCAGGCAGACAAGCAGAAGGAAGGGAAGGGAAAGCGCATCAATGTGTTGTTACATAGTAATTGCCTGAAGGGTAGCGAAAGTGAATGCCTGTTTCCTTTTTCTTCTCCTTTTTCTTTTTTGGAGCATCACATTCTAACTTGTAGATTCCTTTTTTTATCAGGTAAAGGCAAATTGTTTTATTTGGAGGAGCCCTGGTGGGGTAGTGGTTAGGTTTTGGGCTGCAATCCACATGGTCCGCAGTTTGAAACCACCCACAGCTCCTCAGGAGAAAGACTGGGTTTTCTGCTCCTGTAAGCAATTATAGTCTTGAAAGCCCAAAGAGTTGCAACGAATCAGTGTTGACTCCATGGCAGAAAGTCTGGTTTGTTTTATTGGAAGCAGTCTCAGTGATGCGTGGACTCCCCCCAAAGTCAGCTGTTGACACTCACCAGTTGCATTCCAGGCAAAAGATGGAGCCAACCACTTCTCTGAAGATTGAGAGCCCCAGAAATACATCCATTCCATCCTCTAAGGTCGCTATGGATCAGAATTCACCAAAGGCCACTGAGTTTGGATTTTCAGTTTTATTTCAAAGCAAACAGAAGTGCCATCTTCCTTTCTTTAATTTTCTTTTTTTTATAACCTTTTTTTTCTTTTTTCTTTTCTGGCATCATTGCTCTCTGGTGGTGGGAGTAGGAGGCCCAGCCCCACTGCTGGAATTGAACCTCTGTCCCAGTGGGCCGCAGTCCCGTGCACAACCACTATGCCACCGGGGCTCAGGCCCCTTTCTTTAATTTTCTACACTACACATGAAAGGGACAATGTTCAAAGGACAAAAAGATCTGTCTGGGAAGAAGTGGGGCCAGAGAACTCCTTTGAGGCAAAGATAGCAAGGCTTCATCTTATGTCCTTTGGACATGTTGTCAAGAGAGATCAGTCCCTGGAGGAGGAACTGGGTAAAACAGAGGGGGCAGCGAGAAAGAGGAAGGCCCTGAATGAGACAGACTGGCACAGTAGCTGAGGCAGAGGAACGATTGTGAGGATAATACAGAGTTGGCAGTGTTTGTTCTGTTGTCAGAGCTGATTGGATGGCACCTAGTAGCAACAAGAAATACAAATGGATAGCAGAAAACAGTACCAAGAAGCTCACTTGACTTCTCTGGGAAGCCACTAGTAGACTCATCCTCATGGTCGAGAGGGTTGGGGGTTGGTTGATGTGGACCAGAACAAGGGACAGAGCTTCATGCCCGGTGGACAGTGTCCCAGTACACTGAACCATGTAGTGGCCGGAAGCTGAATCTGGACAAGATGCCACAGGGCCAGGAAGTGGTCCTACTCGCCCAGGCCCACAACTGACTCCATCTCTCTGGAGACCCTGCTCTCCCTCGCGATAATAAAAATCTGTGCACTATATTGATATGCATAGTTTATTTTTTGTTTGGTTGTTTGCTTTTTTTTGGGGGGGGGGGTTATCACTGCCTCTGGTGATCGTGGGCGCTACCCAGTGCTGCTTCTGAGAGCCGCCGCTGGATTAGAACCGCCAAGCCCGCGGGCGGCAGTTCTGTACTCCACCACTTACGCCACCAGGGCTCAGCCCTTGTTTAACTTTTTAAACCTAAAACAAACTCAATGACATTGAGTGAATACTGACTTATAGTGATCCCCTTGTGGGTTTCTGAGAATAGTTATCTACAGGAATAGAAAGCCCAGTCTTTCTCCCAAGGGGCTTCTGGTGGTTTTGAACTGCCAACCATGTGGATGACAGCCCAATGCATAACCACTATGCCACCAGGGCCCCCTTTGTAAAGATAATCTAAAAACCAAACTCACTGCCATTGAGTTGATGCTGCCTCATAGAGACCCTATAGGCCTGAGAAGAAGTGTCCTTGTGAGTTTCCAAAATGACCACTGTACGGGAGTAGAAATTATCCCATAGAAAAGATAAATGTGTCCCAAGTAGCACTCTGACAGTCCTGAGCAGGGTGGAGACAATTGTCATCTGAGCAGACAGAGAGATGAACACTGAAAGAACAAAATGTCTGGACAAACTGAACAAATTCGAGTTATTTCTGTCTGAAGCAAGCCAGGCTGGGGACTTGTGGTTATGTCACTGTGAATGTGTTTCCTTCTGCATCACCAGAAAGGTTGCTCCATCTTCTGATTTTCCAGCTGTTTCTAATCAGCTTCAGTGAAAAATGTCAAAACATCTTTTGAACTGAACCTGCATCTCCTGACAGTTGTAGTTCCTGCTTCGAGCAGCATTGAGGGTGTGAAATCTGACCACCTGTTCGCTGGGCATTGTTCCAGTTCTGTCTCTGAGGGGAACACAGTAAGTGCTGCTAATGAAACAGACAATCTGCCTTCCCCTCTCAGCAGGTCCTGTCCTCTGTGGATTCTGCTGGTTTGTGATGTCTTCAGATTGTCTACTAAGATAGATGCAAGGCCTTAGATGACACCAGTATCTCTCTGAATACAAGACAGAGGCAAGAGGCAGTTTGAGCACCAACCACCCCCCCCCCCAAAAAAAAAAAAGGCAGAAAAAAATCCTTTAAGGAAAACTGTATTCACACTCTGGGGAATAGATACATGCAAACCTTCCAAGTATCAGATTCTATTCAACAATATAGTAAACGAAAGCCACAAAAAAATGTGAAGGTTATCGAGAGGAGTACCGGTCTTAAAAATCAATGCACCAGTGTCCAACTCCAGCTCCACTTAGTGCTAGACTCTGGACAAGTGATTCTACCTCTTCAAATATCACAAGAGGAGAATACTTTTCTCAATGGATTTCCAGTCATCTGACTCATATCAACTGAAGAAACAGAAAATAAACCCCACAGCTGAAAAGGACCGAACTGGGGTTGGAGGCCACTCTGGACTAGGAACCTGAACTACTACCTTCTAGGCAGTAACAGAACCATGAAGGAACTCTCAGAAAATATAGTAGTGACTTTTCTGAGCTGGTGTGAGACAGAGCTTTTTAATAATATAAGCAATGAAAGCATCAAAAAAGGAAAATGTGCAACCTTGACCACATTTTGTGGAACTCCTCATACAAAAAAAGTTAAATACATTTAAGACCAAGCAACAAATGGCAAAAAGCACTTTTATATTCCTAGAATATAAAAAATTTCAAATATTGATTGAAAAGGCAGCTAATCAATGGGAAAAATGGGGGAAGCAAACTACATGTATTCACAAATTCACAAACTATGACATGCATGTAGCCAATAAACATATAGTAGAATATTTTGAGAAAGAAAAAGTTTATATATATATATATATATATATAGAGAGAGAGAGAGAGAGAGAGAGAAAGAGAGAGAGAGAGAGAGAGAGAGAGTAGACTAAGGGAATGCAGGTATTCAAAAGGTATTATTCTGGTTCCTAGTTTTGCCCAGGCCCCAAGCTTATCTTGAATTGGGCACAGGAGACTTTCAAAATCCAGCCTCTGCACCCTCCCAGCATCCTCTCTGCTCCCTCCCACAGGACACAGTAGACTCAGATGTCATCTTCCTGGAGTTTATTATTTGTGAATCACTCTGCTAGGACTTGAATTTGAATCACAGTCATGTGGGCTGCCATTCGGGTTACTAGGGGGTGGGCTTCCCTCTTGCTAGCCCCTCAGGGGGAGACAGAAGGAGCGGAAAGTCTAAGGAGCAGTTCTACTCTGTCTAAAAAAAAAGTTTCCTATGAGTCAGAATCAACTGCATGACTGTGTGTTCGGTTTTTTTTTTTTAAGTTTGGGACCTGGTTGGCTATTAAGGACTCCTAATTAGTGGTGCTTTGTTGCACACATTCATTTGTAGATCTTCTTCTAAAATAACAACAATGGTTTCTCTATGCAAAATGTTCATGAAAGAAAGAAAATGGCATGGTGCTGGACGTTAGAGTAGCAAAGTCTTATAAAGCTTCAGCTCTTGGTCAGAAAAAGAAGAAAGAAAATCATCTTGGGTACGAAAAGTGGCAATACCTCTCTATAATGATTTTCACAAATAGAATCTTCTGGAAAGTGATGGGTATGATCCTTTTTACATATATTAAGGAGTCCACTACATTTTCCTTTCTTGCATCCATGTATTATTAAACATGGATACCTTTGCTCTTTGTTTCTCTTCTCTACCTCTAAGGGCAGGCTCCGACATCACCTCCCTGCAAGAAGCCTGCTCTGTAAGTGGGCAGCGGGGTTGGCTTATAACATCTTTGCATCTTCCCGACACTACTTATGCCAAGTGCAACATGGAGGTTAAGAGCATCAGCTCTGACGTCAGACTGTCTGGACTCATTCCCGTAGCTGGGCTCTCATAAGCCAGTCGCTTAACCTCTCTGTGCCTCCCTGGGTACTCTCATTTGCAAGGTGGGGATCATAATAATACAACCCCACAGGGATGTTGTAAGCATGAAATGAGTTAGTAGAGGTAAGGTGCTTATGTCAGTGTCTGACACGTAGTAAGCGTGTTTTATTATTACTCTACAAAAAGTTCCACTCTTCATAATAGTTAACAAAACAAACAAAAAACTCCTCCCGTAATTCAGTTGGGTCCTAGTTATGATGTAGCAGTGAAAATAATTGTATGGTTGGCAGGAACCTCACAACATGAGGAAATGTATGAAAGGGTCACAGTATGAGTAAAGTTGAGAACCACGGATCTAGAGGATGGCAGGGGCTCTGTCTAGCAGAATTGAGAGGAACTCAGGGTTTGACCTGGTGAATTTGATGTCACTCAGCTACAGGGACAGTCGGTGATTGGGACTTGAGTACAAGGACAGGACAAGTCACACCGGACTCGAAAAGCAAGTAATCCGGTATCGAAAGATCTTCAAGAGCAGCTTCAGGCACTGGAGTCCTGGTCCAGAATGTCTTCCAGAAAGAACACAGAGGCCAGCTGGAGCTCCTGGAGCTGGTGTGGACTGAGCTGTCGAAGGCATTTGGGCAATTAGCTTCTTCATTTTCTCCTCCCTCTAGAAAAGCTAGGGAATTAAGTTGACTCAGGAGAGAACAAGTCTTCTCAGATGAGCCATCTGGCCCAGGAGAGGATTAAGCACGTTGAAGGTAGAATGTTCCCAGTTGCAATACACTCCCCTGCCCTGAACACAGTTCAGCTGCACCATTTTCCGAAGGCCCTCAATTTGAGTTCTAAGAGACAAAGGAGAGAACAACAGTTTCCTCCAGCAGAGAAGTAGCCAATCGTGACTATATTTGATCCTCTCAATGAAGAAAGTGAGGGATTTGTCCATGATGATAATTCTGAAGCGCAGATCTCTGAACAGCCACACAAGAGCCAAAAGTTGCTTCCTCTTTGATTTGGAATCATCCACCTTTCGAATCCTGAGTGAGTTGAGTGCCTTCTTACTCCTCTGATGACTACACTAAGTTTTGTCACATTCCAGAAGTTAGTGCATTTGTCTGGCTGGCTATTCAGCACTTACAGTTTCCTTCTCCTCTGGAAAACCTCTGGCAAGAAGAGCTTTGAGCTCATTCTGTGCAGTCCTCCACATATGACCCCTAGAGTCACCAGGGGAGGACAGGTGAAGGGCCAGGTCCTGACCATTGCCTTCAGTACTTTGAGGTGTCTCAAAGTAACAGCTTCCGTAAGTGGGAAAAGTTGCATGGGTAGCCACTTCAGAGCAGTGATGGCCCTGGCCTCATCCTTTAATAGGTTCTGGCCCACAAGATCCAAAAGACTAGGTAGGTGGCAGCTTCTCGTGCTGGTAATCAAGGAGTCCTGATCTGTGTTAGACAGTAGCAATCGTCAATATGCTGATGCTACAACCTTGATTGCGGAAGGCAAAAAGAATCTGAAACACTAAAGGTGAAAACAAAAGACTTCAGCCTCCAGTACAAATGGTAATGCATTGTAGAGGGAAAACAAGATTCTCACAACCGACTCATTAAGCAACCTCATAATAAACAGAGAAAATATTGAAGTTGTCAATGATTTGACTTTATTTGGAACACAATCAACATTCATGGAAGCAGGAGTAAAGACATTAAATAATATTTTGCATTGGGAAAGTCTGCCGCAAAAAAACCTTTTTGAAGCACAAAGAATAGAAACTAAGTTGTACTTGACCAAGCCAAGGTCTTTTTCACTCACTTCAGATGCATGTGAAAGCCAGAAAATGAAGAAGTTCACTGGAGAACTGATGCCTTTGGATTATGCCATGGCAAAGCTATGGACTCTGCAAAGAATGAGCAACTCTTGTCTTGGAGGAATTACAGCAGGAGTACTCTTGAGGAGGAAAGATAGCGAGACTTGGTCTCACTGACTTGGAATACCAGTCGTCTGTCAGTTGAGACATAATGTGGTAGCTTGGGTGTTGCTGTGATTTGGGAAGCTATGTCACTGGTATTTCTGATCCTAGCAGGATCACCCAAAGTGAACAGGTCCCACTGGGGCTTCCAGATGAAGAACAGACTATGAAGAAGGGATAGGCTGTCTACGTGAGATAAATTAGCCACTGGAAACTTTATGGATAGCATCAAAACTCTTTTGAGGTACTGAAAACTTCATGCATAGAAGCAGAACACTGTCATAGCTAGTGCCAGAAGATGAGTCCCTCAGGTGGGAAGACACTGAAAACATGACTGAGGAAGAGCTGCCTCCTCAGAGTAGAGTCTACTAGGATGACATCGACTGAGCAAAGCCTGCAGGACCTTCATTCGCTGATGAGGCACACCTCAAAATGTGAGGAAACTGCTGCATACATCAATTAAAAATTGGAACTTGAACTCTCTGAAGCACCAATCTAGTTAAATTGGAAGTTGTCAAAATTGAAAGGGAATGCATAAAGATCAATATTCAAGGTGCTCGTGAGCTGAAATGGACGGATACTGGCCATTTTGATTCAGCAAATTATGTGGTTTATTATGCTTGGAGTGACAGATTAAAGGGGAATGGTGTCCCATTCATCATCAAAAAGGATATTTCAAGATCTATCCTGAAGAACAATACTATCTGTGATAGGATGATATCTATCCACTTATAAGGAAATTGAATCTGTACAATTATTACTCAAATTTACACACCAACCACTAAAACTAGTGGTGCAGAAATTGAAGAATTCTACCATTTTCACTTTGGAAATAAGCAAACATGTGATAAAGATATTTTTATAATCATTCATGACAGGAATATAAAAGTTCAAAAAATGGGAAAGAACAGTCATTGGAAAATATGTTCTTGATGACAGAAATGAAAGTGAAGATTGCATGACAGAAATGTATAAGACCAATAACTTCTTCCTTACAGAAGCCATTTTTTTTTTCAACTACACAAGCACTGGCTATACCTGTGAGCTTCTCTAGATGGAATACACAGTACTCAAATTGACAACACCTGTGTGAAGAGATGAAGGAGAAGATCAATATTAGTAGCTAAAACAAGGCCAGTGACTGACCGTGGAACAGATCGACATATGTAAGTTCAGATTAAAGCTGAAGAAGATTAAAATCAGTCCCTGAGAGCCAAAATATGACCTTGAATATACCCACCTGATTTTGGAGAGCCTTTCAAAACAGATTTACTTTATCAAACTCTAATAAGGGATGACCTGATATGGAAAAGCATCAGGAAGCCATTCATGAGAAAGCAAGACTTAATTAAAAAGATAAAAGTGGGTGTCAGAAGAGCCTCTGAAACTTGCTCTTCAGTGTAGATTGAGGCAAATGGAAGAAATGATGAAGCCAAAGAGTTGAATAGTGATTTTCAAAGGGCACCTCGAGAAGACAAAGTCAAATACTATAATGAAATGTTCAAAAGCATCAAGTTAGAAAACCAAAAGGAAGAACATAATCTAGCAGGATTTATGAGGCAGAATTGCGGTCATGATAGTAGGGGTGGGGGGTGGGGGGCGGAAAGAAAATATTAAAGAACCAGAAGAATGTTCTGTGTTTCTTTGGTGCTAACTGCACCCTGGCTGAATTGTCCCTTCTGTGTGATCCTTCTGTGAGATGTCCAATAATCTACAGATGGGCTTTGGGGGCTCCACTCCCACCCCTCTCCTTCACATCGATATAATTGTTTCATTTTGTTTTTCTGAAACGTGGGCCTGTTGACACCCCTGATTACACAGGCTGGTATGCATCTTCCATTTGGGCTTTCTTGCTTCCCTGCTGGATAGCCATATGTTTAATTTCAAGTTTTTAAGACCCCAGGTGCTATATTTTTTGATGGCTGGGCATCACCAACTTTCTTCACCAGATTTGCTTATGCACACATTTATCTTTAGCAATCATATCAGGAAGGTAGGCACACATGATATGATTTTTTGTTCTTTGATGTCTGATAACTGATCCCTTTGACCCCTTGGAGCACATCCTGGCCCACCAAGCCTTGAGGATGATATCCCCGCTCAGAGCAGCCTATGCCCAGAGAGGCTAGATGACTATGGCACCTCATGGGACTCGACCAGAGGCCACTCCTAGAGGTCAACAAACAGACCTTGAACTATTTACAGTTTTTTCCTTTTATTACTATTATTATTATTATTGTTTTTACTTAATATATTTTTTTCTGGACATTGTTTTTTGTTGTTGTCACTATTTTGTTTTCTTTTGTTGCTTCATCTTGCTCTGTCTTGATTTTTTGTGCATATTATTATCCCTGCAGCTCTATCTAGATAAGATAGGCTAGATGAACAGTCTGGAGGAGAAAACAACAGGACTAATTGTTCTGGGGGAACATGGGAGAGGGGAATGTGAGGGAAAGGAAGTGGTGTTGACTAACTCACGGTGAAGGGAACTACAAGTGATTAAAAACCAGTGGCAAGGAGGGAGTGAGAGGCCTGGTAGAGATTGATGAAGGGCAATGTAACTGAGAGGAATTACTGAAACCCAAATGAAGGCTGAGCATGACAGTAGGACAAGAGCAAAGTAAAAGGAAATAGAGGGGGAAAATAGGAGGCAAGGGGCATTTATAGAGATCTAAATAGAGGCATGTACATAGGTAAATATATTTATATATGGTGATGAGGGAAAGATCTACATGAATATATTTATAAACTTAGTATTAAAGCAGCAGATGGATGTTGGGCCTTCACTCAGTACTTCCTCAGTACAAAAACACTTTGTTCTATTAAATTGGCATTCCATGATGCTCACCTTCCCAACATGATTGCTAAAGACAAATGTGTGCATAAGCAAATGTGGTGAAGAAAACTTATGGTGCCCTGCTATCAAAAGATATAGGGTCTGGAGTCTTAAAGGCTTGAAGGCAAACAAGCGGCCATCTAGCTTAGAAGCAACTAACCCACATGGAAGAAGTAGAACAGGTTTTTTTTTTTTTTTTTAAATCTAAAAGGACTTAATTGACTACCTGAAAGTTTCAGGAGGATAAAAGTAAAATCTAAAATTATGATGGCTAAACATGTCTAGAGATCATGTAGACTCCTTCATTTTAAGGAGAAACAAATGAAGTCCCATGACAAGGTAACTGCGAGGTCCTCACCAGAGTTTGTTGGAGGTGCCAAAATCAATCTCTTGAAGCCGTCTCTGTAATCTCATGGAGAGATAGTGACTAGCCTAAAATTAAAAAAGAATGTAAGGACATATGACCCCTTGGAGCACATTTGATTTTGTGCACATTACCCTACTGATTTCATAAATGTATACTAAAGCATAAGTTAAAATTAAATGGTCACAAATGCCCTTATAATTTCACTATTTCATCAATAGATCTGTGATGTGATTTTTTTAAACAGGATGGAGCTTGTGGGTAGGAATGCTTTGCTAGAAACATTTGGAAGGACATTCCACATTTCCAAGGCATATCCTTGACATAAAAAAAAGCAAGTGTGTGGATGTTTCTTTGAGGTTTGGCATTTCTGCTTAAGTCTTAGTCATTGCCCAATCTATGGAAAATTCATGGGACTGTATTTTAGTAAATGGCATAAAATGGAACAGTGATCTAAAGAAACAAAGCAGCAGAGCAAGAATCCACATACCGGGTTTTCTGAGACGCATGGTTTTTCCCCTTCCAGGAGGGGAACTATGGGCTTAACAGCACAAACTTACAGGTACCAAAAATGCAACTTTCTGTTATTTCCTACAGCAGAATGCAAAGTTTACCTTCAGGTATTATGCTTCCTAAAGATAAAAAATTTATTCTAGTCAGTTCTAGATAGAACCATCCCTGCAGGGACTTTCAGTTTTTCTCGTTCCCCATTTGTCCACTCTCTTTCATGGGTGATAATATTTTCAGGGTCTTTTCTAGCATTATGACCAGAACAAGGCACAAGCACTTGTCTCAAGTTGGTCTCTGCGTGTGTGACATCGCAGGAGATGCACAATCCCTCTCGGATCATGGGTGTCAACCTGTCTCCATGAAGCCTTCCGTGTGAGTGGTTTTATCCCCTTATCTTCCCATTAACTGCAGTAAGCAACCCCTACATTCACGAGGGACCACTATTAACGTTTGCCAAATGAGACAACTGATTTTTCTCCAAGGACGCATTCCTCTTTCTTTATAGACGTGAGTCTCTATTTGGAGAGGTCTTCTACACCTCAGTAATCTTGTCTTTGCAGTCTCTCCTCAAGAAGCATTTGTTCCTCCTGAGCCAGAAGTAACTTTTTCCTGTTGGGAATTTTATAGCTCTCACATCACACCACACCTATTTTATAATTTGGTCATTTTTGTCCATTTTCATCTCTCACCTTTGAGACTGACATTCCTGCGAAGAGAGAGGAAGTCTTACCCTTTAAATAACAGCCACAGAAAGAAGTTAGTGCTTGGTGGGAGCTGAAACTGTGTACTCTGAATGAATGAAGTGATGGTTGAATTAGTCAGCTCTCACAAGGGTGAAATCCACGACACCCAGTCAATTCTAACTCACGTCAACCTCAAGTGCTACAGAGTAAGCTACTTCCCAGGGTTTTCTTGGCTCTAAGATGTATAGAAGCTGAGGGTGAGAGTTTTTTACTAGGGTCCTGCTGAAGGAGGGTTTGAACCACCCACTTTGAGGTGAGCAGTGGTCACTATTTGTGTCCCCCAGGGACTTCTCACCATAAGAATGCATAGCAACTTAGGAACTTACAGACATGAACTTGATTTACTTCCCCCTGAAGGGGCATGAGCAGTCTGAGGTAGCTCTACTTGTTCATGACTGAGATGAACTTTAGGCTTTCCCTAGACTTCTTCTTTCTGGGATCCAGGCCGAAGGAAGCAACTCCAGTTTGGGAGGCACATTTCATAGTGAGTAACCAGACAGCAAAAGGTGGTGGCACATTTAAAGATTCTGAAAGTCTCCACTCAGAACTACAGATCTCACTTCTCTCATTTCACTAATCAAAACAAAGCCAACATTATTAGTAAATGTCCTCTTTCCATGGTAGTGCTAAGAAACCTTGGTGGAGCAGTGGGTGAGAAGCTGGACTGTGGGTTAAGCCTAGCAGCCATTCCATGAGGGAAAGATGGGGCTCTCTGCTCTCAAAAATATTTACAGTCTTGGAAACACTGTATAGGATTGCTGTGAATCTCAATTCACGTGATGGCAGTGAGTTTGGGAGAATGGTACTTGGTAGGACTTGCTTGAGAAGACTATCCTATCAATCTGATAGGACACAGAACAGCCTCCGTGATCTCCAAAACAGTCACCTTACAGGAGTAAAAAGTCTCATCTTTCTCGAGCAGAGAGGCTGCTGTTTCCAACTGCTAATCTTAAACCCAATGCCATCAAGGCTTTGTGAATCCATAAAGATTCGCAATCTTGGAAATCCTGTATAGGGTCTCTGTGAATCAGATTCTACTGAATGGTGATGAGTGAGTGAATGAGTGAGTGAGTTTGAGAGGAGTTAGAAAAGGCACCACCTAAGGACTCCAGAGGAGAGAGGGAATTCTTTTTTTTTTTTCAATCATTTTATTAGGGGCTCATACATCGTTTTTCACAATATATAAATAAGCATACTCGTCAAGCACTCTCACATGTCTACTTCTATTATTGTTCTCCAATCGTCCACCTTTTTCCCTTTAGCCCCTAGTATCGGCTTATCCATTCCTTCCCCTCTTCCCCTGGTCTCTCCTCCCCTCCAACCCTCAATAGTTTATACATTGTTATTGTTTTGTCATATCATACACTGCCCGACCTCTTCCCCAACCCACTCCTTTGATGCCCATCCTTCAAATAAGAGCTTGTGTATATATCCTTGCTGTTGGTTCCGTCTCTCTACCCACCTTCCCTCCACCCTTCCAGTATCTCCACTCTAACCATTGGCCCGAAGGGGCCCATCCATCCTGGTTTCCCCATATCTCCAGCTCCGAGAGAGGGAATTCTTGCTGAAAAATAATGCAAATCACCCCCAAAACAATGAAGACTGTAGAACAGCCAAGAAGCAGATATATAGAAGGTTGAGTGTTGCAGCAGAGATATTACCAGGCTGGGCAGCTATCATAAAAAAGCTCATTGACATCAATGTCTCTTTCTTATACATTCTCTAATGGGACAGTTGTCATGCATATAGGCCTAACCTCCATGAAAAATATGCACAGATGGAGACAGATAGATATGAGTTATAGAATAACATTCAATCTCCCTGTCATAGGGGAACCCATAGAAGATATGGAGTGAGTAATCTCAGCAGAATCAAGTTTTTAAAAAATCATCTTGCCATCTTTATTGAGCTATAATTTCCATACCATAAAATTTCCCTATTTACAGTATACAATTCAGTGACTTGACATTATTCACCATAATGTAAGTTTAAAACAATGTTATCATCTCAAAAAGAAACCTGTATTCATTATCTCCCCCTCTTACTCCTCCTGTCAGCAGTCTGTGGATGCTAATATGCTTTGTCTATCTACAGGTTTTCTTACTCTGGGTATTTCATATGAATATAATTACATAATTTATATTCACTGCATGTTGAAATCAATGATGGCAGTAAGCTTTGAGTTTTGGGTCATCGTTGCTATTTTTTTAAAGGATAGGTTTTCCAGGTTCATCTATTCTGTAGCTGGTGTCAGAACACAACCCCTTAAATTGCCAAGTCACATGAAACTCTGTGGATGTACCATATTGTATTTATCAGTTGATGGCTAATTGGACTGGTTCCACTTTTTGTCTCTTCTAAAACCTGTTGCTGGAAGTACCTGTGTGCAAGTTTTTCTATGACATAAATTTTATTTCTGTTTTGGATATGCCTAGGGGTAGAAATGCTGGATCATATGATAAATTCTTTTAAGTTGATTCTTAATTGGGAGTTAATAGATATATAATTCTATAGTCCAATCACATCAATATTGTACAATCAAGTAATATTGTACAATTGCTGCTACAATCAGTTTCTAGACATTATTTTCCTTCCTGGATTCCTTGACATCATCTCCCTTAATGTCCCCCAACAACCCCAACCTCTCCTACCCCCCTCTCCCTTATTCTACTTGTCTCTATATGTTCATCAATCCTGGGGTGTATAATTCTGTGTTTCACTTTTCTGAGGTCTCACCAAACTCTACCCAAGCAGTTGCTCATTTAACATGACATCACCAGCAACATATGAGAACGCTGACTGCCCTACAGTTCTGCCAGTATTTTGTTATTATCTGTCTTTTTAAACATAACAGCACGTGAAGTAGTCCCCCAGGATGTTGATTGGCATTTTCAAAAAAAAACAAAACTGCGCACTATGAGGTCATCCCATTGAGTCTACCTGCTGCTCGGTGGGAGAAAGATGAGGCGTCCTCTTCCCTTAAAATGGATCAGCCTTGGAAATCCAAGGAGTTGCATGCACTGGTTGCCTTGCTTCCAAGACAGCTCTGGGTGGTCTCTCATGTTGAGCATGGTGGCAGGACTTTTTGCCTTAGCTGCCGTTCAAGGCTGCCAAGCTCAGTTAGCTTAACGTGGACTCATCATTGCTAGTTTTCTTCTGGGTCACTTCACCGTGATAATTTGTTCACTGTTGTGCTAAGAAATTATTTAACCCTTCACATTTAGTCTCAGATAATTTAATTAGGGAAGCTGGCCAGCCCAGTGAGCATTGCATGGATTAGCCTCAAATGTCTCACTTAGAAGGGGTTGAAGAGGGACTCGTGAGCGGAAGTGTCATTACCTCTAATTAATGTTCTATGGCCATTCTTGCCTGTTTTCAACCCTCAGATCTACATAGCTGAAGATAGGGGACCTAATTGGAAATGCTAGCTCTGTAAATTTCCAAGCATGAATGTGCCTCTGTAAACCTCAAATCTCTTGGGAGCCCTTTGTTTCTGAAATGCAAGAGGGCTTTGGTATGCAAAGCTTGTTTTAGTTCCAAGCGCTCTTTCAATTAGCAAATTGTAAACAGGAATGAAGCTACTAAAGGTCAGATCCTCTGGATTTCGTTAATAAAATTGACTCGAAGCACAGAAAACTTAGGAGCTGTTTATAGATATCTCAAAACTCTTGGTGACTGCCACGGGAAGATTTAGCAATATTTGCTTTACTAATCTTATTCCCAACTTTTTTTTTCATCAAGAGAAAAAATTTTTGAAAACGAAACTGGATGCAAACCACCAACGTCCGGTGGACATGGTAATACTTCCAGCCTGAGGGGTTGTTGGGAGCAGGTATAAAGGCGAGAGTTGTCCCAGCAGATTTCCTGAGGGGTGGGGACACTCTCAGGACCTGTGGAGCATCTGGGGCGTCCTAGAGGTTAAGGCTCTCAG
The DNA here is from genome assembly GCA_004026705.1 of Nesogale talazaci. Taxonomy (NCBI): domain Eukaryota; kingdom Metazoa; phylum Chordata; class Mammalia; order Afrosoricida; family Tenrecidae; genus Nesogale; species Nesogale talazaci. The sequence goes on along the minus strand of PVJH01000767.1, from coordinate 211,768 downwards.
CTGCTAGATGGTAGGGCGGACCTGCCTGTCCACCCCGAGGTCCCTGCCAAGAAAGGATTGGCCACCGACTTCTGAATAATCAACTAGTGAAAGCTCCATGGAGCACCATTCGACCCCTGACACACATCCGGTGGCCCTGAATTGGAATTAAGTAGCAAATGAGAGTGCCTCAGGGACGGCACGCAAGCGCAAAGCCTCAAACTCGGCGCCATGGAGTCCATGCTGATTCTTAGGCATCTATGGCACAGGGAAGAGCTGTCCTGGGAGCTCCGGAGATTGTAGCTGTTGGGGAGTCGCCAGACTGCTCTCTCTCCTGGGGACTGGCTGGTCCTTTCCAGCTGCTGAGCCTGAGGCTCGCAGGCCAACACTGAAGCACCACGACATTAAGGTCTCCAACCAGATGCTCACCCCCTTCTTCTTATGTGGAAAAATTGGGGACTGGCTGATGATTGAACAGTGAGGAAAATGGGTGAGAAAAATTGGTCACAGTTATCTCCTATGTGCTATTCTACTATAAAAAATCACTTTGAAGAATGGTGACTAGCATGCAAATAAATTAATGAGAAAGTGAAATACTCAAAACTGGCTTAAGCCAGAGTCATAGTTTAGAACGTAAATCTAAATGGAAACACTTATTGCCTTATTAGTGGTTGTTATCTGTGAGCTGTGAACTGGCGGATGGAGGACTTGGTTTCCTTCTCTTTTTATAACTGTATTTTATACTGTCAATGTATATTATTCGTTTTGATAGCAAAAATGACAACTCATTTAAATGTACTCTGAGGGAGAGGCGAACAAGGTGCTCATGTATGATTAAAGGGAAATGAGTTGAAGCTGAGCCCCGGTGGTGTAGTGGTTGAGTGTGGGACAGCAGACCAGTGGCTTGGCAGTTCAAATCCAGCAGCAGCTCTCCAGGAACAAGGCTGGGCCTCCCTCCCACTCCCACCAGAGGGCAGTGATGCACCCCCCCCCCAAAAAAAAGGAGAAATGGGTCATTTTTGGTCATCAGGTTTTAAAACCCAGGATCCCTGGTGGTGTAGTGGTTGTGCTTTGAACTACGATCCTCATGGTCAGAAGTTCAAAACCACCAGTAGCTCTGCAGGTGAGCTTTCTGCTCTTACAAACAGCTACAGTCTTGGAAACACAAAGGAGTCAGTACTGACTTGATGGCAGCAAAATTTATCATTATTATAATTATTAAAGCCCAGAATATTAATGAAGAGACTCTCAACAAATATTCTACTCTTTAGTCCTCCATACAGGCATGGCCATCTGTCCTGATTCGAGTTCAGCAAAACACAAACGCTATGATCGTAGGGTATGGATGTCAAATAGATTTAGTTTTGTTAGTGTTCTGCGGAAGTCTTTGGTTTGCAGACAAACCCTTGACTCCACCCTGCACCTGGAAGCAGTTGACCTGTCATCATAAATATTTTGCACACTCTTTAGACCACAGAACTGACTGATCTTGGGGAGACAGAGAGAAGCAGTGTTCTGGATAGCTCTCCTTGATATGTTTAGGAAAGCAGAGTAAGGTTGTTTGCCTATGGGAGTCAGGCAAGCCATTTGCAGAAGGAACTTGGCCTAAGAGTGTCCTTCTTGGAACTAAGACACATAGTGAGGGGACCATTTTCCTCCCTCCTCCTTCCCCTTAGTGTGGCCTGTTGGACCATAAAAATCCTCAGGACTCTCATTACCATGTAGTTTGTACCAATGGCCTCTGTACAAGTAATTATTAGCAATTAGCTTTCTCTGTGGAAGGAATCAACCTTCTGCTGATGTTTGTCTATATGCCATTGGTCTTTGAATTCAGACGGATATAACTTTGCTAGCCCGCATTCAGTTTCCCATATTTCTTTCCTCTTTACCATATATGCCCAATCACATTTCTTTGCTTTCTTCACTATTATAACTGTGTGGAAAATTTCCCTATTATATTAACTTATTTTTTTTGTTTTGACTTGTCATAATATCAAACTTCTGATTCAACAGTAGGCATTTGTAAGGGCTTTTGGCTGTAATGAAAGACATTGCCTTCTTTGAGAAGAAGTAGGAATTCTGGTGGCCAAGGCGGACATTAGTCCCTGGGAAGCACTCACCTTAAGTCCTAGGCTACTGGTCAAGAGCTTACAACCCTTTGTCTGTGTTCTCCCAGTGTCAGTAGGCTGCACTTCCAACAAGAGTTACGAGACTAGTGGTAGAGATCAACCTTTTGATCATGGAACTAGGCAGGAGTGACATGTATTTGACCAATAATGCAAAGGTTGACTGTTCAAACCCACCCAGAGGAGCCTTGAAAAGAAGAGCTAGTGATTGGTCCCTGAAAGATCACAGCCATGAAAGGCCTGGGGAGCACAGTTCTACTCTCACGCCCATGAGTCACAGTGTCAACTCGGTTGATTATCTAGGAAAGAGTCAACATTCACTTAAGAATCACATATTGGACAACTCCTACATGTTAAGATCCATTGTGGGTAGTGGGCTAAAGTAGAAGTTGACACACATGAGGAGGACCTGTTGTCATGGAGTCTCCAATGAGGTGGTAAGCCAGGAAGGACATTATAGGGCAAGAGACAAACAGGAAGCTAGGAGAAAATGTGATGTGAAGAATTATAAAAGAATGACACGAAAATTACTTGCATCATCAGGGAAAGTCTTTCTTGAAAGGTGGCAGTTAGCTGAGTGTTGATCTATAAAGATGGAGGGATGGAGCACATTGGGCAGAGGGTTTAGCTAGTACAAAGGAACAAAAGTAGGCCCACACGTAACAGGGCCAGTGGGGGTCAGAGAGAAGGCCAGTGGACCCATAGTGGGCTGGATGAGGACCCAGGAATGAGAAGATTTGAATGGAAGGCTCAGCTGGGGCCAGATCCTGCAGAGTTCTCAGAGGGTTTCAGGATCCTGAAGTGTATGTCCAGAGAGTTTATCCCAGAAAGGAGAAAGGAGTCCAGCTTGAGACATTGAGAAGGCCATAGTTCTCAGAATCAAGTAATTGTCAGATCCTGAAAACAAATCTGGGTAGACTCAAGGTCTAGCCTTTGGGTATAGAGGACAGACACTGAGTAGATTGGGTACCATGATAGTTCCCAAGCTGGAAGGATGGGTATTGAATGAGCTGGTGATGTTCTTGGCAAACTAAAGTTAAACTTCAGAATAAGGTAGAAAAGCAGACATCCTCTAATTGAAGATAAAGTAAAATACACCTCTTTGTGCACACACTGAGCCCTGGTGGTTAGGTGTTGGGCTGCTAATTGCAAAGTCATCAGTTTGAAAGCACTAGCCACTCCAGAGGAGAAAGGCCGGACTTTCTACTCCCCTAAAGAGTTACATGTCTTGGAAACTCACAGGGGCAGTTCTACCCTGTCCTATTGGGTCATTTTGAGTCAGCGTTGACTCCATCACAGTGAGTTTTTTTGTTTGTTTGTTTTTAATCCACACAGAGACTTAGTTCAGCCTTAGGGCTCTGATCACAGACGAGAGGCAGCAAAGAAAAACAACACCAGCCCCCATCCCACCCCCACTTGGGAGGGGGTGCTCCACCTGTATGGAAAGGAATGCTTTTCACTGGCATAGAACCTCACCAAGTGGAAAAATCAGGAGAAGGACAGTGGTGACAGTTGTGCAACATGATGTACGTAGTTCATGTCATTGTGTTCTTTCATGTAAAAATAGAAAATATCATATGCATATTGCAGTTGTTAGGGGCTACCGAGTTGGTTCCAATTCTCGTTGATCCTGTGTCTAACAGAGCAAAACCCTGCCCAGTCCTGGATCATCCTCACAATTGTGGCTGCATCTGACCCATTGGTGTAGCCACTTTGTCAGTCCATCTCATGAAGGAGCTTCCTCTTCCTCATGCTTCTCTATCAAACATGATTGGTCCCTCTTTGTAATATAGCCAAAGTATGTGAGCGGAAACCTCACCATCTTGTTTCTAAGGGCCATTCTAGCTGTACTTCTTCCAAAAGAGATCTGCTTATTCTTCTAGAAGGCCAAGACATATCCAGCATTCTGGGCCAATGCCTTGTAATCGAAAGATATCAATTCTTCTTTGGTCTTCCTTACTCATTGTCCACTTGTCACACACACATGAAGCCATGGAAAATGTCATTGCTTGGCTCAGATGCACCTTAGTCCTCCAAGTAATATCTTTACTTTCAACATTTTAAAGAGGTCTTGTGCAACAGATTTACCCAATGTGATCAATTTCAACTTCAATCTTTCCTCTGTTTATCATGTTGTTCCCTAGTGACCCAGTTGTACAGATTTTGATCTTGTTGTATTAAGTTATAATCCATATAGATGGCTGCAATCCTTGATATTTATCAGCAAGTGTTCAGATTCTCTTCACTTTCAGCAATATGTGGTATCCACATATTGCAAGTTGTTACTACGTCTTAGCTCCAACCCTAAGGCTTCATTCTTCTTCATGTTGTCCAGTTTTTCTGACTGTGTGCTCAGTATACAGAATGACTAAGGATATGACAGAGGATATGACCTGTTACTCATATTGCCTGATTGTAAACCATGCATAGTGGTAGTTACACAACTGCCTCTTGATCCATGTTCCTCATGAGCATAGATGGGTGAATGCTTCCAGTGCTTCATTAGCTTATTAAAACATTGCATTTGGTATTCTGCCAATTCCTGAAACTTTGCTTTTGCTGAATGCCTTCAATGGAGCTTTTATTTACATCCGCCAAAGCAAGATTCTATCTTGGTGGTCGTGCTCAGGTCCTAAGGTGTCTCGGAAGAAGGGTCTGGCATCTTATTTGAGAGAAAACTGTCATTGAATAAGATATGGGGTACAGTTTAACTTTGATACACATGGTGGGGCTATGTATCAATGTTGGTTTGAGGATGTGGGGGGGTGGGGGATGGGGAGGAAGCTTTATGTGCCAGTCTGTTTCAAAGGGAGTACCACACTTAACTATGTGCATCTAATATTCGCCACAGAGTAACTCTGTATGACCCCAAAACTAATGCTGTTTTTACTGTATGATCTTGACACCCATGAAAGCAAACTTTACCTTGTAGAAGAATTAGATATGATTAGGAGGAAATCAGTCAAAGACTCTACTACAGAGTGATGCTATCCATGTGAAATTAAAGCTCCCGTGCCCGTTGCTGAGTTGAAACCACATAGGTCAGTAACAGACCCTATTTCAAACCTTGTAAGGAGCGCTTTCCGCAGAAGTTCACAAAGCCGTCATTGCTCTCATCGCCGTTGGTGCTGGTAGGTGTGGTTGGGTCAGTTCCGACTCAGAGAAGCCCCATCTGAGAGAAACGAAACGACCCAGGTCCTGCACCAGCTCACAATTGTCCTTATGTTTGAGCCCATGGTTTCAGGCATTGTGGCAATCTTCAAGGGTCTTTTTCACTGCCCCACCAAATTCACTAAGCATGATGTCCTTTTCCAGGGACTGGTCTCTTCTGATAATATGTCCAAAGCGTGCTAAATGAAGTCTGATCCTCCCCCTTCTAAGAAGCATTATGGCTTTACTTCTTCCAAGACAGATTTATTTGTTCTCTATGCAGTCTTTACTTCTTTCAGGATTCATCAGAACCATAATTCACATGCATCTGTTCTTCTTTGGTCGTCCTTATTCAGGGTCTAACGTGCACACGCATATGAGCTATTGAAAATAACAGTGTAGAACAACCCCCTCCCCCAGTGGGACAGATAATGGAAAATTGGATGAGGGACAAAGGAGGATGATGCAAGATATGTAAAAAATAATCTATAACTTATCAAGAATTCAGGAGCAAGGGAAGAAGGGAGGGAGGGAGGGAGGAAGGGTGGGGGAAGAAATGGGGAGCTGATATCAGGGGCTCAAGTGGGAAGAGAATGCTTTGAAATGATGGTGGTGGCATATATGCCAATGTGCTTGACACACTGGAGGGATGTATGGATGTGATAAGAGATCTAAGAGCCTCCAATAAATGTATTTTTTAAAGAAAGAAAGAAAATACCATAGCTTGAGTCAAGTGCACTTAGTCCGCAAAGTGATATCCATGTTCTTCAGCAGTTTAAACAGGTCTTGTACAGTGGATTTACCCAATTCAATGCATTGTTCCTGCTTCCATGATCACTGATTACAGAGCCAAACAAGACTAGATCCTTCACAATATCGATATCTTCTCCATTTATCATGAAATGACTTGCGGGTCCAGTTGTGAGGGTTTTGGGTTGGTTTTTTTTTTTTTTGCATTGTTATAATCCACACTGATGGCTCCCCTCTCAGACTTCATCAGCAAGTGTTTCATATGCTCCTTCCTTCATCAGGCAAGCTTGTATTATCTGCGTATCTACTCCATCCCTCCTGTCAGTGGTGCAGAATGGAGCGGGGAGGTTCTGAGGACACAGTTCTTTATTTGTACTTACTGCTTGCCTTTCATGGTACTTACTCTGTTTTAGGAACTGTGCTGAGCACATGTAAATTATGTCATGTCCTCTCTATGGGCCATTGTGTTTCAGAAAATGTGATGTGCTCAAGGAATCGCTGGGCTTGGAGAATCGTCTGGGCTGACTTAAACCATATGGCTTAGCACAGCTTTTCCATGACTGAAATCTTCAGCTCATGAGACTTGGGTAATCACATATTTGTGCCTCTTTCCCCCACCCCACCCCAAATCAGGGGAAATAACTAAATGAACCGAACCAACTGCTTGGTTCATAGATGTTCAAGATAGAAGAAGCTACAGGAGCCTAGGCCGCCTCTCTGTCTTTTATACAGAGAAGTGTAACCCCAGGACAAACAGCTAGGGAATGGCAGAGGCAATACCAGAGGCCAGGGTTACTGCCTTCTGTTATCATCTCCTTTCTCTAGACCAGCAGTTCTCCACCTTCCTAATGCCATGACCCTCTAATACAGTTTCTCATGTTGTGGTGACCCCAGAACCATAAAATTATTTTCATTGCTACTGCATAACTATAATTTTGCTGCTGTTATGAAATGGGCAAGCCCTGGGAAAGGGTCACTGGACCCCCAAAAGGGTTGCAACATCCAGCTTGAGAATGGCTGCTCTTGACTGAGCGTCAGGGTGGATCAAGCACATCTCTGCTGTTGGTCATTGGCCAGTTTCACTTCCAAAGCACAGGGCATGGAGAAGGGTTGCAGGGGTGGAATAAAAAGTGGTTCCTGAAAATCATATATTGTGTGTCTAAACTGGCTCATTGATGAGCATTTCAAGAAAGGCAGCTTAACCTAAAACTTGTCCCTCACAATCAAGCACCGTCCTGAGGGACGGGACAGGACTCTTCAGATCCCAGTCCCTCTGTAACAGAGCTCGACCAAGGTGATGATGCTTTGCCTTGTGCACTCAAGCACATCTGCTCCATCCCTCCACCTGCTGACACCTCAAGCTTCAGGACAACCCGTGGTGTGGAAGTGGGATCGAAAGAGGGAAAGTGCTGATGGGACATGTCACTCTTGAGTGGTTTTAAAGATGAAATGATCACGACTGCCCTCATTTTGGGAGGTGGGGTGGGGATATGCGCGTTGACAAAGAGGTCTGTACTCTTTTCCTGGTGACTGACCCTGAATGCCAGCCTTTCTTTTTCCCTGAATGGTGGAAAATCTGCCTCTCCCACAGCAAAGAGGGGCAGTCTCAGAGAAATCTCCCATGCGCCAGAAGGACCTCCATACATGGTGGACAGATGTTGGCATCACAAGAGACACCAGGGGGAAACAGAAATATTCTGGGAGGTATAGCCACGTCCGTTGACATGAATAAGGCTGTAAACTGAAAAACTCGAATACAGGAGTTCATTGTATACCCTGCATAGCACACATTGGATAGAACATGTTTTGAAACTGATTGTGGTAGCAAGTAATATTTGCATTAGCTTCCAATGAAATGGTTTGGGGAAAGGAAAAAAATAGTAAAACTTGTAAAGAAATAGCCCTGGAAGCAGCAAGGGAAACTTGAGCAGATGGTAAAGAAATTAACCTAAAAACCCGATCACCCAGACTATGACACTATCATCTCCTTGGTGAAACAGGACTGGAGTTGAAGTGCTCTCTCCTAGCATTGTTTATTTGCAGGTGAATTCTATATTTGACATTAATCACACAGGTTTAATTACAACATTTAGTCACACTAGTATCCCTACCAAGTTTGGTGGATTATTTTTAAAGGCCCCCTTGAATTTAAAGTCCCATTAAGTAATAAATCTGTCTGCATCTCTACAGGGTCAGTAGGGGTGGGCAAGGAGGTGGGGACACAGAAGGTAGTCACATTTTTCCTTTGAACCCACATAGTGACCGACTGTTCCAGAGTGGGGTCTTCTGTAGCCTCACCTACTTGCTAGAGAGGAGGGCATGATGGAGTTAACCTTATCCCAGGAAAGTTTCATCAGCCAGTTTGAGGTCACATTGGTGGGCTGAGTCAGCCAGTGAGTCAAATCCCCACTCCACCCAGGAGCCATACGACAATGGAGTCTTTCAGAGGAAAGGTGTGAGTCATGTGGGAATGAAGGTCTCTGGACTGTGGCGCCATGACTTCACTTTAAGTCTACAATTTGACTCAAAGAATGGCTGGGGAGGCTGTGATGGAATCTGCTTCGAACTCAAGCACTTTTTGCTATCTGCAGCCTGCTTCCTGGCCAGCCAGCCATCTGGAATACATGGGGGGGGAGTTCTGCTAGCGGGATCTCCACAGTAGGAATCTGGGGTCAAGCAAATGTTGTGCAGCAAGTGCCTGTGAACATCAGTGCATCTTGCTGGGTTTCTCAGAGTTGTCAAGTATAGAGGAAGCATTATAAAGACATATTTCCTTTTAAAAGGGCCCTGGAAGTATATTAGCATTGTGTATGTGTAACTGCTATGTAGCAGAGTAAATTATGAAATAAGGGCTCTTTATTTTTTTTTCTATATTATTTTCTGGGAAAGTAGTTGTGAACTGAGAGGCTTAGGCAGGCTGGTAGAGGTGAGTAGGGTGTGTGTATGAGAAACACTTTCACTTTATGCCTTCTGTTATCTTCAATTTGTTTTTGAAGTATATATATATATATATATATATATATATATATATGTTAAATTTTTCTCCATGGTTGTCATAAAATTAGTTTTTGAAATGTCCAAAATAAAGATTCAGTCCATACATCCATTATTTAGAGGCTGTGGAAGTTCCATAACCTCCTGTAAACTTGTGAAGGGAGGAGTCTAACCTGTCATTCAAGCCACAGCTGATGAGGCCTCTGTGTGGTCATGGCCTTCTCCTGAGGATTCTAGGAACTCCCATCTTCCTTCTTGAAGGTAGGAACACTCTTTGCTTCCTCTTCCTGCCGACAAGCCATTCGGATGCAGTCAAAGGCCTGGAACTGAAGGAGCCATGTGGAGACCCATGCCAGTGCTGTGATGCTCCCTTCACCACTAGATTCAGAAGACTTTCCACCCACTGGCCTGTAATCTTCCTGCATTCAGCATCATTGCATGACTATGTGGGTCTAAAGAGGAATTTATGAACTAGTATTGACATGTTGGGTAATATTGGACTTAGGGATTTGATCTGGGCTGGGATGTAATATACAGTTTTTCTTTGATACAAAGTTCACACATGTGAGTGGTTCTGGATTTGTTTCTCTAGACAACGGGACTGACACAGAGGCCAAGCTCTTAATATTCAGTCACGGCTGCTGAGAATATACTTTGAACAGGACTTGAAGTTTCCATAAATAAGGATTCATGTGGTCCAAAGTGATTTCATTATTAATGTTTTTCGACTGCTTCATATTCCCTTCTGGAAGATTTTTCAAGGCTTGGGGCATTCTCTGCATAGATATTTTCTTTCTCAATAATTCAGACCATCATTGATCTCATCACAAAAGGAAGCTACTAGAGCCTCTGTGTGCCAGATATTACTCATGCTTGATAAATTGCATGTCCAGAGGAATATTTTTAAAAAGCACACCAACAAAAATAAAATGCCATTTACAGTAATGAAAACAAGATGTGTCAAGTAGCTCTGTTTTGTGAGAGAAGAGAAATAGCAGCATATACCAAAAAACTTGACAACAAAACACAGGTGATTATGGCACTCTTCTTGTCAATGAGTCCGTTCCTGCTCACAGCCAACCTACAGGACTGAGCAGAACTCTCTCATATGGTTCCCAATACTGTGATTTTTGTGGACATAGACTGCCACATCTTTCTTTAAAAAAAATTATTAATATTTTTTCTCCTAAGGAAACTGGTGCACTCAAATTGCTGACCTCTGGTTCATAACACTTTCATTACCATGCCACCAGGATGCCTTTGGGGCCTCCATGGATTCCTCTTGTTCCATAAACCTGTCTTGATGTTTTTACCAGTTCTATGCTGAGGACTGACTAGTAGCAGGGTTCTACAGTGAAAAGAATAGATAACCTCAAACAGTAATGACAATCAGTGCAATACACGGTAAATTAGAGACCCAGAGGAAAGTCCGTTTATGCAAGTAAGGCATGAGAAGAAGCTTATAAAAGGGGCCTGTGTGAATGCGTAGTTTTGAAAGGATGAGGCATTCAGAGCAAGGCATGTAGGTTGCGAATTCTAGATATGGAAGGTACATATTCCATCAACTCGACTTTGGTATTGAATAAGCATCCTAAACATCTTACACCCCAAGCTGAGTTTCTGATTCCTTTGCCATGATCCCAGCCCTGCATTCTACCTGTGCTGTGTCATTTCCTTCTCAGTTCGTCGCTGTGGCATCTTTGCAGTTGCTCCAGCAAAATACCTAGGAGTCATTATCGACTTCTTTCTATATCACATACTCAATATGTCAGTACATCTTTCTACCTCCATACAATGCACTCCTATCGAAAACTTGATCATTTCTAATAAGCTCTGCTGTACCCATCCTGATCTAAGCCACCACCATCTTTCTCATGGTTATCCAAGTTCAGTCTCTTGGTACAACAGAGATGACTGATCCTATTGTATCTTGAGACAAGTCATGTAATTCTCCAGCTCAAACCTCCAGTAACTCTGAGTAAAAGCCCACATCCTTACCATAGCCAAGAAGGTTCAGTGTAATCAGGGACTTCTCCTTACCTCACCCCAATCATCCATCTCACTTCATCTCTATTCCCAATCTTGCCCATATTATAATTAGATATGCAAAGATCTGGATTTAGAGTACCAAAAAGAAAGGATATACTTGAAATAGCTGAAGAGAAAATTCAAGCCTTAAATTGCAATATTAAAAGATTCTATGAACAAAATACTGAGCAACACAGTGAGTGTCAAAAGATGATAGAAGGAATACAAAGAGTCTCTCTACCAAAAGGAAACTAGTCTACATCCATCCATTTCAAGCTATAGCATGTGATTCAGAACAGATCATACTCAAGGAAGAAGTCCAAGCCACTCTAAAGGCATTAGCCAAAAACAATACTCCAACGACTGATGTAATACCAAATGGAATGTTTCAACATACTGATAGTGCTGGAAGCAATTGCCTGTCTGTGCCATGAAATCTGGAAGACAGTTATGTCACCAACTGATTAGAAGAAATCCAGCTTTGTGTTCATTCCAAAGAAAGGTGACCCAACAAAATGTGGGCATTTTCAAGTAATATTATTAATGTTATATAAGTAAAATTTTGCTGGAGATTATTAAAAGGTGATTGCAGCAGTACATAGACTTGGAGCTACCAGAAGTTCAAGCCAAATCCACAGGATGTGGGACAATCAAGGACCCTGTTCCTGGTGGTAGTTAGGTGAAAACTTTGGGCTTTACCAGAGGATATAAAACTAAAAAAAATAAGGAATAATGGTGTGTTTAATATAAAAGAGGTAGATATATATCAGTATAGATGACTTAGGTAAGAAATAAATAGATGGTTATACTTTAGTCTTGAAATGACAATGTAGTTGACTGCTAACCAAAAAACTGGAGGTTTAAGTTCATCCAAGAGTCTGAAAAAAAAAAGTCTGGTAAGTCTAATACCAACAAGTCAGCCACTGATAGCCCTGAAGAGTATATTTCTGCTCTGGCACACAGGGTGGGTAACATGAGTTGGAATTGAATTGATTTTTTTTCTTTTTCCACTGGTAGAAGTACAGAGGCTGTTGTTATTATTGAGTGCTATTGAGATCCTATGCACAGCAGAATGAAATATTACCTATAGACAGTATGACAGGGAGATATAGAGTCAGATGTCATAAATAGTGAAAAAGAATGGGAAAGAGAGAAAAAAGAAAAGCTAAAAATAGAATACAGATTCCAGAGGCATTTTTGAGTACAATTCATGAAACAGTCATTCAATGCATGTGGAAGGTGAAGAAGAGCATCTTAGAGATATCTCTGAATTTTTGGTTTGGACATTTATGTGTGTGTTGATGACATTAAATAAAGCTGGAATTTATTATTTCAGAGGAAGATAGTAAGATCCAACAGTGTCATCTTTCAGGAAGAAATGCATATTGGCTGGCTTGCAAACTTTATAATCTGTCTTATGCCATGAATTAACTTTTAAATATTGCTTGAATGATTTCTTGCCACAGATGGTGGACATACTAGTTGTGGTCTGTCATTCATTTCATTACAGGTTCTGCTTGCCTGCTGCTAAAACATCTGGATAGAAATGAATTCTTCCATATGTTTATGTCATGTGACACCATTCATCTTGAAATTGGCTACATCTTTTGTTTTCTGTCAGTGTTTGATAGTTTGTAAATGTTGCCTTGGGCTCATTGATGAGATCATACTTAAAATAAAATTAAATATCACTACAAATGGTAAGCATTATAACATGACTCAAAATCCTAGGCAGGGAATTTCCATCCTAGGATGGAAAGTGAAAAAATATACAATTCATACACTATTGGAAATTCTTGTAATCTTTTTAGCTAGTACATTTTTAATTGCTTCAAGATCCACACAGCAATAGAATGACTATAGCAATATTCTTATATTGATAAATAGAAGATAGGAAGAGTGAGAAAGAGTAGCTATACTGATACTGACTTCATCCTTGGTAACATTGTATATATAATATGTTTAGAATAGGGATCACAATTATGCAAATAAGACTTGTTTTATTTATGAAGGCATCCTAGGGTATAAGCTTTAATCACAGATATACATGGTTTGCATATGAAGCACATAAGAATATTCTTGGTCTCTACACAGAAATATATTATCTTCCATTTCTCTTGAACTATGTGATTCTCTCAGTCTGGTTTTGTTTTGTTTTTTAAACTTTTGATGAAGACATGGATCTAAGAAGGTTTAATTATCCTTTTCATCCTATCACAGGAAAAATTTAGAAGTATTGATAATAATAATAAAAAAAACAGCAGGCCAATAATAAATGACCACCTCACCTAGTCTTCGGTCATTTTGACCTATGAGACAGTCTTAGTGATTGTATTCTCTGGAATAACAGGTCTGGGCGGCCAAGAGAAGCCAGGAAACCAGATTTCTCATGTGAAATCTCCTTTAAAAAGAGATTATCAAGCAAGTAAAATATTTTAAAACATTGTATGCGTCAATAGTTACCATCAAATTTGAACATATCTGTTGACTTGGGTATGAGTCTGTAAAACTCTCTCTTTGACTTCATGACAACCCGATAGCACTGCTATGAATGTGGTACTCAATGTATTTCAATAATTCCACAATGTTCTGTATCAGCTTAAGGATTTTGGCCTAAGACTAAGAGTGACTAAGGTGGGCAGCGCTTCGCTTTAACTGTCTGGCTGATAAATACTGAGCGGGAATCCAGTCATCATATCACATAGTAAATTTCACTGGGCTGCAGGCCTCTGATCCATGTCCTATAACACCTGACTCGTGCTCAGTCTATGTCTAACATCTGGTAATGGCAGGAATTTTTCATTTTTTAATAACTCTAATTATTTGGAAGGTCCTCTGCTGAATAAAAAATATACCTCCCTAAAATATTTATCCATTGAACATTAGGGATATCTTGTCCTCTGAAGCTACACAGACTGACTCCAATGTCAGTTGCATCGACTTCTGTTTGAAACCAGCTTTCTTGTCTCCCTTCACTCTTTCCTTCCCCAGGACAAACAATTTTAATTCCATCAGTCAGTCCATGTGTATCGTGTTTCCTGGGTCCTTTCCTATTTAGATGATTCTTTGACTTTGTCAAGATGGCTTTCAGAATGCTTCCAGAGCTCAAGGCAATACACTCATTTGGTGAGAATGAATGATAAAATTTTTCTATAATTAGTCACTGTTCTAAGTTTAAATACTGTATTAAACCTACAGTTTTAGGCCACAGCAAGTAGAATAAAGATGACCTCTTCTTCCTCAGGTGTGATGTATCTGTCCAAGGCCTCCAAAGAGCTCTGATGTGTGCTCAACCTAAGTCAGTGGTGCCCACAATGTCACTCAAGGAACCCCAGATCTTTTGGAGGATGCCAACATTCAAAACAACAATTCAAGACTTTTAGCCTTTTTTTTTTTTAAACTTTGCTGATGTTTCCACTAACAGTGCGAAACCGCTAGTACCTTATCATGAACAACAGGTAGCACCCAACTCTATTGCTGTCATTGTATTCTTTGTTACCATATACTCTCAGTGAAAAAAGAGATCTGCTTCACCTAAGAAGGTCTTTGAATTACTAAAGGTATCAAATGTAGCCACTTGAGTGTACATGTTCTTAATATCCTATAAATACAGTGAGAAGGACATACTAACCTAGTCTGCTGCATGCTGAAGCTCCACAGTTGTCTCCAGGAAAGTGCTTGTGCTTGGAGCTACACTGGGTACTTCCTTTTCTGGAATACCATTTGTACTTGAAAAAAATTACTCACATACTAATTAAGGTTTTTTTTTACATAGGTATTTGGTACTTGGCAGCTAGTTCCTTGAAAATGAACAGAGAAAGGCACTTCAAGGAAAACAATTGACAGTATGTGTTGCCAATTACAAATTTAGACTCTCAAGTGAAAATTGGCATTTAGAAAACAGGAATCTGAAATATGAAGAATTCAGATCAGATGATCCCTTCAGGACCAGTGGTGAGAATGGTGATACCAGGAGAGTGGTGTGGAGGGGGAGTAGAAAGGAAGACCAATTGCAGGGATCTACATATGGCCTCTTCCCTGGGATGCGGACAGTAGGAAAGTGAGTGAAGGGACACATCTGACAGTGTACGATATGACAAAATAATAATAATTTACAAATTATCAAGGGTTCATAAGAGAGGGGAGTAGGGAGTGAGAGGAAATATGAGGAGCTGATACCAAGGACCTAAGTAGAAAGAAGATGTTTCAAGAATGATGATAACAACAAATGTACAAATGTGGTCTGCATACAAAAGATGTATGTGTTGAGCGTGATAAGAATTGTATGAGCACCCAATAAAATGATTTTAAAAAAGAAAAGTTATCCACCACCAGAGGTTTCAAAACATCCAATGCACAAAGTTGTGAGATTTTTAAGTGTTATTTAGGAAAATGTGTCAGTTAGAAAATCTGAATAACCAAGTACTGTTTTCTAAAGGATGATGTACAAAATTGTGCATGGATAAAATCCCAACTACATGGACAGCCACCCTTGAAGAATTCACTTTATAGGACAGCACTGAAGCTATAGCTCATGGAGTGGGAAATGTCTGATCAGAGGACACAACAGCAAAGGAAGGGGAGGAAGAGAGAGTGAAGCACATTCTGTCCCACCAAGCCTTGAGAACGATATCCCCACTCAGCGCAGACAATGCACAGACAGGGCCACATGGAGAGCCCCACTATGAGACAAGACAGTGCCCACTGATCCATTGCCATACAGGGGACAACACTGGAGACACAGTGTGGAAATTGCACCTGATCTGACCCCACCACACGGAGGCAACACACTAAGGGCATGCCACAGAACAGCAAGGGGAGCTGAGCAAGGAAGTCTTGAGGGAGCACCAAAAATACACTTTGGGGCCAGGGTGTGGCACTCTATCTGACTAAAGATCAGCAAGTAGACCTTGAGTTATACAGGCTATTTTTTTGTCATTGTTTTATTGTTGCTGTTACTTTGTTTTGCTCTATCTTGTTTTTGTGCATATTATTATCTCTATAGGTTTATCTAGATAAGATAGGCAGGATATACAATCTGGATGAGAAAACAATGGGGACTGATGGTCCTGGGGGGCACATGGGAGAGGGAGAGGTAGAAGAAAGGAAGTACTAATAAACCCAGAGACAAAGGAAAAATAAATTATCCAGAATCATTGGTGAGGGTATAGGAGTGCTTGGTAGGCCTTGATCAAGGGCAATGTAACTGAGAAGAATTACTGAAACCCAAATGAAGGCTGAGCATGGTAGGGGAGCAAAAAGAAAGTAAAAGGAAATAGGGGAAAGAGCTAGGAGGCAAAGGCATTTATAGAGGTCTAAATACAGGTATGTATATATGAGAAAATATTTTTATATGATGATGGGGAAATAGATGTATATGCTTATATTTATAGGGTTAGTATTAAGGTAGCAGATGGACATTGTGCCTCTACTCAGATATTTCCTCAATGTAAGAACACTTTGTTCCATTAAACTGGCATTCCATTATGCTCACCTTCCCAATATGATAGCTGAAGACAAAGCGGATGCATAAGCAAACGTGGGGAACAAAACTGATGGTACCCAACTATCAAAAGATATAGCACCTGGAGTCTTAAAGGCTTTAAGATAAACAAGCAACCCTCTAGTTGAGAAGCAACAAAGTCCACATGTAAGAAGAACACCAGCCTGTGTGATCACAAGGTATCAATGGGATCTGGTATCAGGCATCAAAGAAAAACTATCATATCATTGTGAATGAGGGGGAGTGGGATGTGGGGAACCAAAGCCCATCTGAAGGCAACTGGACATTAGCTTACAGAAGGGTCACAGGGAGTAAAAGAGCTAGTCAGGGTGCAGTGTGGCAACAATGAAGCATGCAACTTTCCTCTAGTTCTTTTTTTTAATATAAATTTTATTGGGGGCTCTTATAGCTATTATAACAGTTAATACATCATTTGTATTAAGCATATTTGTACACATGTTGCCACATTCATTTCTAAATATTTTCCACTTGAACCCTTGGTATAAGCTCCTCTTTCCCCCTTTCCTCTAGTTCATTTTTTTTTTAATTCCAGCGTCCCATATTCCCCTCCTCCTCCCCCATGAACCCCTAATAATGTACAAATTGTTATTACCTTTTCATATTGTACACTGTCCAATATGTCACTTCACCCACTCCCCGTAGTCCACACCCCAGAGAGGAGGTCATATGTAGATCCCTGAAATTAGTTCCCCCTATGTACTCCACCATCCCTCCACCCTCCCAGTATCACCACTCCCCCCACTAGTGCCGAGGGTTCATCTATCTTAAATTTCCCATGTTTCCAACCCCAGTGTACATCCCCTGGTCTAGCTGAATCTGTCTGGTAGAATTGGGATCATGATAGTCAGTGGGAGGAAGCATTTGAGAACCAGAAGAAAGTTACATATTTCATTGTTACTACACTGTACCCTGACTAACTCATCTCCTTGCTGCAACCCCCCCTCTGTACAAGGACATCACTTCATTTATTGATGGGTATTGGGTGCCCAATCTGTACTCCCCCTCATTTATAATGATATAATTTTTAATACTTTGATGCTTGATACCGGATCCCTTGGTCACACAGTTTGGTGTGCTTCTTCCATGTGGGATTGCTTCTGAGCTGGATGGCCAGTTGTTTACTTTCAAGCTTTTAAGCCCACCAGATGCTACCTCTTTTGATAGCCAGGCACCATCAGCTTTCTTCATCATATTTACTTATGCACATATTTATCATCAATGATCATATCAGGAAAGCGATCAAATAATGTTATGATTATTAGTTCTTGAAACCTGATACTGGATCCCTTCTACACTTCATGGTCACACAGGCTTGTGTACTTCTTCCATGTGGGCTTTCTTGCTTCTGAGCTGGTTGGTCGCTTGCTTACGTTCAAGCCTTTAATACCCCAGACGCTATATCTTTTGATAGCCAAACATCATCAGCTTTCTTCACTGCATTTGCTTCTGCACACATTTATTTTCAGTGATCATGTCAGAGAGGTACACATCATGGAATACCAATTTAATAGAAGAAAATGTTCTTGCATTGAGGAAATACTTGAGTGGAGGTCCAATACCCATCTACTGTCCTAACAATAACCCTATAAGTATATGCACATTGATCTGCCCATCATAATATATAAATATATGGATCTATGTACATACCTATATTTAAACCTCTACAAATGCCCCCTATTCTCCAGTTCTTTCCTCTATTTCCTTATACCTTCTCCCTCAATCCACCTTGCCCACTATCAAGCTCCCAATTCTACTTTACAAATCTGCCTGGACCAGAGGATGTACACTGGTACAGATAGGAACTGGAAACACAGGGAATCCTGGACAGATGAACTCTTCAGAATCAGGGGTGAGAGTGGTGATACTGGGAAGGTGGAAGAAAGGTGGGTTAGAAAGCGGAGCCCGATTAAAAGGACCTATATATAACCCCCTCCCTGTGGGATGGACAACAGAAAAGAGGGTGAAGAGAGATGTAGAACAGTCTAAGATATGACCACATAATGATAATAATTTATAAATTATCAAGGGCTCTTGAGGAAGGTAGGGTGGGGAGGGAATGAGAAGCTGATACCAAGGACTCAAGTAGAAAGAAAATGTTTTGAGAATGATGATGACAACAAATGCACAAATGTGCTTGACACAATGGATGGATGGATGGATGGATGGATGGATGGATGGATGGATGGATGGATGGATTATAAGAGTTGTAGGAGTCCCCAATAAAATGATTTTTAAAGAGGCAATAAACAGGGATGTGAATTTCTCTAATATATTTTCGTATTGCCACTAATCTTTAAAAAGTGTCACTTGTTCACTGTTCTTGTAGTATCAAGAGTGTTCACAATTAACAAAAATTGCTATTCATACTGATTTGTCTTTCTATATTTTAGCCAAAACAACATACCATAACAGATTGAGTCCTGAAGCAGATTTGGGAACCTAGCTATTTTTGATGAATCCAGAAACTAAATGAATTTCAAGGATGTAAAATAATGCCACTATTCTCACGAGCAATTTTGTTTTAGGAAGCACATTTATTTTATGTCAAATATGTTATTTGTGTTAACATAATGGAGTATGCTGACATGTAGATAACATCAGCTCACACTCGATCTTCTTGAGCGGTTCCCTGCCCCTGTGGGTTTACGAGACTGCAACTTTGGAAGGAGTAGAAGGCTGAGCAGCTGGCAGTTTCAAACTGCTGACCGTGTCCTTGACCACCCAACCAGTAACCACTGTGCCACCAGGGCTCCTCTTCCTTAGCAGCAGCAGGGTTTGGGGGCTTGTACTTTTTAAACTAGTTGATAAATATCCTAAAGTATCTAAAATTCAAAATTGTATGGCCTCTTAAGAGTGTGAAAGTATTCTGACCCCAGAACATCTGGAAACCATTAGTCTAAGTTAACTGAATGTTTTTAGAAACGCGGAATATCAGCTATACCTGTCACACCATGGTGCTATCAGGTAAGTGCTGGACTACTAAGTGAAAGGTCTAAGGTTCTAAGTGCCCATTGCTGCCTCCGAAAACCCTGTATCGGGACCCTCGGAGTCAAAACAGACTTGATGGCGGTGAGTTTGGTTTTTTACTTGGTTCATTTTGTGTTTGTTCTAATTTCAATTGGTGTAAATCTTTCACTTTTATTACTGTAGCTGCAATAAAACACTGATAACTGACCCTGAATATTTACTGCATGTGAGATTCCATTGTGGGTGTGGGGAATACAACTCCGTCCAACAGGGAAACTAGATATCAAACTCACCACTCTCAAGTCGCTCCTGACTTATAACACTGCCCCTCTGGGGTTCTGAGGCTATAACTCAGCGGTTCTCAACCTGTGGGTCACGACCTCTTTGAAGGTCAAACAACCCTTTAACAGGGGCTACCCAAGACCTTCGGAAAACACATATTTCTGATGGTTTTAGGAACCAAGACACCACTTTCCTCTCCATCTCCAGGTCGGTCCACCCACATGCAGATACACCCACATAGGAGTACCTGGTGTGAAGACTGTTACTCAGGCTACACCATGTTTCAAGACAGAATTAGAAATCAGTGTTTCACAATATATGATTACATATTGTTTTGTGGTTAATCACTATGTGTATTTGTTACTCTGGATAGACTAGAGGAACAAATCCATAAACATACATATGTATATAAAGGAGAGGTTTAAAAACAAGAGTAATGAAGCATTGAGAAAGCATGCTGATCCAGTTCAGACAAATCTTAGCCCATATGTTCAATACCAATTCATAAGTTATCTTCAAATTCACTAATCCCATGCAATGATGCCAGGACAATCACAGGGCAGTGTATCCAGTGGTGGTAGAATCATCTCAGCACCGGCAGGGGCCTCTTTATAGCTTCTCCTCTTTGATGTCTTACAGGGAGCCCACCTTGTGTCTTGTCAGCTGTAATATCTCCCAATGACTCAGTTCTAAGTCTCTCACACCCAGGGGGGAGATATCACAAGATTTCCCAGAATTCTCAGAGAAAGCCATGCCCACACAGAGGTCTCATTGACTATCTCCAGATTGACAGGGTAGACTCCACACCTCCACTCCCAATCATGAAATTGACACAAGTACATGACTGCTACACTATGCTTCAATTATCTTCAATTTGTACCAATGAAAAGACATCCTGCATATCAGATATTTACATGATGAGTCATAATAGTAGGAAAATGACAGTTATGAAGCAGCAACAAAAATACTTTTATGTTTGGGATCCCCACAACATGAGGAACTGTGTTAAAGGGTCAGTACATTAGAGGGTTAAGAATGAATCACTGCTGTAACTCTTTCTTTACAAGAGTAGAAAGTTTCTCCTTTCTCCTGCAGAGCAGCTGGTGGTTTTAAACAGCTGACCTTGTGGTTAGCAGCCTACCACGTAACCACCACATCAACCAGACTCCTGGGGGAGGCAGATAGGAAGTGAGAGTTGAGTTTGTGGGAGCCCACAGCTCAGGGTGCTACAGAGTGTAAGAGATTCCGCCTTGGTGTAAAGGTTGTAAGGAGAGGATAGATATATTTAATGGACTTGAGAAATGAGTTAATAATTGATTGAATATGGGCACTCTGGGGGGTGTAAGAAAAGAATTAAGAAATAACAACTTTGTGGCCTAAAGACTTTCATTAAATTGTATAGTCAACAAATATTTACTGAATGCTTACTTTGTGCCATAAAAAGGAGCCCTTAGTGGGTTATGTACGGGGCTGCTAGCTGCAAGGTCAGCAGTTTGAACCCACCAGCAGGTCCATGGGAGAATGATGAGGTTTTCTGCTCTCATAAAGATTTATAGCTTTGATCACAAAGCTTATAAACCCGGAACTGCCTATTGTTTTCTTTCTCCTCTTCTGCATCATTTTGTTTGTTTTAGTTTTTGTCTCTCTCTCCATATCTTTCTCTCCATATCTTTCTCCCCATATCTTAAGGTAGGAAGGAGAAACAATCCTGAGGAGAAAACTTCTGGACCAGTGATTCCAGAAG